>WBMV01003356.1:69090-137079 GCA_013396655.1 Campylorhamphus procurvoides
TGTCCCGCAGCCCCGTGCCCGGGCGCTGGGCACGGCAGAGCTGTCACACGGCCGTGTGGTTTGCTCTTTAATGGAGCCAGCGCTGTGCTACAGCCTGAGTCATCCCGCAGGCTCGGAGGGGAAGCTGCAGCCTTGCCTTCCCCTCCTGAAGCAGCGCTGCCGTGCTCCGTGTCCAGGCCTCTTGGAAAAAAGCTGCTGCCCGGTCCCCTGCCGTCTTAAAAGTGTTTGCTTGATCATCAGTGTGTTTTACCAGGAAAAAAAAAAACGCTTGAGGGTTATTGAAGTCCATGTGTATTACCTTGGTGACTCAGAAGGGGAATTTGTGTCCTTTTCCCTGCAAAACGTGTAGCTGTCAGTTTGGAGTCTGTACAAGGTTCAGGTCTAGAAAATAACCCTCCCTTGCTGTTTCTGCTCTCGATCACTACATAAATCTGATTTTTGTCGAGAACCAGCTGCAAGCCCACCACTTCCTATCTAAACACACTTTATAGCCCTGTTTGGTCTTGTGTGTGGTGTCGGGTCTGTGTTAACATCTCTGCTTTGCTTGTAGGTTACCTTGGAGGCTTTGTGAGGCTTCAGGTGTCGTACTGATCAGGTTAAAGCTCAGGTGGAGAAGAAAATGGAAGAGAGCTTGAAGCTTTCCTTATGCATGTGGAATAGGTAGCACTTGGAAGGGAAGGATACGGAGTGTGGTTTTAGGCTGCTGGATTTTCCAGCTGTGGGTCTGGCAGTGAGTTACATAAGGAAGTTGTGCTCCAGTTGAGAGTTTCTTGTCTGCGGTGTTCTGTCCTTTACGTTAGTGATCCTCAGGGCACTGTGAGGAGTGTTCCACAGCGTTTGTGGGCTCACAGGTGTTTTGGAAGGGGTCTTTCTCCTCGGGAGGGGGTTGATAGACCTGGGAGACATGGCAGTGGGTGCTGAACAGGGTCACGGTGGCTGGGGGGAGCTGGAGGACACACAGCCAGTGCAGGGGTGTTGTGGGGACAGCGAATCTTCTGTCAGGTAACTCGGGAAAGCTGTTTGTGGTTCAGTGTGAGCTGAGGATCAGGAGTCAGCACTCTGAGAGCACTTGTGTTTCCAGGCTGGTTTGTGACAGAAGAGAAGCTGGATGTGTTGAGCGTTTGTTAACATTGGGTGCTTGTGGACTGGCTTTTGATGCTGCTTTTCAAGGATAAAGAACCCCGAGGGATAATGGGGATTGTGTAGGGTTATGAGAGTCTTCAAAGCCTTGGGAAGTAGTGAGAGCATCACCAAAGCAGTGCTGTGTGAGCTCTGCAAAGCACCAAGAGTTCCAGTGGAGTGACTGCCGTGGCTGTGGAGGAGAGGCAGCTGATGGGGCTGGAGGCAGCATTTCTAGAAAAAAAAACCAAAACCAACCAAACAAAAAAAAACCTGTGAGGAGGGAAATAACCCTGCCTGTTGTAGCAGCCCAGGTGCTTTAAAAGTTGGATGGGAGTGAAGCTACAGGCTGGAAGGAGCACTCTGAGAGTTGCTGTGGGTGTCTCACTCTGACTGCTCCAGTAATCATGGCTGGTTGTTTACGCTCCGGCTATTTTAAACCCTGTGGAGAGTGCTCCTATCATCATCTCCGTGTTGTTCTGGGCCCTGGGAGTGTGTGGTGGCCATCCCTGTCAGGATAACGAGGGGACAGCCAACTTCTGACCTTTGCTGTTGCAACTTGTGGCAAGAACAGGAGACTGCAGAGTGTGGATTGAGTAGGAATAATCCCAGTGGACTTGCACAGAGGCGAGATAGGAGGGAAAACTGCTGCTTTGGCTTTTTTTGAGGATGTTATCAGTCATGGTGTATCAGTGTGCAGGGCTCAGTCTGGCCACTGGATCTTGCACTTGGAGGTTTGGGTTTTGTGATGAACCACAAAGGCTTTCTATGAGGTTTTCTCCAAAATTTGTGTCCTCGGATAACACAGGGATGAGAACTCGGAAAGAGCAGAAAATCCCGGGAGTAAACCTTTGATACCGTGTTACCTGAAATGGCCTCTTGCATGTTGAGCTCCTCTGGGCTGGAAGAGGGGCAGAACCGAGAGTTTCCACAGGCTGAGCAACACTGTTGCTGGTGTGTGAGGCTCCAGAGGAACCTGCAGGATCTGTCTCAGCCTGTCTCTGTGGCACAGTTGCTCTTGGGATTGTCCAGAGGATCGAACTGGGATAACGTGTGTGGACGAAGCAGCAGCTGTTCTCTAAGCAGATGCTCCAAAAGAGCTCAGGCTGGGTGAGACCTGCTCTCAGATTGCTGCCTGTGTTACTCACTGCAGTATTTTGGGCAGTGGGGCTCCAAGTTCTCGTTTAGGTGCTTTTATTGGCTCACAGGCCTGAAACTTGAAATCTTTTCTGGTAGAAAGGTTTGGGGTGTAAGCAGGGCTGCCAGGCAGAGTCCTTGGAATAACAGTAAAGTACAGCAACTTAATTTTTATTTGTATATAACAATGATCTATTTTATCATGGGTAAATTTATAAGAAATGCAGAGTGAAGCAATGCAGGAGCAGGATGGGAGTGATACAGGAGGGCCAGAGTGAATGGCTTCCATTTTAAGGTTTAAGCTGAAGCACTTTGGATTCAGCCACATCCCCATCTGTATTGCTTATCTTCAGGGATTGCAATACCTATAACTGGATAACTAGGGCACCGTTTGGAGTTCTTTGAATGGGAGAGCAAGGAAAAGGTTAGCTCATTGTCTTTCATGGGTTCCCCTGTGTGATTGGTGAGTGAAGGGGAAGGGAAAGCAGCAGCTGTGCTTGAGCCCTGCTCAAGTAAAGCACTTTCTGTAGCAGAGGAATTGTGGACTACTACTGCCTGTAATGTGGAGGCCCAAAACACAGGTAATGCTTTGCAGAACTGAGCTCTGACTTCCACAGTGGTGTTCCTGTTCAGCTGTGGAGGAGGGTGGTGGTACTTGCTGTAGTACTGGAGTGCAGAGCTGCCTGACCTCCAGGGATCCTTTGGCATCACTGCTGCCAAAATGAGCACTGCCTGTGGGTGGGGTGTGTGGTCAGTGGTGCAGACCAGAGCTGGTGATCAGAGTTGTAGTTGTGCTACCTGTGCTGAGCAAACCTGGTGTTGTTTCAGTGTTCCCAGTTCTGCTGTACAGCAGCCAGTGGGAGCAACTGGGTTCTTCCGTTCGACCTCTCGCTGTGTGTGTGGAGCTGCCAGCACAGCCCATCTGTGTTAGAGAGCTTGTGTACAGGGAAGGCTGCGAGGCTTCTGTTAGCTAGAGAGGTGTTTTGATACTCAGACTCTACACCAGGAGGAAGTTATACAGTGCTTTGGTCTTCTTCCTGTGCAGGCTTTGAAAAAAAAATAAAAGGGAAATGTGACAGTTATCAGAGCTTGTTTATAACATATATCGTGGTTATTGCTGTGTTTCATAAATCTTTTCTTGGTGCTCAGTTGCCTTCAGACTTCTGCAGTCATGAAGGGAGTCAGAGTTGGAGGTTAGGGTTAGTTTCTATCAAAAGGATTAAAATGCGTCTGTTAATCAGGATAGCAGCATTAGAATGGCAGCTGCTCTGGAATCACAGCCTGTAGGCAGGAGAGCCCCTATGGATGTGGCAGGGAACTGGTGATCTGACCTTGGTGCACAGGTGTGAGCACTGCCTGCTGCAGAGGTGCTGCTGGGTTAGTGGAGCTGAGGGAGATGCCAGGTGGATACAGGCTCTGGCACCTGGCAGGTAGGTGCTGCTGGCCTAGGAAAGGTGCAGAGGCTCTGCCCACCCTCCTGCCCCTGGGCCCTGTGTGGGGAGCTGGCACTGCCCTCTGGTCCTGAGGTGAGGCAGGGTGTGATCAATTCGACTTTGGCCCTCATTCCCTATTGCTTGGCTCTGCTCTGTTGGGAGCTGGGAACAATTCATGGCTAAGTGGCTGCGAGTTCCTTTTTGGTTACATAAGTCAGGATTTTGTAACATCACCCTACACTGCCTGTTGCTGAAGGGTTCGGGGGCTTCGGGCAAGTAAACTTGCTAAAGGCAGATGCAAAGCTGGTTTCCCTCACAGCAGCAATGTGAGGCAGAAATTGGGTTTATAATCGAGCTAATGATGTGGTCTCTGAGTAAAGTACAGTGTGAAAGCAGCTCAAACTGGAGCAGGGTGGGAAGCCCACAGAGTCTAAGGGGGCTCTGGATAATCTAGAGAGATACAATTAGTGTGTTGGGGTGGATTTGAGGAGCTCTGCTGTGTACCAAGGCTTAGTAAAATTGCTGGAGCTGGCTTTTTACTTGCCTGATTGGCTTCTTGATGTTGCCAGTTAGGTTGGTTATTCTTACTGAAGGTTGTATTAGCATTAACTTAATCCTTAAAACTAGTCTTATCTTCTGACCAGAGCAGGTTTTACCAGGAATGTGTTAGACTGGAGGGATCTGTTGTCTAGAGGAAGAAATTTGAACTTCTCTGACAAATGTCTTTGGAGTTTGCAATTATAACTTGAAACATGTGCAGAGGTAATGTTTAAGACTTAAACCACTTGTGTTTGATAGTTCTTTGAAGGCTTCTTGTGTAGTTTGTGAACTTCTGGATTCAGGTATGTTTTCAAGACAGCGTGCTAGCTCCTGGGAAATAGAAGAACCATAGGAGGGTAGGGAGGAAGCAGCCTCAGTGAGGCTGGTGGCACTGGTTTGCCTGTGAGCCCTGAGGCCTCGCTGGCAGCTGATGCTTTTCATGGCTTGGGAAGCACAGCTAGGGGGTCTGTGGCATAAGCACACTCCATCTTCCTTAAAATGCTTTCCCGGTACCCCGAGTAGGAGGTTGGCTTGGTGGGACCTTATGAGCACATGTAAATCTCATTTTGGAGCCTAAGCATCAGTTTCTTTTGTGATTTTTTTTTTGGTAGCTTTTTACGGTATGTCCTTCATGGATTTAATGGTAGTAGTTGTATTCAACTTGGCCTTTGGGCAGGATACCTTGAACCTTGCTTTGTGCTGTGCTTCCACTTCCTCATTTTTGCTGAAGGACTCATCAATAGTTGTGAGATGGGTCAGATTAATGGTAGCATCCAGAGCAGTGGGCCTGGCCCCAGGGGTGTTTTGCCATAGGGGAGATGGCAGAAACTTTAAATTCTGTACGATGCCTTCAGCTGGAAAACCAGCTCAGGGTGAGGCAGCCCCTGGGAACTGAGTACCCAAACTGGAATTTGATCTAAAGGCTGCTTGAGTCTGCACCTGCAAGTTCTTAAAGCAAAACCTTCATGTGCTTAAGGACCACAAACTCTGGAGGGGGATCTGGCTGTGGTTTTCTTCAGGTTTTAGTTAATATCAGTGTAGTCAAGATCCAGCTTGATCACTGACTAGCAAGACTTCCTGGATCATAGAGAAACAACAATTTGGGATCAGATATGTGCAGGTTTTTATATGGTACCAAACTGTAAGTGAATCCACCACGTGTTATGAACTCCAGTTTTATGGGAACTCTGGAGTCATTTGTTCTGAGTTACACAAACCAGCTGGTTCTCAGTGTCCCTCAGCAACAACATCTGGAAGCAAAGACCTCACTGGGTCTGGTGTTGTGCTTTTGCAGTGCCTTGGGAACTGCACAGGAGCCTGCAAGAGGTGAAGTAACCTCTGGGACAGGTGCCTGGCTGCGAGCAGCAGCTGTGGGTGCCTGGGTAAATGCAGCCCTGTACAGCTCCATTCCTGTCCTTAAACTTGGCTCTGCAGGTCTGACAAGGGAGTAGTGGGAGTCTTACCAGCAGCTGGAAGGGAATGGCGTGTTAAAGGGATTATCCATGCCCTGCCAGGAAATCCAGTAGTGTTTGCCTCTCTGGTGGGCAGAGGCAGCTGGTGCCTGCACTCCAGAGGGGCTTTGCGGGGGTTAACTTCCTCACTGCTCTCCAGGCTGTTGTTCTGCAAAATACAGGAGGTTTTGTGTTGCAGGGGCTTGAGTTGGTGATAAACTTTTCCAAGCACAAGGAGCTTACACATTGCTTTTTACATGAGCCTTTTAATCTGTGATGTTTCACTCTTGTGAATTTATGGAGCGGAACCTGAAATGCCACCTTGTCACTGAGACAAGTGAGACAAGTGGTTGTTGTAAGTCATCGCTTTTCACTGAGATAATACCCAGGGCTTCAGAAAACTAAGGTGTTCCTTCTAGCTGGAGCTGAAGATGTAGAGAATGAAATAGAGCTTTGGTGAGAAAAATGCTGCTGCTACTGCCTGAACTTCACTGCAGCCTCTGTCTGAGAGTTACCTTGTGGTCCTGCTGTTGTATCCAGTGTGGTAAAGCACTTGGTGCAGTGGGATGTAGGGGCAGTGTCAAGGCAGCTCTGGAGCTGTATATTCTGCTAACTGGTAGAATGTGTGCCCAAGCTCGTCTGTAACTATTTCCCCTTTACAGTAGTTATGTTGCGTGTTTATAAATATAATCCATGGTGGGCTGTGGTGCTGCACAGAAAATGTGAATTACAATTGCAAGTTTAGTGTATGCATTGTATTGATGCATAAAACAGGATGAGAAGCGATAAGGAATATTCTTTTAATGTGCGTTTGGGGTTTTGAGCATTAAATTGTCTTTTCCAGAAAAGTTAGAGTCCAATAGCCTTTGGAAGTGCACTGTATTCTATACATCTTTAGGAAGAGTAGGTGTATTCCTGTTTTCAAGTTTTTATGCCTATACTTTGTGGACTTTGTGCATGTGGAGACTCACTTCATTGGCTAGACTAACCCTGAGGAAGGTGTGTGTTGGTGTCTGCACGTTCCTGTGCTGCCCTGATGCTGGAGCAACTCCAAAGGGCTTTAAGCCTTCAGAGATGGCATATGGAGCACTGGGGATGTTCTCTCCACCTTCAGGAGGGAGGAGGCTCTTCAGCAGGTGCTGCATGTGCAGTGTCTCCTGCCCAAGTGGAGGAAGCTCAGCAGGAGCACTACAAGAGCTTCCATAGTCTGGTGTCAGGTTAGGAGGTTTCCAGCTGGGCCCTTCAGCTGTTGGGAGTTTCTGAAAGCTAAACCAAACCTGTGTGTGTGTCTGGGCATGTGAAGCTTTGTATCTGCACTGCATCCAGAGGGGGAAGTCCAGAGATTTACCTGTGTGATGGAGGGCAGCATTCCAGTGTTGTCACAGGATAAGGCTTGCTTAGTGGTGGCCTCCCAGTTCCTGGGAAGTAGGAGCTGGAATTCCCAGAGATCTTTTCAAGAGCTTAATCCCGCACTGACTGTAAATAACAAAAGGCTGTTAAGTGGAAAACTTATTCCACTCCTGCAATCAGCTTGTCTTAATCATTGTCCTTAAAGGTATTGGTCTGCCAAAGCCTGGGATGGAAACTTCACTGTGGGCTGTTGCTGGGAGGTGAAAAGCTGCACACACAATGGACCAGGGGCAGTATTGGAAGTGTTTCCTGAGCGCTAGATTTAGTTATAATCCTGGTCTGGTGGGGGTTCAGCTTTCTTGACTGAGCGAGGACAGAAAAAACTAGTATGTGTGGGCCCATCATGCAAAGCAGGTCAGTGTCTGAGCCAGAAACCGAGAAGGTAAAGTTTGACTTCAAAGTTTTACTCTATTTTCACTTCCCACTAAACATCCATTTCCTGAGAAAATGGCTAATGTGAGTTACTGGTAACAGTAATTCTCTGAACTGTGCTGAAATTTTGCTTCAAATTGAAGCTTGGTATAATTCAGGAGTCCTGTGAATTATTCAGCCTACTCAGACTCATAATGGGGTTTCTTCAGAGGAAAATTTGACTGGCACAGCCACTGAAAAGTGATCGTTTCCATTCAGGTCTGTAGGTATGGAAGGCCTTGTGTTTTATTTCATTTCCCCATCCATGGTCACTGATGTGTCTGTGAGGAGGCAAAACAGCCCCATGTTATTGAAAGCTGTGTATGCTGCAGGCGGGCTGAGGAGGTGATAAACTGGATCACTGTAGCTGGAGCAGCCTGGGAACTGTTACAATAGAGGGGATAAAATAAGGCTGATACAGAGAGTTGTTGGATTGAGGCCACCTTATCTCTCTGTGACCCGGGGAGGGTGGAAGATATAATACCTTGGTAATGCTGGGGACCAGTGAAGGCAAACCCGACAGACCCTGTGGCAGGGCAAGGATTGCTGTGGCTCCAGGCTCTGTGTGACCTGGACAGGTCACTGAGGCAGGCATCAGTTGTGTCTCCTGGGTTTGAGGTCTAGCTTTACTTTCCAGAGTCCTGCCTGTTAGTTTTGTGGTGCTGCCAGAGTGGCACTAGCAGCTTTTTAGCAAAAACATGGCTGTTTTTTGAAATGAACTGAACTCTTCCTGTTTTGTAGGAGTTGAACGATCTGGCACGTGATCCTCCAGCACAGTGTTCAGCAGGACCTGTTGGTGATGACAGTAAGTAACCTGCTCTCAGCAAACAGCTGCACTCTCCCACTTCTTTCCTTTTCCTTCTGAAACAGAGTGTCCAGCTCCTCAGCAAGATGAACCCTTCCCTTTCTTCTGGTTAGAGTACTAGATACTGCTTCACATCCTGTTCCTAAATCTGTTGTTGTTCTGTATCCCTTTACCCCCTTCATTGTGTATCACTGGTGTTACTCCCACCCTATTGATTGGACAACTTGATGCACATCTTAAATTACACCTTTTGAATTAACTGCTGTGGAATTCTGATGGGGGATGGAGTTAGGCAACCTCAGTGGCTCTGTGACCAAATCAGCAAGCAGCTGCCCACAGCTTTCTGCACTTGGATATCTAAAGTGTACATGGTGTAGTCATGTGTCATGTAGGACTAAAACAATCTACTCCTAATACTCCTGCTAGTACAGCAAGGTCAGGGTTAGCTCTGTTTTACACAGCAGTTAGGTAACACTGCCTCTTTTAAGAGGGTTATATGTAGTCCTTGGGGTTGAGAGGTTAAAATGTGATTGGAAGGAAAATGTTGATAAATTACAGGTTCAATCATGAAGTAATGTTAGTTGGGTTTGATTGTTTTGGGTTTTCTTTAATTTATAGGCAGGATTTCACTCAATTTGGAATACTTCTTGTGGCTTTCTCAATAAGCAAAATCAGAATGTCTAAACTCTGCTGTCATGACTGACTTGTGACTTGACTAGGACATAGGTGCTTAGGTATGAGGGAGGAAGTGCAGGAGTAGCATCCTTAAATCATGCACTTCATCAGGAACTATAGCAATAGCCTAAGGGGGAATGGATTCAAGCTGAAAGAGAGCAGGTTTAGGTTGGATATTGGGAAGAAATTCTTCCCTGAGAGGTTGGGCAGGCCCTGGCACAGGGTGCCCAAGGGAGCTGTGGCTGCCCCATCCCTTGGAAGTGTCCGAGGTCAGGTTGGACAGGGCTCTGAGCTACCTGGGCTAGTGGAAGGTGTCCTGTCCATGGCAGGGAGTGGAACCAGATGAGCTTTAATGTCCCTTTCAACCAAAAGCATTCTGATTCTATGTTTGTGATCTGTATTCAGATCAGTGTCCCCTGCTGGGTCCTGTGTAAGGGACAGCCTCGGACAATCTTTTTGGCCCACACATCAGCTTGTGTTTGCTGTGCCAGGCTGTTCACCAGAGATGTGATTTGGAGTTCTTGTTCTGTCCTTTTGTGGCTTGAGGACATATGTTAAGCAGGAAAACAAGCAGTTTTTCTTTAAAATCCTACCCTAATTTTTTTATCTAATGTTGATTTATAATAAGAAAATCTGTTGTCATCTTGTGCCTGTATTTTGGCCTGGGGAGGAAGGCAAAGCACATCGTGTGACTTGACTTCATGCTGTTTGCATGGCTGGTTCTTACCTTAGTTGTCAGTGGTGTTCCCTGTCTGATTAGAACCATGGAATATGCCAAGTTGGAAGGGACCCACAAGGATCATCCACTCCAACCCCTGGCCCTACACAGACACCCCAACAATCCCACCCTGTCCCATTGTCCAAATGCTCCCTGAGCTCTGGCAGCGTTGGGGCTGTGCCCACTGCCCTAGGGAGCCTGGTCAGTGCCCACCACCCCCGGGGGAAGAAGCTTTTCCTGAGATCCAACCTAGATCTTCCCTGACTCAACTTCATGCCATTATTACCATGTAATCAGCTGTTAATAAGGCACCTTAACTATTGCCCTGAATGTTATCGTGGTTTTCTGTGAGAGGCCTGTAACCTGCAGCAGTTCTGCAAGTTGTACCATCCTGTCCATATTTACCAGAGAGTGTAAAATTGTAGTTAAGTACTTTTTTTTAAAAAGCAACATTAAACTCTTGTTAGAGCTTAGGTGAGCAAGATCAGTAGGATGTTTGCTGTGAGACAAGAACACTTGCAAATCCCCCTTTCCATGTGGTCTCTGACAAGTGTACTACCAGCAAAGCATCCAAAGCTCCTGAGAGAGGAGATATTTAACTAGGGAAACCCTCCATCTGTGTACTGAGAGCTCTAAGCTCAGGTATCCTTTCTAAAAGTAAAAAGAAATAACTGCCAAGATCTTTCTGAATCATTTCTGAACCATTCAGCAGTTCTGAAGTGTATAGAAACTTCCACATTCCTATAGAAATGTAGGGCTAGATTAAAGAAAAGCACTTCAAACCTGAGAATGAAAATACTGAAATTATGGGGGCGTTACTGTTCAGCAGAACTTTCAAACAAATGGAAGCTCAGCTTGATTTTGAGGGTGTTTAGCAGTGGGGTCAAGCTTTTAGTTACTTCACAACTTATTTCTGCTTTCCAAGCAGTATTTCAAAGAGGCTTATAGTTTCATGGAAAAGAAATTACTAAGATGGAGAGCCTTTTATTCCCTTAAATTAGCAAGTGTGATTTGTGCCATGATAAACTGCTTTGTGGTTTCCAAAGCCTTATCAAAGGTGATGACGATTGTCTGGCAGAAGAGGTGGTAACTGAAGTTGGCTTGGAATGGAAAGTTACTACTGAGTACAGAAAGCTTTAAAGTACTGTCCAGTTCTTCTTGTGCCTCCTTTCTGAAAGACCTCTAAAGAAAGACTGTTGTTTATTGAGAGCAGCAGTTTGGGTGTGTAAGTGGATAGCAGTGGCAGCAGCAGGAAGGTGCCTTCTCCCAGCTCCCTGTGCTCCAGGTGTGCCTCAGCTGCCTTGTCAGAGTGACATTTCCTGAAGTTCAGGACATGCTGTGCTTGCAAACTGCTCTCCTGTGACCACTCCAGCTGATAGCTGTCCCCAGCTATAGGCTTCTCATCCCTGTAGTTCATAAACTTTGGAAAGTGAAGAGCTGTTCCTGCCTTATGAACTGTAGGAATGGGATTTTCTTGACAATGCAGTTTTAGCCCTTTTCCACCCACCTCTGGCCTGTGTTTTGGGAATGTACTTGGGACTGGATGACACTGGTGTGCTTCCAGTGACCTAGCTATTCCAGACACATACCTGTGCTTACCCACTGAAAGTCAGCAGCCCCCTTCCTTTGTAAATACCTTTATATGGTTGATTTCAAAGAAAAGAATCAATTGGAATAAGCTCTGAATGACAGATCCATCTTGTAGTTCATTAGACTTGTCCTGGATATTGTGAGGATCTAAAGCTTAGACTAAACAAGCACTTTGCTTGAGTCTGCGGTGGGAACTTTCAAAAAGTTAAGATTCACTGTGGAAATGTTTTTCTTTCTGGTTTCTTGTTGGGTTTAAGACAATAGTTGGTTATTTGAGCTTCTCTTTTCAGTGGTGCCTCTCTGTCCTCCAGTGCAGTCACAGTGAATCTTATCTGCATCTAGTGGTGCCTGTGAGATTTCTGCTGGCTTTGCTGTGATTTGCCACAGTCTTTACTGTGAGGTTTCTGCTGCTCCTTTGTCCTCTGCTCCAGGTTTTTCCTTGTCCTGCTGCAGGTGGTAGGGACTTCCTGGGAAGCTGTCTGAACCCCTTGGAAAAGGGGGAATGCTACATGTGGACATGTGAGCCTCTGCCTTGGTTTCCTGGCTCAGTGTTGAATGTAGAGTTTCTCAAAGACTGCTGCATCCACATTCCTGAGAGAGGGGATATTTAAGGAGGGAAAATCTCCATTTGGGTGCTGAGGGCTCTAAGCTCAGGTACCCTTTCTAAAAGGAAAAAGTTAGCTGCCATGATATTTCTGAATAATTCTGAGCTATTCAGCAGTGCTGAACTGTATAGAAACTTCCACATTCCTATAGAAATATAAGTCTGGATTAAAACAAACTTGCTCCAACACAACACTCTTTTCCTCTGGCATTGCAGGGCTGTTCCCACTTTGGTTTTTTTCTCCTTCCTTGTATGAGATCATTCCCAGCTGTAATGCCTGTACTATGTGTAATTAAAAACTGCTCATGCTAGATGAGAACAGGTAGTACCACTCCTAATTTTTGGCCCAGGTAGTCCTGACAGCTGTGGACACCACACAGCTGCAGGTGACTTCATCTTGTGTCTTGAAGACTTCTCTTGCAACAACTGGAGTCATCCCCAGCTCTGAAGGTGCCATATAGCTGACATCTATGCTGAGGGGACCTTCCATGGTCCTATTTCCCAAATAATTTGTTAGGCTGGTGCTCTTTGCACATGCACTGGAGCCCTTGGAGCTGCAGGAACTCTTGAGAATTCCCTTATGTGCTTCATACAGATTATCAGCTTTGATTGTTTTCCTTTCCTTCATAACAACCTTCTTCACAAGTCCTCTGTATTAGCAGATTAATGTTCTCTTGGACAGATGAATATGAGTGAGGATTAACTTTTGTCCATTTAACCTAAAGTGTGTCCTAGCACATCCTGATCCTGAGTGTGGAGCAGACTGTTATTCCTGCATTCTCTCAAGACACTGCTTTCTGCTGCTTTAATGAAATCTTGAGGCCTCTGTGGAGACCAAGCTTCAAAGTTCAGTGAGGATAGCATTGGTTTAAATGACCCTGCACAGGTGTTGTACAGAGCCCCTGGGCTTGTGTGACCACAGGTGTGAGAGGAGAGCAGGTATGAGTTCATGCTCTTCCTCTTGTTCTCAGAGGGCAGTTGTGCAAACTGGGCTTTGATTCAGCTGCTTCCTTAGAAACTACAGAGTTTAAAGTCGGTTCTGGATCTGAAAAGTTGCCTAGAACTGTCTGGATTTTTATTGTCACCGGATTTTTACAGGGCACATGTGTGATACTACAGCAATCCCAGTGTGGCCCAAGTGGCTGTGGAGCATCGAGTGCTTTGCCCTGTGTCTGTTTAATTCCTTGGCTCGATTCCCTGCAGCCTTTCAGAAGGCTTTGTTTTGAAAATAGACTTTTCTGTGCTGCTTTGTCTGGAAGAAAGTAAGATCATTACTTGAGCTTCTCCAAACTGAAGTAAATCTCTCTCTTTTTCAGTGTTCCATTGGCAAGCTACAATAATGGGACCAGTAAGTATGAGAGAATTGATGCTCGTGGCTTTTTATGGCTGGCTGTCTTGTAATAACTCCTCAAGCTGCAATGATTCTTTTTCATTAACAGAACGACAGTCCCTATCAAGGTGGAGTATTTTTCTTGACAATTCACTTCCCAACAGATTATCCCTTCAAACCACCTAAGGTGAGTGGCTTCTACCATAAATCCATCTGTTACCATGTGGTGTGGTGTATGTATTTGTGAGCCTACACTGAAATTCTCCTTCTTCTGCAGGTTGCATTTACAACAAGAATCTATCATCCAAATATTAACAGTAATGGCAGCATTTGTCTTGATATTCTACGATCACAGTGGTCGCCAGCACTAACTATTTCAAAAGGTACCTCCAATGCTCATTTAATTTTACTCTGCTGAAATGAAGTACTGATTTGGGATGTAAAATCTGCTGCATTCCTGCTGGCATCAACTGTTTCTGTGGTCACTGCTTCAGGCCTGTGACTGCATCGAGCTTGCAGCCAGGTCCTGAGTGCAGGATGCTTGGGATACCCACCTTCCCTGTGGCCATAGGGAAACTCCTCAGCTTTGACAATGGGTCAGATAAGTCTTGCCACCTCACCTCAGGGTCTCAACACTAACTAAAAACAATACATAAAATTAAACCTGGTGTATGATAATGAAAAGCTTTAATTTTCAAAATAAAGAGTAAAATATGTGAGGGAGCAACTGTGACTTTTCAAAAGTTATAAACTTGCTCTAATTGTTATCTTAAAAGATCCTTTCTCAAAGACACATCACAACTCCATATTGGTATCTTTTAAACAAAGCTTTCAATTACATGCACTGTTAAAGCATGCTTTGAAACTTAACTAGCTTGCACTATCTTTTTTTTTTTAGCTAAAAATATCTTGGTCTCTGTGAACTGAGTTAGTGGTTAGCCTGGAATATATCTTTTGCCTGGTAAATCAGTATTCATTTTTAATATAAATAGGAGGCTTTAAATGCTTGAAAGAAGACCCAGGCTGGAATTTTACTGATTTTTCTGTATAGTGAAACTAGTTTTATAAACTGTAAATCGAGTTTGTGGGTCTAGCCGTGGCTATTTAGGAACATTTGGGGTCTGCCATATACAGGGACCATGTCTTGACCCCTCTGTTTTGTAGCTTAACACTGTCCTTGTAATCAAATGCTGCAGTTGCTACACTGATGACATTATCCTTCACATGTCCCTGCTCTGAGGCTTTCCTGTTCCTTGTCCTTCTTCTCTCCAACTCCATCTGATGTTTCTGAGCAATTTTTGTTCAGACAGGTGATTCCTGCTACATCCCTTGGACATCCTCACTGCTCCCCTTTCCCTGAACCCACAGAAGTTCCCACCTTCTCTGTCCAGCTCAAGGCATTTGTAGAAACAGATGGAAAGGCAAAACAATATCTCCCTGTCTCTTGTCAGAAGTGAATCTACTCATGCACAAAGCTGAAAGTCTTTGTTGTGAGTTGAAAGAACTGAAGAAATGGTGTCAATAAAGGGAAAATGATTGTCAGGTGGCTGCAGTTTCCTTACTTGTGTTCTCAGTCAGTACTGGCTGCTCCTGGAAGCACCAACTTAGCACCAAGCACTGACATCTGTTCTGGTTTGCTTTAATTGCTGTATAACTGGGCAGAAAATGTATTGTTTTAGGGAGTCTAAAATGGCCATATGGGCAGTGGGGTGATAGCACGCTTGAAAATGCTGGGAGATAGCTTGGAATTGGGACAGTTAGGAAAAGATGGGCAAGAATTTAAGAGGCTGGTTAAGGGCAGCAGTGGACTGAAAAGATGTCCTAATGTTAATTTTGCTGCCCAACCACATTTGCAGTATGCTTTAACATCTCTTTTCTGTTTTCTACTTTGAACTCCTTTTTCTCACCCTTTTCAAACTGCATCCTTGTGGCACAGCTGGGTTTCTGTGGGTTCAGGTGACTGTTCTGTGCTGCTGTGCCCTTTCCACTACCCCATCTCCCTGTGAGTGCCCTCCTGAGATCAGGGGGCTCTGTGGTGCTGGTCACTTCTCACTCCTTGCAGAGGAGTTCACCTCAATGCCCCAGCTCTGCTGCACATAGCACAGCATCCATACAGCTCTAACCTGGGAGAAAGCCTTGTCCCAGTTCCCTTGGGGTACATTTATTGAAGGAATTAAAACAGCAAAGCAAATGCTTATAGGTGACTATAGAAACTGGGAATAATTCCCTCAATCACAGAAAGCAGACCTCAACTTGAGAAGCAAAGAGCTGATACTTGGAGGAAGCGTTCCCATCTTGAACAAGTGTAAATAAATTCCACAAAGGCAACTTGAAAGTTTTAGGATTCAAATCTTGTGTTCAGTTAGGTTAGAACATGTTGTGGCAGACCTTGGGGCTTTTTCAGCTCTCTAGTCTAAACTGATCAGCCTTATCAAAGAATGGATGTGTTCCTGGCAGGGAAAGCTGTTGGATTAGGTAATTTAGAGTGAATAACAAGACTTTAAGACGTTCAGCAATAAGCTCATATCCCTTCCAAAGCAGCAATTTAGTGTTTGTATTGTAGGTTTCTTAGAGTATTTCCTAAATCGTGCCACCATTTAACTGGAATGCTACTGGGAGCAAGCTGTTTGAATTTAAAATCTGTAAGCAGCTAACTAGAGCACAGCTGAAAAAAAAATGCTTTCTGCTGATTGAGAAATCTGGAAAGACTAGAAACAGTCCTTCTAGGAAAGAGCTTATCATGCACAGCTTCCTCCTGAGGCAGCTGGGAGGCAGCACTGTCAGCAGCTTGAATGGGCTTGGTGCTGTGTTGCAATTAATGTGTGGTACATGAACATGTTTTTCACGTTAACCTTCATGGAGGGAGGGGAAGGGGTGTGCAGTGACTTCCTTTGGATTAAAAGTGCCACTTTTTGGTGAAAATACAGTGATAAATCTTGAGAGTGGTAGTTAATCATCCCAGTTCAGTGGTAAAGAGAGGGGTCTTGGTCCCTCACACTCTGGAGCCTGCTGTAAGCAACTTGATAAAATGATCATGGCTATGATAGAGGTGACTGGCATCTGGGGTTTTTGTTCTGTCCCTTCTGGAATTGCTAAAACAGGTTCTGAAGACCAGGGAGAACAACAGTGAGTGTCTCAGTAGAACAGCTGGCTTGCTTGTATTAGTAACTCTGAACTCAGTGTTCATTAAAGAATATGTATTGGAGAATAAATAATCTCAAAATACAGTCTTAACCACACCTTGGTGGGCAGTTTAAACTCCAAGGTGTAAGCAGAATGTGTAGGCTTGAATTAAAAACATTATATCCAAGTCAGCATAAATAAGAATCCCTGTTGCCTGAACCAGGAGAATGAAGTGTTTTAATACAGTCACAGCTGTTCCCAGACACTTTGTGGGGGGGAGAAACATGCTTTCTCTTGAACCTGGCAGGTGGATATGTAAGAGTTAATCCTGAAGTACTTCTGCAGTAGAAGCCAGACAAATCACTCTGTCCTGTGCCACTTCTCCCCATGTTTTGTAATTAATGAATCATGGAGCTTGTTGGAGTGTACTGGAGGGGCAGTGAGTAACTTCAGACTCATTCATGCCAGAGTTCAGCTCCCATTGTCCAAACTTCCATGCCCAGTGTGGTGTGGATTTTCTGTGGTGCTGCTCTTCAAGAATTGCTTTACTGACACTTCTTGTGTGGGAATTCCCAAGTATGCAGTGAAATAAATGAACTGGACCTTCACAGTGCAGTTTTAAAAATTGGGAAGTTGTTTCTTGACTTTTTAATCTGCCTGTTGTAGTGCTTACCCAAAGAGCTGGGAGTAGGGTGGGGTTTGTCATAGAGCAGGGGTCAATCTCTCCAGATGTGCTGAGTTGGGATTCTGAGGGAAATATGCCCATTTTTGCATTTCAAGTCTCAAAACTGTAGTGTAGCCATCTGTGCAGCTTTCCAGGTGTTGCCCTTGCTCCAAAGAAGTTTGTGCTTGGAGGAGTGTAGCTGACAGGTAGAGGGATGTGATACTTCCCCTCTGCTTGGTACTGGCGAGGCTGGATCTGGAGCACAAATCCAGTGCTGGACTCCCCAGAACAAGGAAGTCATGGATGTACTGGAGAGAGCCCAGCAAAGGGCCAGGAATGCCATGGAGGGACTGGAGCACACTGGGAGCTGGGACTGTTCAGCCTGGAGAAGAGGAGGCCCAGGAGGATCTTACCAGTGTATGTATGAAGGGAGGGTGCAGAGGTGGCAGAACCAGAGTGTTGTCAGTGTGCCCAGTGACAGGGCAAGAGGCAGGGGGCATGAACTGAAGCACAGGAGGTCCCTCTGAACAGCAGGAAAGACCCTTTAATGCTTTATTTTTACTGTGAGGATGCTGAGCACCAGCACAGGTTGCCTTGGGGGATTGTGGGATCTCCTGCCTTCTAGATACCCAAAAGCCACCTGGACACAGTCATGGGCAACCTGCCTTAGTGCTTGAGCAGGGGCCTGGACAAGATCATCTCCAGTGATCCTTCTCAACCTCAACCAGCCTGTGATACACTGGGCAACACTTAACTTTTTTTCTTTTGTTACCAGAAATTGTTGAACTGACTTAGCAGGAATTCAAGTTGCTTTGAAGCCAGAAGTGTAAACTGCTCAGATTTAAAGGTACACGTGCTGTAAGGCTGGGGAAGATGGCTGGAGGAGTTGGAAATGGGACCGTGGTTAAGAAATAGGATTTAACTGGAGCAGAGTCCAAAGTTGTGTTAATTTATTAGGATGCATCTTGCCTGTTCACAGTCAGGAGCCATTCACTTGAAGGTGTTGGACAGTGGTGTTTTCAGTGTGTTTAATGTTAAAAATATAATGCTTGTCAGTGCTGATAGAACTTTGACAGCTATGTGCCTCAAAAGTTTAAGGGTCTGGGGCCTGAAACTCCAAAGTAGTGATTGTATAGGAGAATGCTTCTTCCAGGAGTCAGGTTTCTTCCTGAATTTGAGGAATAAAGATGGAAGTAGCAGTGGGCCAGGCATCAGCAAAGGAGTTCTTACTCATGGGAGAAGGAGGACAGCTGGATGAAACCCCCAAAATGGAATTAAGAATTCCTCTGCAGCATTACATGTGCAAGGCTCATATTTCTGCTGGCAGAGGTGTTTTACAATCAGTTAGACCTGAACTGATAAACTGTTAGTTTTATATTCAGAGACTTTGCTGGATCAGGAGGCACAGCACTGTCTGCCAGAGCCTGTGGTCTGGTCTCCAGGAGGTGACAAATGGCTTTCCATAGAAAGGCCTTATGGGCACAGTGTTCATCACTCCCCTGGGACGGGGCAGGTGGGGTGGGCTGCTGCTGTTGCTGTGAACTCATGATGGCCAGGAATTGATGCTTCTCTGTTTTATCCGACTGTTCCATGTCAGTGCAGGATCTTTTTGATTATAAAGTGATCCTGACACTCCTGTGTGACTCCAGCCAGGACAGAGAGCTGAGTGAGTGTCATCCTACTGTCCTGACAGTCAGGCATGCAGAGCAATCATCTCAGCACCTTCTTGGGACTTGATTTAACAAGCACTTAGTTGGTGCAGTCTCTGCTTTCTGAGAGATGGACCCTTTCTCCTAGATGGATTCTAAATTGGCTCCTCTTTGGAGAACAGTAACTGCACTAAGCAGCTGTTGGGTCAGAACACACCAGTTGTTTCTTCTGGGTAGCTCATTACCTTGGAAAATTTGGGGCTTTTTATCTCCCTGCTGTGGTTCAGCTGGAGATTCCATTGCCCCTCAGTTGCTTTTCCTTACCCTGAAGTGCCTCATGGATGAGTGCTTTACTGGAGCAAGCTTGTTTGGAATTCCAGGTAGACTTCAGCAGCAGTATCTGTAGTGGCTGGTCCCCTGGGTCAAGGGAATGGCTGGAGTGGTGGATATTAGACCAGTCGGGCTTTGCAATCAAATGAATGATCTGAAATTTGTTTGGAAGATGAGGAAGTGGAGATCAGCTACTTTTAAGAGTCTCTTCATCTCTTGAGTTCCAGGAACTTCAACATGCCTCTTAAATTTGGATGAGCCAGTAGATATTCCAGTAGGCAGATGGGCTGTAAATTGTGTTCCACATTGCTCATTTGGCTACTGCTGGAAGGACCTGTGGAGAGCTGAAGGCATGTATTGTCCTGACTAATTACTCAGCTGCTTCATAGCAGGGGAAACAGCCGTGGAATTTACATGTGGAATTTGCATCTTACCCACACCTTCCGTGTGAGGTGGGGCAGGAGCAGGAAGTTGCTCATTGGAGGTGCTGGGCTGACCTTGGTGCTGTGGGAGCACAGCAGCTGCTGAGCGGGTGAGGTGGATCAGGCAGTGCTGAACTGGAGCTGAGCCTGCTGACAGTCTGTCAGTGGCAGGATTTTCTGCCCAGGGGAGATGGCTGGAGAAAGACTGTGCTTGAATTTTAGTGTTTTGTAAAGGAAAGTCTTGCAGTGGAACTTGGATCCCAGTTGTTCTGTGTTACACTGGTAGAACTTACTTTGCATGTTCCTCAAGCAGCCTTAATATGAAGTGTTCAGTGATCCTTCTGCCTGATGAGAGTGCCTTTCTCTCACTGCTCTGTGGGGAAGCTAAGCCCCTTTTTAGAACCACTTTGTTAGCAGCCTTTCTTGGTGAGGCTGGCTCTCCCAGTTCCTTGGGGCTGAGAAGGACTCAGTCTGTGCTGGTCCATGGCAGCAGGGAGCACACTGAGGAGAGAGTTGTGTTTGTTGTCTGCAGAGATGGATGGGGAGCAGAGCTGAAGGGTTGGAGTGGAGGTCAATAGGCTGCCTGGTTGGTGAAATAAAACAAAGCAAAACCAATTTTGGAGGGAAAGGGAGTTTTAAACTGATAGTGGTTTTAAGTTGCTTAATGTTCTGCTACAGACTGGGCCACTCAGCTAAGTGAAGAGACGAGAAATAACTCTGTACAGAGTTTTTTCAAGGGATGAACCCTTTGTATCAATGGCAAGTAAAATTTATTTTGCTGTTACTGACAGAAGTCTAGACTTGAATTCAAAGAGTGCACACTTGTGATTACATCCCTTCCAGTGGGAGACTCAAAGGGATGCTGTCAAACTGATAAAATCCTTTTGCCTGTTGTCATGCAGGATGTGTAGGACAAGGTGTGGAAATGTCACTTACCTGCCTTGTGTAGTTATTCAACTTGATTCTGGCCTTATAGAACTTTTTGGGAACTTTTTTATTGTCCTCTACTAATGTTGTAGTCATTTGACTAGTAAATGCCAAGGCTTTGCTATGGAATTCATTGCACTAATTCTTGATTGCAGAGGAGGATGGTCTGGTGAGTCTCTTATTCCACAGTGGTGCTTTAATTAGTTACTCTGATGCATCAAAGAACTCTGATACACAAATGTCATATTTGAGGATCGCTTCCTCTTTACCCCTCTTTACTTGAAACTTTGAGAAGGTGCCTTTTCCAAGGGTTTTTTCCATAGTGATCTGGATGCTCCTTGTGTTTGTTGGTCTAAAACATGTGTATGTGCAGTGTTCTAATGGAAAACATCAAGAAAACTTCCTGAATTGATCTAGACAAATAGCTGGGGTCAGCAGGATATTAAAACCAGTTTAGATAACTAGTTAAAAATGCTCTTCCTGCTGAGGCTGTACAGATACAGAGGGGACGATGTGAAGTCACCAGCAAGAGAAAGTGTAATGAGAGTGGTTTGGATTAATGAAGACTTAAAAAATCAAAGTAGCTGAATGTGGCAGTGCAGCTTGAAGCCAAATGATTGTGTCCATTTTTATTGAATGTTTTTTGGGTGATACTGGAAAGTGAACTGCTGAGTGGTGGGCAGAGAGCACCACCAGACCTGCCGTGTGGTTCTGCTGATGAAGACTGAACCATTGTGTTCAGAAAGTCCTTGGTTTTTAAAAGACTGGTAAGATAAAACTTGAGGGAATAGTTACAACAGTTGATGAGAGCTTTGATTGGATTTCCTGCTGTTTCTGGTGCAGGCAGGGGACAGATTTGAGCTGACTCACACTCATCCTACAGCTGAAGAAACTTCAGTGACCAGAGCAGGGGAATCTGACAGGCAGAAAGGAATAAGCTACAGGAAGATTGCTGGGAAAACAGCTGTTTTGAAGCTAAACTGACTGGGAGTAGCTGTATGTGTCAAAGAGGTTCCCATTGCTGAACACCTCACTCAGTGTGCGGGGTGGGGGAAGAACTGGTACTGGAGCTGTACTACAGGTGCTGAATGTGCTTTTGTCCCTTGCTAAGGGACAGCAGTTCAGGACCAGGAACTTCTACATGCCTCCCTCACACACCGAAGCTGTGTTCTGAGTGGGAGCTCAATAAATAGTCCAAGTGTCAGTTATGGTAAAGGAAAATTAAGCCCTTTAGTCTCTCACAAGTGTACAGTAGAAAATTGGGAAGAGGCTGCTCTTTATTCTGGAACTAGGAATATGTTCACTTAAATCAAGGCCAGTTTATTACCACACTTTACCTAGGTGCTTTGAACTTGGACTTGATAATTGATTAGTGAAGGACCTACAGAAATAGGGGGGAAAACTGAACTAAGTGGCTTTCTGGGTTCTTGGTGCTCACACCACCGAGCAGCTCGCTCAGCTCAGACCTAGGGAAGCTTTCACTTTTGTCCCACTTGGGAAAAAACCTCTTCTCTGGTTCCACTGAGTATCAGGCCTGTTTCCTGTGGAAGACTTCTGGGGTGGAAGACTGCTTTGGCCTTGAAAGGGTGCAGCTGTGAGCATGGGAAAGCAGAGAAGAAAACACCTATGGCCTTGTATCAGGCATGGGAAAGCAGAAGATAGGAGAAAAACAAGTGTGAATAACAAGATGTGTTTTGAGACTGACCAGCATAAGGAGAGATATGAACTACCTATCAGAGGATGGTCTAAGGCTTGTGGGCAGAAGTGCTTGGCTAATAGACAGAAAAAGCATAAAACACAAGCCTTATAATAATGAAGGGCTGCTAATTGTTAACCTTTTCTTGCCCTAAGCCTGTGTGTGTGTTTTTTGTCCATCACAGTTTCCGTCTTCCCCCTGGAGGGTGGGCAGGCCCTGGCAGAGGTTGCCCAGAGAAGCTGTGGCTGCCCCATCCNATCAGGCATGGGAAAGCAGAAGATAGGAGAAAAACAAGTGTGAATAACAAGATGTGTTTTGAGACTGACCAGCATAAGGAGAGATATGAACTACCTATCAGAGGATGGTCTAAGGCTTGTGGGCAGAAGTGCTTGGCTAATAGACAGAAAAAGCATAAAACACAAGCCTTATAATAATGAAGGGCTGCTAATTGTTAACCTTTTCTTGCCCTAAGCCTGTGTGTGTGTTTTTTGTCCATCACAGTTTCCCTCTTCCCCCTGGAGGGTGGGCAGGCCCTGGCAGAGGTTGCCCAGAGAAGCTGTGGCTGCCCCATCCCTGGAAGTGTCCAAGGCCAGGTTGGACAGGGCTTGGAGCAACCTGGGATAGTGGGAGATGCCCCTGCCCATGGCAGGGAGTGGAAAGAGATGAGCTTTAAGATTCCTTCCAACCCAAACCGTTCTGTAATCTGTTTTGTGGCCTCTGTTTCAGACTATTTTAACTCCTTTGTTGTTTTTTTGGGGCTCTGTGCTGTTTCCTTTCATTTTTCATGGATAGCTGCTTCTTGCACATGATGAAAATTGGAGCAGATTTGTGATTTAGTGTCTTCAAACTCCTCACTCTTGTCATCTCTAACTTGCTCAGAGGCTGCACTGTGACAACTCTGCATTGCTGCAATTGGTGAAGGGACATATGGAGTGGCACTGTTTGATCCAAACAGCCTGAGAGAAAGGAATGTTTGGCATTTCTGGGAGGGGGGCAAGATGTCCCTGCCGTGCCTCGTGTAGTGTTGTCCCAATATGCTTTGCTTGTAACTCACTGCCTTCTCCTCTCCTCTCTGGTGTGAATGTAGGAATGTCCATGTGCTATTTGTGGCTTTGCAGCAGTCTCCTGGCTCCTTGTATGGATGAGGGTTGTCACTCAGCCGAGCGGGATGTGGCCTCTGGGATATATGCACTATATATTTATAGTGAAACACTCAGGTTGTGGGGCTCTGTGGTTGGGAGCAGTGCAGGGAGCTGGGCAGTCTTGGGTCATTTTGAATGCTATTCTACACTTACTCCATCTCAACCTTCCTTATGCTTGGAAAGTAATTGGATAAAGTCTCTTAATTCTCTGATAGACTAGCATATTTTTAAACAGATCTTCAAGGCCAGGTTGGATGGGGCTTGGAGCAACCTGGTCTAGTGGAAGGTGTCCTTGGCCGTGACAGGGGGTGGAATGAGATGAGTTTTAAAGTCCCTTCCAACCCAAACCATTTTGTGATTCTTAAATAGCTGTGAACAGCCCTTTCTTACTTCATCTCTGCTGTTTGACTTTTGATTAGTGCTACTCCAAGTTATTTAACAGTGAAGTGTCTGGTTTAGGGAAAAGCTGAATTTCAGGTGCAAAAGCAAGGATATTTTCCCCGAAGGCTCTAAGGTACAGGTTCACATGGACACTTCTGCCTTGTGATTAAAGGCTGCTGCTGGATACACCTAATCCAGGAGGTTACTCCTTGGGATATTGTGGTCATGTGAAATTGTGTGATTCACTGGTAAGGAGTTCTGTTCAAAATCACTCAGGTGATGTGCACAGTATTACTGCTCCTTGGGAATTTTAAATGCTGCTGGTGCTGCTGGCTGGAGGGGAAGGAAGGGTGTGGGCTGACCTGTGCAGGTGTCCTCAGCTGCCCTGAAACTAATTGTGTCTCTTTTCTCTCCCTAGTACTTTTGTCCATCTGTTCTCTGTTGTGTGATCCCAATCCAGATGATCCTTTAGTGCCTGAGATTGCACGGATCTACAAAACAGATAGAGAAAAGTGAGTATGGAAGCCAAAAAAACATGGAATTTGACAGGGCAGAATCCACACTTACACAGTCAAGGGGTACTGAAAGGACCTGCTTTTTGGAAAAGAGTGAGAGTGAAGAAAGGCAAATCAAAGCTCTAATTGTGGTCTTTCTAGAGATGTTTTTGTTTCTTCCTGGGCTCTGTATTTCCACTGCCTGAGCTGCTTTAATCCCACATAGCCAGCAGAGGGAGAGCAAGTTACTCCAATGGGAGAATATTCCACGGCAGCTCTGGATCTGGAATCATACAAAGAAATAACAAAAACTCCCTGTTTTGCCTTCACTTGACAACACAAGGGAAGAACAAGTGGTGTAGAGGTAGGGGTAGGTGAACTCCCAAGCTTCTGTGTAGAGAAGCTTTAGTGCTAATGATCACTTTAACAGCTTAATGACTATTGTAAACACTTCCTACCTCACTGTTCTTTTCCAGATCTGGTCAGGGAAGGGAAAATAATCCACAAATTTGCTTTCTCTACTGCATGCTTGAGGAGCAGTGTTAGAGAGGTTCACGTGTCCTGTTTTTGAGAGCTGCAAGAGCAGTGGCACCTGTTTGGAGATGTAGTCAACACTGATTTTCTGCCCTTAAACTATGCAAGCCTCCTTATTTTTTCCAAAAATAGGGAAATAAATTTTGGGCTTAACCATAAGGACTTGCTGCTTGGGTAGTCTCTGAGCAGTGATGGGAAGAAGAGTTCAGATTCTTTAAGCTAAAGGACATTGTCTGTGGTCTAAATTCCAACACAAACCCAACTTGGTGTGCATAACTGTAGGAAAATTCTGGCAGTAGGTACCTCATTCTACAAATTCTATAGAATAAGGACAACCTGTTTTCTGAGAGAAGCCAGAACAACTTGTCAGAGAGAAAGTTACAGCAGTGCAGTTAATCACACTGCTTTCTTTTACACAAGTATCCTGAGCTTCCTCTGGCTGTTAAGGGTATTTGGGTGCAAAAACTACAGGGGGTTTGGGAATCGTGCCTTCAGAACAAAAAAATTCTGATGGACAAATCTGACAGTCATCAGAACAGCCAGATGTGTGCCAGGAAACAGGGCTGTTTGGTTTGGGCAGGTGAGTCTATGGCAGGTATTTGGCTTAATTTTGAAGGGAAGAAGGAGATGGGAGGGACACATTAAACTATTCTGCAGTGTCCAAATGAAACCCTGGAGGAAGTTTTCCCAGGGATGCCACAGATGGGGGGCTTGAGGAGGCACAGCAAAGCCTTCCTGGAAATCCTTCCCCCTCAGCCCTGTTCTGACTCTGTTTTGTGGCTCCCATCACCAAGATCCCCTATTCCCCCTGTAAATATAACCAGGTATTCCTTTTCCATGAAGCACTGTGGGCTTTCTGGTTTCCCCTGTTTGCTTAATGTTTCATTTTGCTGTTAAATGTTATAAATTGATGGTAGTGTACTGTAGAGAGTGTGAGTTATGCCATGTGTAGACTAGACTGCTGGAGCTGAACTACTGTGCAGATGCCATGTTAAGTAAATCCTCTTTTTATACATACAGGTACAACAGAATAGCTCGGGAATGGACTCAGAAGTATGCGATGTAATTAAAGAAATTATTGGATAACCTCTACAAATAAAGATAGGGGAACTCTGAAAGAGAAAGTCCTTTTGATTTCCATTTGACTGCTTTCTATGAGCCCACGCCTCATCTTCCCCTGTGCACATGTTTACCTGATACAGCAGTGCTGCGTGTTGTACATACTTGGAACAACAAACTAGAAATACTGTATTTCCCCGTACCAACATTGACTCCTAGCAGAGAAGTGTGTGTGTGAAAAGCTGGTTCTTCAGTCATAACTTTGTGAGCCTAAAAGCATTCCTTGCTGAGTTAAATTGGGTAATCAAATGGGACTGGGGAGAGTTCTGGTGGTTTTCAGATTTCTTTGGGACAGTGTTGCTGATCCATGAAGGATTTTAAGTGGAATCCTTTTAAACTCATAACAGTTATGAAAAGCAAGGTGAAGAACTTGAAGCTGTTTCTGTATTCATTTTATTCTGAAGGACCTACACCTTAGGTAAATGTTATGACCAATGAGAAACTGTACCCACATCCTGTGTTTAAGGTCTAAGTTTAACCGGTCACCATTTAAATGGATTGGAGCTATTAGTGCATCAAGTGATGTTGATTTGTTTCAACTCTCTCCCTCCCTTCATACTTTTTTTGGTTTGTATGTGGTTTCTCAGTTAATACCTAGCTAATAGCTCTTACTTTTTTCTTAAGTTTTTTAACTGCTTAGGTCTTTCTGGATGTAAGGGTAAAAAAAAAAAAGAAAAAAATCCATTTGACAGAAAACTTGTGTGTATTTAAAGACCCAACTGCTCCCCTGGAGCTTGTACGTTCAAGAATGATTAATCTGTGTAATAAACTGATTACTACAGTCATTACATATAACTTTGTGTGAATAGGCTTTTAATTTTCAGAGCAGTTTGTTACAGGCTTAAACTAACGGTGGATTTCTCTAAAAAAACAAACTTTTGGGTTGAAGTCGTGAAGCAGTTTGGTTTGCATCACACAAGGCACCTGAAGAGACAAACAGGAGCTTGAGCACTTAGATGAAATCAGGATGTGTAGTGTGCCAGGAACTTGACTGTTAAACCAAATAAGCAGTTTACTAAATGCGAATCAGAGTGACATTTTACAAAGCCTGATGGTATTACTCCCACTTGCATGGGACCTAACACAATGCATATGTACTGTAGGTAAGTGAAACCTTATGTAACTAAAAAAAAAATGGATGTAAAAGGGTAAAAAAAAAAAAAAGAAAAAACCTACCAAACACATCAGCACAAACTTTCATAAAATGTAGCTTTTACATAATTACTTTGCACTAAACATTTGCAAATGTTCATACAGTTTTAAATTGTACTTGTATGTGTCTTTTTTTTTTTTTTTTGGAACAAAGTCTTCACTTGAATCTAGTGAAAAAAAATGTAGTTTGAAACTTTTCTTTGTATACAAGTGTATTTGCCAGCATCGTTGGTGTGACAGTAGGTGAGTCTGCAAGTTTATCTCCTCTTAGTAGAATTGTAACCCAAGCCATCGGGCAGGAGAGGCTGGAGCCGCTGGCTCTCCGGCCACAGGGTCTGTCCCAGCCATTCCCAAATGCATCTTGACACTCTTGCACAAACGAGGAATAAATGTCCACTGCTTTTGGTCTAAATCTGTTCCGCTTGTCTCATCTCTCGGTGTGTCCGCAGCGCTGCAGGAGGTGTGAGCCCTCGTGCAGGGAGCTGTGTCCCTCTCCAGAGGCACGAGGAACGTGGGGACAGAGTGACTTCACTGGAGAAGGAACGGAACACGTGGCCCTGTGTGTCCTGGCTGAGGGGTGACAGCTACAGGGGAGGGGGAGAGATTGGTGTGCAGGGCTCCAAACCTCGGGCTGGGCCACCCTCAGGTCATGGCACTCGTGTCATCCACAGGGTGTTGGTGTGTGGACTGGTGGGAAGGCAGAGCGTGGCCCTGGATAACACCTGTGGCACTGTCCAAATCTGATGTCTGGGTTTGTGTCCGCCTGGATCCATGGCCATGCCTTCGCTGACCTGTTGGTGGAACGTGCAGGCTCTGCTCCTGCTGGACTCTCAACACCTCGGTGTGGGAGTTTCCCAGTTTGTCACAAAATATTCAGAGTTGGAAGGGACCCCTAAGGATCACTGAGTCCAACTCTGACTGAATGGCCCGTACAGTGATCAAACCCACAACCTTTGCAGTATTAGCACCATGCTCTGACCAACTGAGCTAATCTCAGGGTTGCCCTGCCCCTTTTTTCAGTGGGGTCACTGAGAAATACAGGGAGGAGATGAAACTGATTCCCTTTTTCAGGAGATTCTCTTTTAATTGCTTTGCAACTGAGCCACCCAAGAATGATTTTTGTGGCAGATCTTGTTGGCTTTGGGCATTGGCAGTTCCTGGAAAAGATCAGAGACCTGTATGGGGAGGAGAGAGATAAAGGAGCAGGGACAACTGAGGGAGCTGAGGGTCATGGTTTCCCTTTCTGGTGGGGCAGAAGTCACATCCATGAGGTGATAGGACATCAATAAGCCATACATGCGTTGAAATTGTCCTGAATCTGTAATACCTTCATCTTGGATAATCCATTAACACCTCTGCTCCTGTTGGGATGAGTCTCACTTGCACTGAAGTGCTTATGCAGTTCAGACTTTTCTTGCTGATGGCATGACCACAGTTGTGGTGTAGTGAAAGCAGTCTGGTGATGTTTTGAGTAGGGAGGCTGTACTCTTATCCCTTGTGTGGGTTGACCATTTGTTTGTGAGGGTTGTACTGTGAACTAGATGAAGGAGCCTTTTTTCCTAGCATTTAACTGAAAGCTTGACCCAGCTTAGCTAGTTTTGGGACTAGAAACTTGCTGCTTTGAAGCTGTACATTGAGTATGTTCTAATGTCAAACAGTACATGAGGCATGGCCTCTGGATGTTGCCTTTCAAGGAACTCTGAGCTTGTAAAGTCATCAACCTTTTCTCTCCCTGTCTAGTTTTTTAACTTTTATTTAGTGTTTTAAGTTGCCTCCTTCCCTTTGCATGGCTTCCTTTGCACTGTGGATCCTGTAGATTGTTCATGGAATTCCCTTTTTTCCTGTCATGTGCTAAGCAAATGTGTTTTATTAAAAACAAAAAGTGCTGGGCTGCTTAGATCCCCCCAGCTCTGGCAGCAAAGCTGGAACACTGCCTGGATAAATTCCTTGAGCTCATCAGTGCCCATCCACTGCCCAGGGTGACCCAGAGGAGGAACATGATGCCATGTATTTTGGAACCTCTCCTAGTTCAGTGCTGAGCAGCCACTTGTCCAGTTGGCTTAAACATTCCCATGGCTCGGAGCCCAACCTCCCTGGACCTGCAGAGTGGGATGGAGCTGATCCTGGGCAATACTGGAGACCTGATTACTGTGCTTGAAACACCCAGCTTGTCCTTGAGCAGGATGTGCTGCTGCATTTCTGTCACAGCTTTTTGGCAAGGCAAGAGGGATTTTTAAAAGAATATTTTTAGTTATTATCGCGCTATCGCAATGCTTCCAAGTAAGCAGCATCCTGAAGTGTCCTTGGACTCTTCTGTTCACCCATCAAATGTAGGAAAAACCAGCAGGACTGAGCTGGATATGATCTTGTGTCCCTGTTGTGCTCAGCGAACTGTTCCCTGTCCCATTTCTCCAAGTGCTCTGGTGTTCCTGGTGTTTGGCAGCTGTGGCTGCAGACATCGATGCTCAGCTGTGTTTCTGGATGGTCTTGGTCATCTTCAGCAGCAAAACAGCTCTAGAGCCGTTCTTGCTCCCAGTTCTGATGTACAGGAGAAGATCAGAAGCCTACAAGAAAAACAAGGGGAAGCTTTGCCCTGTTAAAGGTGGATTTCCTCGTGCCCTGAGCAGCTCTTGCTGGTGAGAGCAAGGCCAGGAGACCTGGGCGTGTGGGAGGTGCAGAAGGAAACAGCTCAAATGAGTTACAACTGAAGAACCAGGATAACAAACCACTTCTGAATATGCTCAGCACTCCCACTCCAGGTGGAGGAGCCCTTGGGTCAGGCTCCAGGCACGTCCAGGCAGAGCTTGGAAGTCCCTTCCTGGGAGAATAAAAGCCTGAAGGTGTATCCGAGTGGAAGGAAGGCTGTCTTTGATAAATACAGAACCATGGAGCACTCTTCTGGTCCCTTCAGCATTAGGGAAGGATCCCTCCTTCCTGCAGGTACCTGGAATGGGGTTTCATCCCCCCAGTTACTGCTTCCTTCCTTCCAGTTTGGGCCCTTTGGGTAGGCTTGGAGCGAGTCTGTGCTCAGAGCTGGAAATCTTGGTGGTTTGGGTTTGGCAGAAGTGGTTTCCTACAGGGAATGCACAGGGACAAGAGCACTGAGGGTGCCTGATGGAAGGTCGAAAGCAGGACAGACCCTGCTGCCCAGGTTCTGGGATGCATGGAAACCAACCCCTGTGTGAGTGACCATGCTCAGAGGCTCCGGGAGGGATCCTACAGCTGCCCCTGCCCTCAGCTGGGAGTGTGTGTGACTAGAGCTGTGCTAACATGCTAACACTACCTGTACTCCTGTATTGTGTTGCAATTTGATCACCATTAAATAATTCCCTCAAACTCACTGTGGCTTAAGTGCTTGCTTTTTTTTTTTTTTAACCTATTTATTTTGGCTCATGTTGCTTCCTTTCCTCTTGTGGCTCCTCCATTCTCCTTGATGCTCTGGTCCTCTGCTGTCCCTCTCTCAACCATCCCCAGTCACCTTCATTTTGGCTTTTTTAGCTCCCTGCAAAGCCTGGCTTGCTCTGACCCCGGGCAGTCCTTTGTGGGTGACGTGGAGTGGCCTTGGTGGCTGGCTGCCTACATCTCCATGCAGAAATAAATATGCACTGACCAGACCCAGCACTGCCACTTCCTTTGGAAGTTGTGACTTAATAGTAAGTTTGTTGGTGCTTTGATTTCCCCACCAGCTTCTTCCAGAATCCCAGTCCTTGATCCAGTGGGCTCACTGTTGTGCGAAGCTGGGGGCAACTCTGGAGCAAGAGCACAAAGTGTGGTGCTTGAGAAACTGTTTTGACTGTTCAGGGCTTGCTCTTCCTCTGTTTTGGCACCCACAGGTTCTATTTTATTGTGTTTCTACCTCTTTGTCCCTTCCACCCCTTCCCTGTGTGAGAATATTTAGTTTTTATTGTTATATAGTCAGGTGAAACCATCTCAGGGCGAGTGGGAGGCTGGATATATTTACCACTGGCCTTTTGCAAACAAATATATTTGTTGCTCAGCTCTAAATGTTTCTTTGGGTTGAAAGAACAAGTTGTGGGGTGGAGATAAAAGTTTACATTTTGAATAACCTGTGAACTCATGTTCATTCCCTGCCTGGAAGTGTTCAAGGCCAGGGTGGACAGGGCTTGGAGCAACGTGAACTAGTGGAAGGTGTCCCTGCTCATGGCAGGGGGCAGGACTGGATGAGCTTTAAGGTGCCTTCCAGCCCAAACCAGTCTGATTTTGTAAACTTGGATGACTGGGAATGGCATCCGTGGTTAGGGCTGGTATCCAAACAGAATTGCTGCTAAACTTGTGCCCTGAAAACTGCTGGTGTTTGATGCCTGGGAGAGAAACTGATTCGTTCTTAACTGATGGTAAACACAGAGGGAGCAGTTCCAAAGCCTGATGGGATCAGTCTGTGCCTCGATGCCCTGCCTGGACACGAGCTTTGCTTCTCCTCCTTTTGGGTCCTGTCAAGTAGTGAATTTAGTCTGCACAGACTGAACTTTTTGTAGAGCTTTTTTTTCTTGCTGATCGTTAACTTTTTTCCAGGCCTAGTTTTGGGGTTCCTTGGAGCTTTTTGAGTGCTGAATTCTTGCTTAAGGGAGGATGGTTTGGGGGTTCTTTTTTGTTTTGTTAAATTCTGAATTATGTGGCATCCTTCACACGTTGGTACTGATAAGAAGCCCAAACAGGCCCTGTGGACCTGTGTCCTCCTGGGTGTGGACAGTGTGTAAAGCATCAGGTCAGAGTTGTTCCCCGAGGTCCTCTGGTAGGTGATGGGTGTCCTGAAGCCACAAGCACCATACCTTGAACTTCCCTTCCTTACAGCTTGGGATGGGGATTATTTTTCTGCCTCCCAACCCAGAGCTCTGTGAGTTGCAGCAGTGGGGCCTTTTGGGAGGGCTGTGCCTGGCTGGTTCAGCTGGATCAGGAGCTCTCCAGGGTGTCAGGCTAAACGGAATCATTTGGATTGGAAAAGTCCTGTAAGGTCATCAAGCCCACCCAACCATTCCCCCAGCACTGCCAAGGCCTCCCAGGTCCCCAAGTGCCACATCCACAGGGCTTTTAAGTCCCTCCAGGGACTCCACCACTGCCTGGGACAGCCTGTGCAGGGGCAGGGCAGCCCTTTTTGTGAAGAAATTCTTCCCAATATCCAACCTAAACCTCCCTTGGTGCAACTTAAGGCTGTTTCCTGTCACTTGTTCCCTGGGAGCAGAGCCTGACCCCACCTGGTCCAAACCTGTGAGGGAGTGGCAGAGAGCAGAGGAATAACTCAGTGTCACCAAAGCTTCCAGGAAAGCATCATGGTACTTACAGCTTAGCCTTGGCTGTTGCCTGGTCAATAAACTCCCCTCACAAATGCCGTGTTGGCCTCTGGAAGGCACCCACTCCAAAAGGAAAACCAAACTCCTTACCAGGAGGCTAATTGGAAAGGCTTCCCCACATCCAGAGCCAAAGGGGTCTTGTCTGTTCACCTGTGCAGCTGGAGGAAAGATGCTCTGAGATGTGTGATCTGCTGGTTAACCCTGTGCATGGATTCCCTGATTTGTCCTCCCTTTTTTACCCCCCTTGCCTGACGCTGTGTGGGATTTGCAGGATAGCAAAGGGAATTGAGCAGGGCAGGTGGTGAGGACACACAGACAGGGACAGGGAGGTGACAGCAGCTCCTGGAGGTCCTTGTGCTGTTTGCTGTAACTAAGCAGATGCCTGTGGGGACTCCCTGCAGAGATCAAGGTGTGTGTGCAGCCCAGCCCTGGCACCTCAGTCCAGGTGAGCTGTCAGCTGGGTGTGGATCCTGCTGTGTCAGCGATGGGATTTTGACCCTGCTGGATTTACTGCTTGGATAAAGCTCCATGTGAGGTTTTTCCCGTTGTAACCCTAAATACCAATATAAAGCACTCAGTGTTTCAACTTGCAATCCCTTCTTGGAACATGCTGATGGAAAAGCTGTAGGAACTTCTCCAGATCCACATTGGAAGCCTTATGGGAGGAATGGGCTTTTGCCAAGCGGGTTTTATTGAGTTTGTTGTGGGGTAATTTTTCAAATTAGAGAATCATTTAGGTTGGAAAATACCTCCAAAATCGAGTCCAGCCATTGCAGTCTGGGCTGACGTAGAAGAGGTAAGCACAGACCCTCTGTATTTAAATGCTAAAATCCTCCCTCAAATCAAATCCTGTCTCAGTCAAGTAACTCCAGTCACAAATGCTGTGTTGGCCTCTGAAGGCACCCAACAGGAAGACCCAAATCCTTGTCCAGAAGCTTATTGGAAAGGTGTCCCCACATCAGTGCCCCCTCCAGAGATGAGGGTCTGAGTGTCCAGGGGGTGACACAGCCCCAGCCCAGCCCCAGGGAGGAGCAGATGGGGCAGCACTGGCAGCACCTCCCGCCAGCAGTGCCTGGAGTGCTGTGCTCAGGGAAGGGGTCCTGTGTGGAGATGACATAGGATGAGCCTTGGGAAGGTGTTGGTGAGGCCCTTCTGGTCCCGAACTAAAGGGGCTTTGCTATGAGATTGAGCCTCCCCTGCTTGACTGGTTTCTCTCCCTCAGTGTCCTGCTGCCCAGGGGGGTGAGGTGCATCACCTCTCCATGGACTGAATGAAAATTCCTATTATCTGGCCCCATTCCTCTTTTTCCTGCACTCTCTTTTCTCTTTTTCTGGCAAAGTTGCCAGTGTTCATCCCAGCCCTTGCCTTAGCAGTGTCTGAGCACTGGCATCCTCCTGGCCGAGCCCTTGGCTGGGTGACAGCAGCTCTGGGCTGTGGCAAACACAAACCTGGGCCTGTCACTGTCACTGTAGCTGTTGGAACCCCTTTGGGTGAGGGGAGAAGGCTTGGGAATGCTTGGCAACAGGCATGGACTTCAACTCTGCGCTGGACACAGGGTGGAATTCCCACCTGTGCCTGGACACTGCTCCTGAGTGCTTTGTAGGATGGCAGGTGCACCCAGTGCCTGCTCCAGCTGTGCTGTGGGGACACTTGTGGGAGCCTGGAAAAGGAAAACAGCCCCCAGGTTGTCCAGCCTGGCTCTGCCTCCCACCACAGCTTGGTGAGGCCCAAACTGATGCTGTGGAGGGTCCCGTAGCTTTTCTCATGGAAGTGCAGCCAGCCAGTGCCATGGGAGCATTTTCCTGGACAGATTGGTATAGGATTGGGGTGCTGGGGAGCTGGAAGCCTCTCTGGACTATCCAGCCTCTGAGGGAGGATCCGCTTGTAAACTGCTGTAAAGCTACTTGGTGTTTCTAGATTTGGGGTTTCTTCCTGGCTCTGCCTTTAAGCCTGTGCCATTCCCTCTGGTTGCAATTTTGGTTTTGCTGGGAGAGGAGCTGGATCTGGTGCTGAGACCCAGGAGAGCTCTCAAACCCTTCACTGTTAATGGGGGATCTGCTGAATTCATGCTCCTTTCCTCAAAGCCCAAGCCAAGCCTGCCCATGAAGTGAAACTGCCCAGACCCAGAAACTCCTCTCAAAAGAAATCCATCTCTCCTGCCTCTGGCTGCCTGGATCTGGGCATCACTGGAAGATCCAAGACTTCTCTGGGAAGCAGCCAAGAGTGGACCCACCTCCTCCCCACACCCTGTAAAGGGCCAAAGGCTGAGACAGGGCTGCTGGGTGTGGTGGGGTTGGGGTCACACCAGCCCCTGTCCTGGCCTGGTCCTGGAGCTCACAGGAAGGGTGCTGGTGTATCCGTTCCCAGGCAGCTGCCAGGGATGCTGTGCCAAGCAGGGATGTGGCACACTGGGCTCTGTCATACCTTCACCAAGGGCCCTAGGGAAACTGCAAGGGACCCCTTGAGTGCTGGTGTTTGCAGGGCAGAAGTTCCCCCTGTAGCTGTGCAGCTGAGGAAACAAGGATATGGGAATCATAGTCACAGACTGGTTTAGGTTGGAAGGGACATTAAAGCTCAGCTTGTTCCAACCCCCTGCCATGGGCAGGGGCACCTTCCACCAGCCCAGGTTGCTCCAAGTCCTGTCCAACCTGGCCTTGGACACTCCCAGGGATGGGGCAGCCACAGCTGCTCTGGGCAACCTGTGCCAGGGCCTGCCCACCCTCATAGAGAAGAATTCCTTCCCAACATCACATCTAACCCTGCCCTCTGGACATGGGAAGCCATTTCCCTTTGTCCTGTCACTCCATGCCCTCTCCAGCTCTCCTGGAGCCCCTTTAGGCACTGGAAGGGGCTCTAAGGTCTCCCTGGAGCTGAACACCCCCATCTCTTCCAGCCTGTCTCCATGGTAGAGGGGCTCCAGCCCTTGGAGCATCTCTGTGTCTCTCCTCCCTGTGGAAGGGTCAGGCTCGGATAGCAAAGGGAGAAGCAGCTGGACCTCCCTGGAGAAGGGGCGTTTATCACTCAAGTGTGATTTTTCAGGGCAGATTTGGACTTTCCAGCTGGGAGTGGAGCTGGGCCCAAAGGGGAATCCCACCCACGTGCGTGCCGGGAGCAGGGATGAGGCGAGGACAAGGGGCAGAGGGATGAGGACCGCGGGGTGCCCGTCTGCCAACCGACCCCCCAATTCCATCCCCGGGTGTGGGTGACCAAATACGGCTGGAAAGAGGAATCATCCTTCCACCAGGGGCCAAAATGGGAAATGCCGGCCAAGAAGGGGGGTCCCTGGTCCATCCGCTCCGCTCGCCTTGGCCGGGCGGGGGCAGCAGAGGCCGGGGAAGCGGCGCGGCCGGTCCCGGTGCGGGCATCGCCCCTTCCCTCCCGCACGGGGCACGGCACGGCACGGCACGGCGGAGCAGGAACCTGCTGCCATGAGTGGTTGGATTACTTGTTGTTCTGTTTATTATTATTATCGTTAAAAGCCCGAGTAGAGCAGATGTGCTCCGCGATGCTCCAGCCCCAAAAATCCTTCCCGGAGTGTCTCCTGCAGGCACAAAGGGCTTGTCCTGCTGCTGTGTCTACTCAGCATCCCCTGGCAAACCCTCTGGGAAGCTGGGGGTGCCTCTAGCGCATGGGACATCACCTTACCGCCGTTCCCTATCGCGCAGCCAGGACCGGGATGGGGGATGCTGGACCTGCCCACCAGTCCGTCTGGCAGGGGCACCCCCATCCTGGCACCCCCTTCCCTCCAGCAGCCATCCCCGGTGCCAGCCACCCGCTGGCAGGAGGCACCTCGGGGGTCCACGGTGCCAGGCTGGGGGTCATCCCCCTGGACCCTCACAGCGCCGCCGAGGAGCTCCTGACACAGGGGGTGTCGCAGCCCCGATACCCCACAGCCGGGCACAGCTCGGGGGTCCCCCCTGCGCCAGCTCCCCCCTCCCCGGCCTGGCTCGCTCGTGTCCTGCCATCTTGCGCCTGTGAATAATTCACCGTCCCTGTCCCCGTTGTTTCCTTGCAGGTATTTATAGCCCGTGATCACGTCTCCTTGGAGGCAGCTCGCTCCGCCGCCGTGTAAATTTAGCTCCCGTCGTCTCTCACATGTCATGCCCTCCAGCCCTTGCGGGGAGCCCTTCCACGCGGCTCCTCGCCGGAGGGGGATGCAGCCCCCGCATCCCCCGCATCCCCCTCCACCGCCACCCCCGGGGCCGCCCGCAGCCCACCCTGTGCCACGGGCATGCCGTGCCGTGGTTCCTCGGGGCTGCCGGGCCCCGGACACCGGGGCAGCTCAGCCTCCCTCCCTCCGCAGCTGCCGCGGCACGGGGGATGCTTTGAAATTCCTGGGCTGCCATCTGTGCTATGCAAATCCCCCAATCTGACGGCTGCGTGCAGACCCGCTTCCGGACCCGGCGATGGAGCTGTTGTTGCCGCGCTCCTCCTCCCTTCCAGCGGCACGTTGGGAGCAGCAGGAGCATCGTCCTTTCCCCGATGTCCCCCTGACACCCAGCCCTTCGCTCTGCCCGAGCTGCGCCACGGAGTGAGGAGGGACTGGGGAGGCTGCGGGGACACAGGGGGGTGGTTGTGCCACAGGGTCACCCCGAATCACCAGGGCGCTGGGTCTGGCTCCCACTATCACGGCACTCCAGTCCTCCCCGAGCAGGAGACGTGGAGCCAGGCTGGGACCTTGTCACATGCCCGGCCGCGCTGCCCACAGGTGGGCTCTGAGGATGGGGACCAGTGGGGACCGAGCCCACTCAGCCGCCGGAGTGGCCCGTGGGGCAGTGTTCCCGGCCCCGGGGATGAGGCAGGAGCAGTGTGGATGTCCCGGGCACAGGCAGAGCTGCTCCCACAGGACCCCCTGCTCCCCCACCCCAGGGGTCCTGTCCCCTGCCTGGGCTCTGCATGAACCACGCACAGACACAGAACCAGCAGGACCAAGCGCCGTCGCCGCTCCCCTTTCCCCACGTTTGCTGCTGCGCAAATACTCCCGTGAGCTGCCCCGGCTTCCCCCCAAACTCACCCTGAGGGGTGCTGGGGGGGCGAGGCTGTACCCCAGGGTGCCGAGGTGGCACAGCCCCTGCTCTGTGCTCTTTAAACGCCGAGCCTTGGGGAAGGTGGCAGCGGCTCCCCGGGGTGGCAAGAGAATTGGGGGGCACGTTTGCCAGTGCCGGGCGCGGGAGGTAATTAATGAGCATCCTGCGCTGCTCCCGCTGCGCCTCCATCCCCGCAGGACCCTCGGCCGGGGCGCGGGTACCGCCTGCTCCTGCCGGCGCTGGGGCCGGGGGACCTGGCGGCACGGGGCCTCGTTAATATTTTAGGAGCTCTTTTGTCCGCAGGGGATGGGGAGGCTCGTTCGCAATCGCCTTTCATCTCCGTGAGGCCTCCGCGCGGGCTCTAGCCTCTTATCTGCCGCCTCCTCGCTGCTTCGCTACAGCTCGTTATGGGGCTTGGGTTGTTGTTTTTTTCCCTGGGAAGGGCTGGAAAAAAAGCCTGGCTGCTCCTGGCCAAAGGGCATCCGCCAGCCGCGCTGGCGGCAGCTGCTGGAGCATCCCCACCCGGCTCCTGCCTGCCTGCTGCCGTCCCTCTGCCGCCTGCCCCGGGGCTGCAGCCCCTGCCCAGCCTCGGCTCTGCCAAGGGCTGCGGCTGGATGTGTCTCCAGTGGTGCCGGGGAGGGTTTGGAGGCGGCTGTTCAACCTGGGCCCCTGTGGTGGCAGGGAGAAGGGGTTGGGGGGTCTGTGTGTGATGTGGGTGTGTGTGGGCACTGCCTGCCTGTGCCGTGGGTGAAACTGGGGGCTGTGCCAAGGGGTCTGCTGAAACCCTGTGTGCCCTCTGAGGGATGCCCAGTGTGGCTGCGTAACTCCAGTCCTGGCACTTCCTGACTGCCTGGGAAGGGGCAAAGCTGGGTTGGTGTGAGGAGGAAGAGGGTGATGAAGGAGCAAGTGGCTGATGGGGAAAGTGAGGGCTAAGCTGTTTCTACTCCTCCTTTGAGCGTGAGCAAAGTTGGGAGAGCAGAGGGTGCCCTGGGAAGAAATCTGGGTCAGCCCTGGGGCTTTTTCAAGCCATGCCCATGGATGGTCCTCCTTTGGACCTCTCCTTCATCCTCTTCTTGCTCCTCTTGCCATGTCAGGAAATGCCTGGCTGTTCCCAGGTCCCACACTTGTGGTCTTGGCCCCCATAGCCAAGTGTTGCTTGTGCTGCCCCTTCCTCAGTGCCAGTCCCATTGGATGGAGATATGTGGGCTACTTGGGGTCTCTGAGAGGTCTGCAGCTGATCCCACACACACAAAGGCATTACTGGGGACGGTGGTGTCTTTCCCTTGCTGACTGTGTCCATCCCCTGTGTAACAGAGGAACAGTGCAACAAGACTCACCTTGTCCTGGAAGAAACCCACCCCCATGCCCAGCCATGTCCCAGTTTGGGAATGGCCCTGGCAAGGACAAGACATGGCTAGATACTTGTCTGTTCCACCAGAGCTGAACCTGTCTGTCCTTTTGCCCAAGCAAGAACTTGGATCCCCAGAGGAAATCTGACTGAAGCCCTTCAGGGGACTTTGCCAGCTGTGTCCTGTCAGGGCTGACGGCTTCTTCCCATGGGAAGGTCCTTCCCCACCACCCAGGGATGCACAACAGGCTTCAAATCTCCTTCATCCCACAGCCCAGCTGCAGGCACGCTGCTGGGGACTGCTGCTGTCCCTGGGGGAGGTGGCATCCTCCCGGTGCTGGCACCAGTGCCAGGTCACCCCAGCTGGCAGCCCAGGCTCGGGGATCACAGGGAGGGCTGGCGCCTGCGCTCAGGAAGGCGGTGAGCTCACGGGTTTAATTTTCTCAAGGCTTCGTTCGGCTCTGACATGTGATCCTCGCTACAGGAAGGACGCGGCGAGTGCGTCGTCCCCCGGGGCTGGCTGGCTCGACCTTGTGGGAAGAGGTAAGAGCACAGCACGGCTTTTCCGCCCCGCTGGTGTCGCTTCCAACAGCAATTTAATATCTCCCTGATAACCCAGGATGAGTTTCAGGCACCATTAAAAAAAATAAAGCATCTGCTGATAAAAGTCGATGTCCTCAGATGAGATCCCTGGTGTGGGTGTGCACGGCTGGCCCCACGCCACGGCTGCCCGTCGCCAGCCCCAGGCCTGTCCTTGTCCTTTGGCAGGGACCTGATGCCCTCCTGGAGAGGCCAGCAGGACCGTGGGTGCTCCTGGTGCGGGGGCTGTCACCCCTGGGCTCTGTGCCCAGTGGGTGGGGAACATCCACTGCTCCCATCTAGGACACAGCGGGAGCTGTGGCAGCTCCAGCTCACCCCATGCCAAAGCTGCCATGGCTCCCCCTTGGCATTCCAGACATCCCTGCATGGTCCCACCCAGCTCTTGCCCCAGGGCAGATGTATGGTGGCTTCTTCCAACTAAAGGAAGGGCTGGGATGCTCCTGTTGGATATGAGCAGCCCCACCTCGCTGTGGATCAGCACAGGCTGCAGGGATGGCACTCACTTTGGGTGGAGCAGGACTGGGGTTGAGCTTGTCTGCCCAGGCATGACCCTCCAGGCTGGTGTGCTTCCCAGGTCCAGCTCTCTTATCATGGCTCTTTGGGGTCAGTACCCTGGATTCTGCTTGCCAAGCTCTGTTCTCCAGACTCGATTTCCCAGGCTCCTTTCCATGGGCTCAATTTCCTGTGCTCACCTCCTTTTGCTCTCCAGGACCTCCACAATGGAGGTTCCTTGGGCATGGCTTACTGAGCACGGCTTGCTGGACATGGGGCTCCAGGCTTGGCTCCCAGGGTGTGGCTCTCAGGCTTGGTTCCCCAGGCACACCTTGCTGGAAGGTGACTCTCCAGGCTTGGGTTATCCAGGTACCACTTGGTCGAAGCAATTCTCCAGTCTTGGTTCTTCAGGAACACTTTGCTGGCGGTGTCTCCCCCAGTTCAGTTCTCCAGGTCCCCCTTGCCAGAGGTGTCTCCCAGGCTCGGTTATCCCGGTCCCCCTTCCCGGAGGTGTCTCCCAGGCTCGATGCCTCCGTGGTGGTTCCCAGCCGGCTCCCGGGGCTCTCCCCATCAGCCCGGTGCCAGCAGAGGGCCTCCCTTACCAGCACAGCACCGACTGGAAATTATAAAACACATTATCTATTTGGCAAAACTTTGTGCAAGGACCAGGAAAAGGGCTGGAATCCGTTCTCCTCCAGGAGACCGGAGACAGCGTGTCCCCCCCGGCTTCTGTTTTCAATGCCAGCACTCAGCCGCGTTAAAGCCGTGGGAGCGTTCGTCATTAAAATGGCAATTGCGGAGCCAGGCAATAAATTTAACATCATAAAAGGCTCTGGGAGGGTCTCGCTCATCTGTTGCTCTTCAAAGAAAAGTGTTAGTTGCTTCCGAAAAAAAAAATTAAAAAAAATATTGGGAAGAAACAGGTGAGAGGGGACGGGGTGAGAGCTCTCCCTGGCTCCTGGGGCGCTGCGGGGAGCTTGGCCGGGGAGAGGTGACCTTTTGGGGTGCCCATCGGGCTGGGGGTGCTGGAGCAGGGGGCACTGGGGCTGGGACTCTTTCCAGGTGATGGGGTTTTCCTCTCTGGTCCACGTGGGATGAGAGGAGAGGCTGTGTGGGAGCATCTCCCCTTGTGCGGGTGGGGCGCTCTGTCCCCTGTCACCAGGGGGTGAGGGACACCCGGCAGGCAGGGCGACACCGGGCTGGGCTCCCTGCTCTGCCCTGCACCCCTGCGGCGCCGCAGGGTCCCCCCGGGCTGGCACTGGGACTGGGACCACCCTGCCCCCGCCGCCCGATAGCCATCATCTCCCAACGCCAGGCTCCGGCCGCCGGCGTCTGCCGGCAGAATTAGCCGTCGGATTGGAACCGTTCGCTAAATAATTCAGGAGATTTCTTCCTCTTTTTTTTTTTTTNNNTTTTTTTTTTTTTTTTTTTTTTGAGAAAGCTGTTTTCTTTCCCTTTTTTTTTTTCTCCTCCTTAAGGTCGGAGCATTTTCCAGGCTGGGTTTCCATCGGGGAGGGGAGTGCGGACACGCTCAGGCAATACCGCCATGTGTTTACAGCTCAGCTCCCGGCGTTATTTAGGGATTGTAAAACCACAGCAGCTCTCTCGCTCGCTCCCCCTCTCTCGCCGCAGCCAATTTTTTTCCTCCATGCGGCTCTCGTTGCAGCGGCAAAGGTCAACCCCGCTCCTTTGAAAGCAGCAACCCCCCTCCCTTATCAGATTTAGGAATCCTTGGGGGAGGCTGAAGCCGTAATGCAGGCAAAGCCAGCTGGCCGCGGTCCGGCCGGGGGGGCGGTGGGGCTGGAGGGTGGGAAGGAAGGAAGGATGGAGGTGGCTGCAGAGGGAGGAGGAGGGCGGTGGGATGGGGCAGCACCGACAGCAGCGAGCGCGTGAATAATGGGGGCGCAGATAATACAGCTGATTAGCGATGGCGAGGAGACGCCGCGCCGGGCTCGGGGTTGGGCAGGGGGAATTTGATGTGAAGATAAAAATCGCTGCCGGGGTGAAGTCGGCGTGGCTCGGGGTGGGGGTTGTGGGGTGGCTGGGAGAGCCCCACAGAAGAGGGCTAGAGGTCGTGGCCCCACAGAAGAGGGTTGGGGGGACACGGTGATGGGATGAGCCCCATGGAACAGCGCTGGGGGGGTCTAAGTAAGGGGATGAACCCCATGGAAGAGAGTTGGGGGTCATGAGAATGAGGTGAGCTCCGTGGGAAAGGGCTGCGGGATCACAATTATGGGAGCCCCACAGAAGGGGGTTGGGGAATCACAGCAGTGGATGAAACCTATGGAAGAAGGTTGTGGGGGTCACAGACGTGAGCCCCCCGACATAGAGATGTGGATCATGGCAGAAGGGTGGCCCCTAAGGAAGAGGACTGGGGGTTATGGAGACAGGATGGATGTCATGGGAGAGGGTTGGAGGGTCACACCAACAGGAGCTGCTCAGAAGAGGGTGTGGGGTCACAGTGATGGGATGAGACTCTTGGGGGTCGCGTAAACAGAGCGAACTCCATGGAAGAGGGCTGAGGTTTGAAGCAATTCGGGGAGCCCATGGAAGAGTTTTGGGGGTCACAGTGATGGATGAGCCCCATGGAAGTGGACTAGGTGTCACAGTGAGGGGATAGAGCCCATGGCAAAGGCCTGGGGACTATGGCAAGGGGCTTGGAGTTGGAGGTCCCCTGGGGTATCCTGCTCTGGGGGGCACTCCCAACTCTCTGCCCCCTCGAATCTGGCAGCCCAGGGGCACCCCAGCGAGGCTGAGGATGGGGAGAGCTCCAAGGGGTGACCAGTGGATGGTAGAGCAGTGGCACTGGGGGGTCTCTGGGGAGAGGGAACGAGGAAGCAGGAAGGAGCAGGGGAAAGGGTGAAGGCAGAAACCAGGTGTGGGGCAGAGCCCTGTCATGGGGCAGGACCCCGACATGGGGCAGGACCCAGGCATGGGGCAGGAGGCCCTGTCAGTGCCTGGACAGCCCCAGTCCTGGTGCTGGCTGCTCCCCTGGAGCTGTTCCCTGCTGGTCTTGTCCTGGCACAGGCACTGCTCACGCCTTCAAACTTTGCCAGCGGATGGTTTTTAATTAAAACCAGAAGAGGCTGCTCCACGCCCCGGCCCTTCAGGGATGACCACTGCTCACATCCTCCGCCTTTGGTCTTCCTGGCTGCACAGCTTGACGTGGGGAGATGAAAGTCCCTCCCTGCCAAAAAAGCACCAGAATAAAAAGGGCAGTCATAAAATCACGCCGCCAAGACATCCCGGGCTGAGGGTCCGGCGAGGTGCTGGCGACCAGGAGCTGTGGCCAGAGCTGAGCAGCAACCCAGGGAGAGGGGCCGTCGCCTTCAGCCCTTCTAAAAATAACAGCTCAGAGCGCAGCGAGTGCCGGGCGCCTAACTGGAACCAGCTTTCCAAACTCCCAGCTGGAAGCGGCTTTCGGAGCCTGCACCAGCCTTTCTGGGAAAGAGCAATTAAAAATAGCGAGGGACTGAAAGCACCATCCCTGCTGCTCATCCTGCCCCTGTGAGTGGAGGACACGGGGAGCTGGGTTTGCAAGGCAGGTGTTTCCCTTGGCTCAGCTTGGAAAGACCGTCAGGGCCTAGAAATGAGGCTGGAGGGGTGTCGTGGGGGGATTCAGCCTCCCTGATACCAGAAAAGGGGACAGCAGGCCCATGTTCCTCCAGGGAGAGCCACTGGGGCTATTCCAGCATTGTTGCCCACTGGTTGCCAGCACGCTGGCACTGGGGCTGGGGCTGGGGCTGGAGGGAGCATGCAGCTGAGGGCATATCCAGGCTGGAGCCCAGAAGGGCAAAGGCCAGGCTGTCCTGGGGAGGAGTGGTTAGAGCAACATCCTGCAGCCCCTCTCCAGCTGGCTGGGATGGGAGGATGACTCCAGGGCCATGTGGGGGGTTCTGAGCATCCCCACAGGCTCCAGCACATCCATTCCCATGGGCTCCAGCCCGTCCACCCACATGGGATTCAGCACATCCTCCCACATGGGCTCCTACCCATCCATCCCATGGTCTCCAACACTTCCACCCCCATAGGCTCCAGCTCTGTGGATACATGTTCTCCAGCCCCTTTGGGGTTCAGCTCCACCACTCCATGGCTGGGATGGGTGCTGGACCCCTGCCCACACCAAGGCTGGAGATGGCTTCATGCAGGTTTAGCCACTGGCACCTGCCCCATGCCCCATGCCAAGCCCATCCCCTCTGTGCTCAATCCTCCATTCCACTGGTGTGGACCCTGCACCTCTAAGTGCTGTTGTTCCTGTTTCCATTGCTCCCCAGCTCCACACTCACTCCTCTCCCTGGCCAGGGCCACCTTGGCTGCCCCTTGGCTGGGGACCCTCCGGGCTGCCCGGGGCATCCACATGGTCACGCTTTCCTTCCACCTCCCTAACGAGAGCAAACAGGGCCAGGGCAGAGCCCCCCAAACTCCCCCAGCGGTGTCTCCCCGGGCGCTCGTTTCCTCTCTGCTGCGTTCGTCTCGTTACGTCCTAATTCCCTAACGAAGGGCCATGAGAGAGGAAGTCTTGCGGAAGCCCGTCCTGGCAGCAGCCTTCCTGCTACCAACCCGTGCTCCGGCTCCAGCAGAATGTGATTTCCTCGGGATTGGATGAGACCTACTTCGTGTTTTTGGTCTGGCATGAACCACGCTGCTCTCCTCCCCCCTCTTGCTCGCTCAGGGGTCCACTGTTTTCCTTCCCAGTTTTTGTTTGTTCAGGTTGCAAACAAGGACGTCCCACACCCTCCTTGGGAATACTTGGCAAAATGCTCATCTTTTCCCTTGCCACCAGCGTGCCATGGATTTCCAGGTGCCTCCAAGCATCCCTGTGTGCCTCCAGCTGAGTGGCTGCCACTGCTACCATGTCCAGATGATGTCTTCCTGGAGATGCTGGTGTTTTGGGACTGTTCTGGACCACAGCTGTGTGTCTCAGTGAGTTTTTAGCACAAATGGGAATGCCCACCATCACCAGTTCTCCTGAGCCACGTGCTAAGGATTGCCCATTCTTTGTCACTGTTATGGAGAAATCCTCTCCTTCTTTCTTTTTTTTTTTTCCCATGGTCCAGGGAGATTCTGCATCCCTTGGCTTCCCTCACCATCTCCTTCAATCCTCCCCAGACTCCTCTTCCTCCCTCACCACCTGACAACATCCATCAGATCCATGAAAAACAGGGCAATGGTCCATGCATGGAGCCGTGCGAGCCCCTCGGGGCTGGGACAAGGGTCTGGAGCAGGGACAGACAGACAGACACCACTGAGGGTGGGCAGCTGATGAGGAGCAGATGCACCACTGCTTGGCATTCACTCAGCCTGGCTCCCACCGGCCATCCCTGCCAGCAAGAGCAATGGGTGTGCTGCCACTTCTCAGGGATAAAACCCTTTCTCTGCACTTAGATGCGCCATCAGGGGATTTATTGGGATTTTTTGTTTCTTTTAGAGCCACAGCAGCGACACCAGAGACCCTGTGCAGACAGAGCAGCGCAGGCAGGTCTCTGCTGCCAGCAGGGATGGATGAACGGGAGCAGGAGAGGTTGGGCTGTGCGTGGATAATGATTTTAACAGTCTGAGGCCTCTTTTGGGGACCCTTTGGGGATGTGGAGAGAAAAGCAAAGTGGCAAACACCAGGATGTCTGCTGGCTTGGTGCAATGTTCTGATGCTGCCAGCTCATCGCTTGGCCAGCTCAGGTAGCCCAGCAAAGCTCAGGGTAACACGGGAATTTTCCCCCGCACTCTTTCCTGGGGAAGTTTTGCTCCTGCCACGGGGAAGCCCAGAGCAGGGGGGCTCAGTGGATTCCCCGAGAGGATGCCACAGCAGTGATGACCCTGCACAGCTCCTGCAGAAGAGGGACAGTTCACAGGGGGCTCCGCCAGGTAGGTGAAGACCAGCTCTGGTGCCCTGCAGGGAGCAGAAACAGAGATGGGGCTTCTCCTGCCTCTTCCATGCTCGCTGCCTTCCTGCACAGGGCTCACCCCACCAGGTGAAGGCAGGAAGGCGTCAGGCAGCACAGCAGGGGAGGTGGCAGTAGCATGGTGGGGGGCCCAGCTGGTGCGTGGGCACACGGAGAGGCTGCACAGAGGAAGGAGAAATGGGAAAACAGCTTCCTTAGACCCCCCGAGTGCCATGGGAAGGCAGGAGGGGAGTGAGGCAGGGAGGGCAGAGCCCGAGGGGAGCCCCTGCCTCTGGACAGGAGGGGATGGAGAGCCAGTGTTCCAGCAGGGAGCTGGGCAGGAGGAAGGGAGAGCCTGTGGGGCTGCATGAAACACCAGTGACTGAGCTGCACCAGTGACCACAGGCACTTCCAAAGCCACTGCTGGGTTAGGAGCAGGACTCTCCCAGTAGCCCCCAAATCCCACCAAATCTTGGTCCCCAGGAGCCACCAACACACAGACTAAGCCCCTGCACCCTACCAGCCAAGACTGAGGTCCTGAGGGTGAGGTGCAAGAGCCCTCTCTCCCAGACCTACCATCCTACCCTGCCCAGGGACATGCTGGAACCTGTCTGAGGGAACAGGCTCTCACTCCAGCAGTTTTGGACCATCTGGGCTTGGACCCTGACTCCTGATGGACCTTCTGGCTCAGGGGAAAAGCTGTTCAGCGCTGCATTGGGAGATCTCTTCCAACAACCAGGTAGGTATGTGCTGGGATGAGACGTATGGCCAGGTGAGGGGGATTAATCCATATCCATTCTATAGATCCCTGTCCACCTTTTCCCTCCTGCTCAGCCCTGCGTCTCAGATAGAGGGTGATGACCAATAACAGATTGCTCCTTGGCCCATATGTGGTGGTTCCCAGTACCAAGGGAGCACCAATGAGAAAGCACAGGCAGCTTGCTGGTGACCACAGGAGCTCAGCTCCACCTGAGGAGCATCTCTGGTTGTCTTGGAAGGGAGGGAAACCTGGATGCCCCTCAGCATGGGATGGTGGCCAACAGCTGGAGCTGGCCCTGCAGTGCTCCAGGGACTTGGTTCCTATGCTGGGAAGACAGGAGACATCTGGCATACTTAGGACACAGAGTCCCTCTACAAGATGACCACTGGGTAATACCTTCATCTCTCCAGAGCTGCCAGCTCAGTCCTTGAGTGTGTCAGCACTCCTGCCTTGCTTTGAGGGCTCCTCCATGGCTTTCTGGCCATCGAGTGGATGGTCCCCTGTGGCAGCTGCTCCCAAGAGCCATTGAAATGCCATACACAGGGTCATGTCCTACTCAACCACATCTCAGGATGGCATCTCCTGGAGGCAGCTGATGGACGATGGACCAAGACCGAACTGTGAGCTCATCTTGACCAAAAAGGATCTCTTCCATGAAGTGCAGGGAAAAATTAACCCTCTGACCATGGGAGAGAGCAGGAAAGGGCTGTGGAGGAATGGCAAGAGAGGGGGTGGCACCCTGAGAGGAGGAGGGGTGGGATGCTGGAGGAGTGAAGGTGCTGCAAGGTGTGTTTAATGCCTGGAATGGCTTCAGCGAAGGATGTCCTGACAGCACAGCACGGCACAGTTCCTCCCAGCTGTGCTTGTCTGCAACACAGCCATCCCTGCTTCCCCAAAATACTTGGGAGGGCTGGAGTAGGCCAACTCCACCACCCTCATCGATGCTGCAGGGAGCCTATTTTAAGCCTTGCTAACGTAGGAGGATTAAATTTGGCTGGCTGAGACACGTCCTGCTCCCAGCTGTCCCCCAGCCTCCCCTGAGGTTGGCAGCTCTGCCGCAGGCACGGCTCACGAGGCAGGAGGCTGCCCTGGGCCTCCAGGGTTGGCTGCCCTGTGCAAAGTGAACCCAAAACTGGGGCATCTCCTTGGACACAGAGGCACTCGGCTTGGGTGGAGGGCAAAAACTCTTCCAGGTGTTGGAAGTCAACAGGTTGACCCACAGGAACCTGGTGGGAAGCAGAAGTCCAGCAGTATGGATGGGCTTGAAGTGAGCCAGTCTCCAACCCCATGGTCCCCTCTAGTACCCATACCTGGAGGAGCCAAGTGACGGGGGAGCCCAAGCCTTCCTCTCATCCTGGCATTCCCCTGCCTGTTGGGCATGTATGTGCCCAGGGAGTTCTGCCAAGAACAAGAGACCAATTTGCCCCTTCCTCGGTCCTCTCTCTTGCCCTCACTCCCCCAGACTCCTCCAGATCCCACTCAAGCTCATTGTTTCATTAATTGTCAGAGTGCTCATTGCTGGAGGTCTTGCAAAAGAACCTCATGGAAAATTGCACTTTGCCTGCATGGAATTCCCTGCCTGGTGCCAGCGCTGTGTATATTTAAGCAAGTGTCACACCCAGCCATCGAGAATTCCATCACCAACACCGCCTGGAGCCTGGGCAGCCCGGGACAAACGTTTGGCCAAAGGAAATGAGGCAAGAGCTGATTTACACCCATTGGGACATACCACCACTGTCCTCCATCGCCATTCCCGCTGCCACCGGGACCATCGGCTCCATGGCTCTTCCTTCCTTTGCTCGCTTGGAAGACGCGGGTAATAATCCCCATCACCTATTTTCGAGGCTGTTGTGAATTTTCATGAGCTCCCATCTGAACGGGGCTTTGAGCAGGAAAACTGCTGTATCAGCTCTAGGCAATGATAAACAATACTCAGCATTTACATATTCAAAGCACTTTGATTAACTCTTGGGGTTTAAGGACTTGAGTCGATTCCCACCCGACCGTAATGGCAGCTGGACGGGGCGAGCAGCGGCGCTGGGGGAGAGCTGGGGGTTCACCCCGCCGGGCAGGGCCAGGAGAACCCCCCGACAAAGTCACACAAAGCACCTCCTGCCTTAAATCCCTGCCTGGAACAGAGAAATAACAAATCCGGCTGGTCCCCGCCTGCGGGAAGGGGCAGATCCTGCCATGCGGAGCGGGTGCCGAGCGTGGAGTATCTTCGGTTCTGCTGCAGAAGCTGTAACCAGGTGTTAAATAGCTGTGAAATGCTAACTTGATTCATGCAGGAGTTGCAAAATAAAAGGATTTTTCTCCTTCTAAAAAAAAAAAAAAGGGAATTACGGGCCCACGCCTGCCCTTGATGCACAGCGCCGTGACCTCCTCCCCAGCCGCCTGCTAATTCCAAGGGGGCAAAAAGCCGCGGAAACCAAACCCAGGAGCACGATTTAGCATTTTATTCAGCGGGTTTTTCTTTCTTTCCAAGTCTTCCCAATCCCCTGGTTTTAAATGCTGCCCCTCCCCAGCGGATGCTGAGCCCCCCGGGGTTCCTGCTGCCAAAGGATCCTCCAGCATTATTATTGAAATCACTGTCAAACAAGAGCAAAACCTGGTGAAACTTTGGTGCCGCCCTCACCCAGCGACTTCAGATCCGCCAGTGGCCGGGGAGGGGGTGTCCGTGGGGAATTCTGCCCGCTCCAGGGCTAAACCCCTTCCCGAGCGCTGCCGAGCCGCCCCGGCAGCTCCTTCTGCCATTAATTAGCGGCACTCTCGGAAAAAGTAGCTCTCCCTGCTCCGGCGTCGGGGGCCGGTCATCCCGCACCGCAGGATTGCGGCGTATCCCCGCTCCCCGAGGCACCGGAGATGCCGCTGCCGTGCCCGACGCCCTCGTTGCACACACCCCACCCGCGTCCCTGGCCCTGAAAATGCGGCGCTGGCTGGGAAGGATAAAGGGCAGGGACACGGCCATCCCTGCGGGCGGCTGGGAGCGGGAGCTGGGCTGCGCTGGCCGCCACGCATGAGCACTGCGAGGCCGCCGCGTTGCTTTCCCACATTAAAAAAGGTTTCCCCGCTGCCAGGAAGGAAACTTTGGGCACCGTCGCCTGTGTGGCAGCCCTGGGAGCAGCTACGGGAGCGGCAGATGCCCGGAGCTGGCGGGGATGAGGGGAGCGTGGGGGGCTGCGTGGGCACAGCCGTGTCCCAGCGGTGGCCTCGCGTGGAGCTCTTTGTACCCGCTGGTGGGGACAACTGGACGGAGCTGGCCACGGAGCGGGGCCAGCTGGAGGGAGAGAGCCACCTCCAGAACTTCCTGGGGGAGAGACCCCAAGCGAGATGTCCCAGCTGGTGCCTTCAGCAGGAGGAAGGACGGCGAGGGCGAAGGGGTGGCTCTGGGGTAGGGGGCTGACCCCGACTGTCCCCGTCCCTCCGGGCCACAGGGACACGGGGACGGGGCAGCGACACCCGGCAACCCCCCCCGGAGTCCCGCCGATGGCAGGGCAGGACACCCTGGGGGCCGGGCTCCTGCCGATCACCCCCTGCCCCTTCCCGAGCATCCCCCTGCGGGCTGCGGGAGCGGCGACACCGGGGACCGCGGGGTGCCGTGCCGTGCCGTGCCGTGCCGTGCCGCCCGCGNACTGGGCACTGGGCATCGGGAACTGGGCACAGCATTGGGAACTGAGCACCGCATTGGGAACTGGGCACTGGGAACTGGGCACTGGGCATCGGGAACTGGACACTTCATTGGGAACTGGGCACAGCATTGGGAAGGGAACTGCATCGGGAATTGGGAATTGAGCACTGGGAACTGGGCACTGGGCATCGGGAACTGGGCACTGCATCGGGAACTGGGAACTGAGCATCGGGAACTGGGCATTGCATCGGGAACTGGGCACTGGGAACCGAGAACTGCTTTGGGAACTGGGCACTGGGCATCGGGAGCTGGGCACTGCATTGGGAACTGGGCACCCGGCAGGGCACTGGGCATCGGGCACGGGGCACCGCCCTGGGCACTGGGCGCTGGNTGGGCACTGCATTGGGAACTGGGCACCCGGCAGGGCACTGGGCATCGGGCACTGGGCACCGCATTGGGAACTGGGAACTGAGCCCTGGGAACTGGGCTTCGGGAACTGAGCACCGCATTGGGAACTGGGAACTGAGCACTGGGAACTGGGCATCGGGAAGTGAGCACCGCATTGGGAACTGGGTACTGCATTGGGAACTGGGCACTGGGCATCGGGAACTGGGCACAGCATTGGGAACTGGGCACCGCACTGGGAACTGGGCACTGGGAACTGGGCACCCGGCAGGGCACTGGACAGCGGCAGGGCACTGGGCACCGCACCAGGAACTGGATGCCGAGAACTGGGCGCCGAGAACTGGGCGCCGAGAACTGGGCACTGGGCAGGGCAAAGGGCCAGGCACTGAGCAGGGCACCACACCACACGCTGGGCACCAGGCAGGGCACCGGGCAGGGCACCGCACTGGGCATTGAACAGAAGAAAGAACTGGACACTGAATGGGGCACCGCAGAGGGCACTGGGCACTGGACAGGGCACCTCACTGGCCATTGGGCAGGGCACCACACCGGGCAAAGGACCAGGCAATGAATGGGGTACTGCACAGGGCATGGGCAGGACAGGGCAGGGCAGGGCACCACACTGGGCACTTAGCAGGGTGCTGGACAGGGTGCTGAACAGCGCAAAGGACTGGGCACTGAACAGGGCGCCGGATCAGGCACTGAACCAGGCAAAGAGCCAGGAACCAAACCAGAGCCAGGTACCAGACTGGGCACTGAACAGGGCACTGGATCCGGCACCGAACAGGTCTGAGAACTGGACTGGGCAAACAACTGAGCAATGGACTGGGAAAGCAATGGGGCAAACAACCAGGTACCAGCCCAGACAAACAACTGTGCACTGAACCAGGCACCAGACTGGGCAAACAACCAGACACTGGAGCAGGCACAGATTCAGGCACCAGACTGGGCACTGAAGCGAGTATTGGACTGGTAAGGCACCAAACTGGGCACTGAACCAGGTACTGAACTGGGCAAACAACCAGACACCAGACTGGGGACTGGACTGGGCACTGAACTGGGTACCAGACCAGGCAAATTATGGAGCACTGAACCCAACAAACAACAGGGCACCAAACTAGGCACCGAACCAGGTACTGGAACTGAGCAAACAACCAGATACTGGAGCAGGTATGGAACCAGGCACCAGACTGGGCACTGAAAAGAGCACTAAACTTGGGTTTGAAGTGGGCACTGTACCAGGCATTGGACCAGGCAAACAACCAGGCACCAAACTGGGTAAACAACTGGGCACCAGACCTTGCACCAGCCTGGACACCAAACCAGGCAATGAAACAGGGATTGGACTGGGCAAACAACCAGGCACTGGAGCAAATGTGGTACCAGGCAGTGAATTGAGCACTGAACTGGGTACCACATCAGGCACAGAGTCAGGCACTGTACCAGGCAGTGAACCTGGCACTGAACCAGACACCAAACTGAGCACTGGACTGAGCAAACAGCTGAGAACTGAACTGGACACTAAATGGTACAAACAGGCACAGAACCAGGCACCAGACTGGTCACTGGACTGGGCATGGAACTGGGCACAGAACTGGGCACAGAACTGGGCACTGTGCCAGGCACTGCTGCAGTGGACACAGATCTGAGGATTGAACCAGGTAAAGAACTGGGCACCAGGTCAGGCAATGCTGTACTGGGCACTGATCTGAGCATCAAACCAGGCAAATAACCAGGCAGTGCATCAGGCAGTGCTGGGCTGAGCACTGAACCAGACACCAAACTGGGCAGAGCTATGATGGCACTGAATCAGACACTTTACCAGGCACAAAAACCATGCTGGGCACCGTTCTGGGCAGCACCATGGCTGCACCAAACTGGGTACTACCACACCAGGCACTGAGTGGGGTACTGAACTAGGCACAATGTCAGACAGCACCACACCAGCACCAAACTGGTTCTGGCCACCACGGGGGGCACCAGAGCAATGGGTGCTGCACTGGGCTCCACTGTGCCAGGCTGTCCTGCCGTGTCCTGCAGCAGCACCCTACATCAACACCCAACATCCCACACCACTGCTCCCACACTGTGCCCCTCCAATCCCACCCTGGCACCCTCCTGCCACCCAGTGTGACACCAGGCCAGGTCCCTGCCCTGTGCCCTGCTGCCCTGTCCTGTTTGCTCCCTGGGAAGGGGCACACGTGCCCCGCCAGGACACCAACACCACAGCTCTGTCCCCTTGGCACTCATGAGGGACACCCACCCAGTGCTGCCACCCTGAGACCCTGTTCCCAAAGGTGCAAGTGCCACCCACTGCCACGGTTAACCAGGTGCAGCAGCAACAGGTCTGCCCACCCTGGGCTGCCAGGAATGGTAGAGCAGAACCCCTCTGCCCTCAATGCCCTTGGGATTTCAGGGAGGGGACCACCCCACAGAGCCGGGGGCTTCACCTGGCTTTATCCCAGGGGCACAGCCAGGCCCGTGGTCCCCCCAAATGCCCCCGGTGCAGCTGCAGGAGGGCTGCCAGCTCGCGTTATTTCCGCGATAGCGCCGGGATATGCCCAAACAGTGCCTCTATTATCCGCTCCCGGGCTCCCGGCACAGCCGGGAGAGTGACCCGAGTGTGTTTGGAAAGGCAGCGCTGGCGGTAGGTACACAGCCCGACAGCTCTGCTTACCGCGGAAACGCTCGGCCAGCCTGGATAGAGCAGCTTTTGATGGTGTGGGTGTCGCTCCCGGAACCCGCCCGCTCCTCTCGCCTCAAACCGCTTCGCAAGCGGCGACGCACCGAGGGGGGAACCGGGGCTGGAAGGAGCCCGGGTGAAATCCCCTCCTAGGGAGGGTCCTGCTGGAGGAGCCAAGCTCCAGATGGGTGTTAGGAGAGCCCCGGTGATGTGCTTTTCAAGGCATCCTCTGTGGGAAAGACGAGGCAAGGGGATTTTTAAGGGTTTAATGGCGTGGCACTGGGAACTTCAGAGGATGGTTTTAAGGAGCAGTGAGATAATGCTCTGAGGCACGTGGTGGGATTGTTGTGGTTGTCCTGTGTAGGGCTGGGAGCTGGACTTGATGATCCTTGTGGATTCCTTCCAATTCAGGCTATTCCACCGTTCTATGAGCAGCTGGAGGGACCAGGAGAGGGATAAGTGTTGGGAGTGGCAGGAAAGGTGGAGAGTGGGGGCTCCCAGGATGGATTCAGAGCTGTGAAGCATCTGTTCCCATTGACAGAGCACAAACCTGAGCTAGCATCGCTCATCTCATGGATGCCCTCTACCACTCCCTGGGGGCAGCAGTGCCCCTCCAGCCCTGGGGCAGGCGGGGGAGGCTGGCATAGGGTGACAGTCCATGCAGGACTGTGCCAGTGCCCTGGCAGTGTGTGGGGTCCCTATGGATCATATATTGGGTAATACTGTGTATGACCCATCTGCTCAGCAAGAAGGCAATGGGTGACAGGCAGCAGGCAGTGAGGGGGCCTAGAGGGTCCCAAGGATGGATGGAAGCAACCCAGATGTGCCATCATCACACACGCTGGGGCTGGGGGATGTGAAGGCAGAAGCTCAGAGTGGCTTGGGATGTGACTCGGTTTCCCCACAGAGACACGGACAGGGGGCCCAACTGCCCCATCCCACTTGCTGGGAGGCTGGTGGCAGTGGTGGCAGTGGTGGCAGTGGCAGTGGTGGCCGTTGGGCTGGCAGCAGGCGGTTGCAGAGGCTTCCTGTTTCTGCAGGATCCGGCTGGCATTGTGCCGCACAGCGAGGGGGGCAGAGCCTCTTCTTGCACCTGCCCAGAGCATCTGCTAGGGAGAAAATCTCCATGGCAACTCTGCCGGTTCCTCCATCCCTGTTCCATGGGGGACAGGGCGCTCTGCCTCTGCCTCCCCCACACAGCTGGGATGTCCCCATGGTGGGCACAGGCCACTGGTGCCCTGAGAGATGGGCTCTGGGAAAGGACAGCTTCTCAGCAGGGCAGCCCCTTGCCAGGGAAGCTGCTGATCCCTCCCTGTGGGGGCTCCAGGTCTCAGACCACCAGTGATGGGAGGTGTGATCTGGGATTCACCAAGTTTAGAGGGTGGCTCTCCACTTTGCTCCCAGTTTCAGAGAAGGCAGATGGTTTCCCATCTGCCCTGACACATCCCATCAGGACACACCAAACCTCTCTGCACCTCAGCTGGAACTGAGACCTTTGCCCTTTCCAAAGTGGGGAGCGGGGGAATTTTGGGAAGGTGTTAGGAAATCCAATGGGATTGGGGGCTCCTGACCCTGGAGCTAGTGGTGAGCCTGGACACACATTCTAATTCCACACCCTTCATCTGGACATCCTTCCCTGGGTGGGGGTTGTTGACCATGATGCAGACCCCTGACATCTCCCCCTCGCCTTGTACAGGTGCAGGGGAAGAGGTGGGAGCTGCTCTCTTGAGCACTGAGGTCCTTGTTTGTCTGGTGTGCCTTGGGAAGCTGAGCAGTGTCAGACCCCTCAGCCAGAGCCCACAAACCCTGAGCACCCATCACCTTGCTCTGCCCAAGGGGCTCTCTGAGGGACTGGGGGTCTAGACTCCATGTGGGCACTGGAAGGGGTCAGGAAGGAGGTAAAGGGGATGGCTTTCAGTGAGACTGGAGGGAAAAGGGAGGGAAATGCAACTGAAAGAGCTGTAGACTCCTGACATCCTCTGGCCCTGCCATTTATACAGCCACTGAGGGAAATACTGCTGGGTTTTCTTTAAGGGCCGGAGTGACTCAGTGTCAGCAAACTCTCTCCTGGTTCCAGGAGTGACTGGGCTGCTGGGGCATAACCCCACCTGTCCAAAGGCCACCAGTACTAGCAGTCCATCCAGGCACCAGCCTGGATGGTGGCACCTCTTTTCCTCCTTTCCCCTGACCTCCAGACCCCTTCTCCATCCCTGGCCTCCTCCCTGAGCACCTTCCCAAATCAGGGCATTCAGGCAACCACTCAGCTGCTGGAAACCCACAGTTTTCAAGGGGAAAGCAAATTGCAGTGCCAAGGAATGGAATGAGGGGATCCCAGTCCTCACTCTGGGTTAAGGTAAGAGCACCTCCCAACTGCAGACAGATTATCCCACTTAAACAGGATGCCCCAGGGTTTCATTTCTGGAGCCAGGATGCTGCCAGTCACTGCACCAAGAGGAAGCCTCTGACCCAGAGGGTTTCCAGAGGAAAGATAAATATTGGGACTTCTGAAGGAATGGTCTCTGTGTTTTATAAAGGTGAGAAACTGAGGCATGGGAGGATTTAGGGACTCAGTCAAGCCATGTGTGACAGAATGCAGATGGCCTGAATCCCAGGCTCTTTTTTGAATTGCTGTTGAATTTTCCCAGAGGCAAAAAATAGCAATTTTGGATTGCCTCTGAAGCACCCATTGAGGATGCTGAGCCCCCAGGAAGGAGGGAGCAGTCAATGGAAGGGATCCCAGGGCACCAGCCAGAGCATGGGGAGATGGTCCATGTTGGGGGGAGCAAGGGACAGAGGTGATGAAAGGACAACGGGAACAGTTTCAAACTAAAAGAGGAGAGATTCAGATTGAATGTTAGGAAGATATTCTTCCCTCTGAGTGTGGTGAGGTCCTGACACAGGTTACCCAGAGAAGCTGTGGCTGCCCCATCCCTTGAATTGTTCAAGGCCAGGTTGGCCAGGGTTTGGAGCAACCTGGTCTAGTGGAAGATGTCCCTGCCCATGGCAGGGAAGTTAGAACTATATGATCTCTAAGGTCTCTTCCAACCCAAACCAATCTGTGGTTCTATGGTGTCCTCCTCAGGATCACGTTGGACATAGATATTTGGGATGATCCCTGAAATGGAGCGAGTGTCACCAGTGAGATCTCTGTGGAGAATCTGCCAGGGCACGTGGCAGTCCCCTTCCTGGAGGATTTTCATGCCTGGAGAGCTTGGAGCAGTCTGTACAGCCTGCCAGTGCCATGTGCAGGGAGGGTCCCACTTGTGCCAGTTTCTGTGCCCATCCCCAGACTGGCCCTGGAATTGGCAGTGACCAAAGCAGCACCAAAGCATCACCCCTGGGATGAGGATCAGCTGCCCTGGGAGCCATAAAACTGACCCATAGCCAGGGTATTTCTTGAAGGAAAGTGGTGTCCACCTCTGCACCTTCCTGGGGACCTTGCTGTGGGCTCCAGCGGGGTACTGGGGACCAGGTGACCCTATTCCTGGCTGCCTGTGGGACATGTGTGCTCTCAGCCCAGCTTTGTCCCTATCCCAGCTTATGTGCCAGGTGGTGGAAGATCTTGGCCTTTGCTGCTTGTTGAGAGCTGCCCATGTGTGAAGATAAAATGGAGGGAATGTCACATCCTGGCGCTGCCGTCCCCAGGAGCGGCCGAGGGGGCTGGAGGTCAGCACGAGGAGCTGTGATGGTCTGAGCTTATCGACCTCACCCCTCTCAGACATCATCTGTGTGGGTCATGCAGAGCAAAAGGACCCCAGTGCTGTCTGAACCCCAAACCTCCTTTTGGAGGATTGTGTCCTCCTGTCCCACTGTGCCTGGACAGCAGTGGAAGTCCACAGGCAGCTGTGGAGGTCCCATCCTTGAGAGGTGCTGGACTTTTCAGGTGGAGCTGAACTGGGGAATTAGTGCTCTTGAAAGCAAGATGTTCCATGAGCTGCCCCACTGGCACCCGTGGGGTGACTGGTGTCCTCACTCAGTGCTGTGACAGAACTCCAGGCCGGGAGGAGCTTGAATGTTTTGGACCTGGGCAAATGCTGGACAAAATGTGCTCATCACCCCGATTTGGACCGGAATCTGCTATTTTAGTCGCTCTGACCTAACGGTCTGTAGGTGCCTTTGAAAATAGCCCGAGGGCGGCCGCAGGGGGTGGGTTTTAGCAGTGCTCCCAAACCTGAGCCACGATGGAGCAGCACCACAGTCCCACAAACCAGGGCAGTTCGGCAGAGACGTCCGAGGGACCGAAACCAGTGGGTGTGGAGAGAGGGAAAACTCTTGATCCAGAGCATGCCAGAACTCTGGGTCATTGCAGAATGTGAGAACAGGAAAAGGTGGCAGAGTCCGAGGGGATGATGCTGAAGTCATCGGTGTGAAAAATGGCACCAAAATCAGCCTTTTTCCTGTGTAATAATTTGGCCAGATTGAAATTGCTTTTCCTGATGGCAGCCAGCCCCTTTAGGGGTTAACTGCAGCCCTGCTGAGAGAACTATAAAAGGTGTTTCCGAAATATTTCCACTGCCCCGTTGGTTTTATGGCCAGGAAAGGCAGGGCAGGCCCGCCTGGGCAGCGGGGTGCTGCCGGATGGACTTGCAGATGGAAACCAGGTTTGGGATAGCAAGCAGGGATTCCAGGCTGGACACTGGGAAAGTCACCCAGCAATGGGGATGGATGCAGGAAGGGACCCCCCACTGATGTCCCCCTGATGCTCTGGGGGTGATGAAAGCTCTCTCTGGCTCAGACAGAAGTGATGGGGTCACCGTCACATTGGGTGAGCCTGTGGAAAGGACTGGGTTTTGGGGATTGTGGAATCACATTCAGTCAACGTAATTCCTCCACCCTTGCCCAGTGTGGATGGCTGGGACCTTTGTAAGCCTCAAACAAGGGAGAGGATGGTGAGGTAACTCACGCTGCTGATGGTGGACCTCAAGGGTGCAGTGGGTAGAGACACAGGTTTGCAGGTCTGAAGGCCACAGGAGATGCCACGATGCTGCCTGGGTGCTCCATGTGCCCTGGGCAATTTGACTTCATCCATGTGCCCTGTGGTTGGGTTTGTACACATGAAAACATTGAATCACTGAGGCCAGAAAAGCCCTCTAAGGTCATGGAGTCCAACCATTCCCCCAGCACTGACAAGACCACTCATGTCCCCAAGTGCCCCATCCACATGGCTTTTGAATTCTTCTGGGGGTAGCGACTCCACCACTTCCCTGGGCAGCCTATTCCAATGGCCAACCACCCTTTCAGGGAACAAATATTCACTAATATCCACTCTAAACCTCCCCTGACACAACTTGAGGCTATTTGTTCTTGTCCTATTGCTTGTTCCCTGGGAGAAGAGACCAACACCCACCTGGCTCTACCCTCCTGTCACGGGGTTGGAGAGAGTGAGAAGGTCCCCCCTGAGCCTCCTTTTCTCCAGGCTGAGTCCCCTCAGCTGCTCCTCACCAGACTTGTACTCCAGACCCTTCCCCACCTCCATTCCCCTCTCTGGACACTCTCCAGACCCATCATGTCTTTCTTCTTGTGAGGGGCCCAAAACCAAAGAGCATCCTGAGGGACACAGAGGGTGCTGGTCATTGGTGTGCTGGCCATCCCAAAAACCCTGTTGCAGAGAGCATGACCAGCACCAAGCTTTGCTCTGGCCCATGATGAACGTGCCAGACATTCCCTGCTGCCTGATCTCTCCCTTCAGCCACCCCCAGCACTGGTGCTCACGCTGTGCCTGCTCCCTTCCAGCTCTCCTGTGCAAGCCTTGGCTCCCCTCTTCCCTGTGCTTCCAGGCCAGGTTTCCAAGTGCTTTATGCTTAAGCTCAGGCCCAGAAATTTGTGTCCAGGCTGCAGCAAAGTAACAGCAGCCAAGTCTGATTTGGGCAAAAAAGCAGATTGAATTCCCTGACCTGTGCAGGCAGGACCTGAAACAGGAAAGCAGACCTGGGGTCACCTCTCCAAAGCACCATGGGGTGTCCTGGGGGGGACCAGCTGGGTCAGTGGCTGGGTGGGTTCTGATCACCTCTGGACCTGGAAAGGGGCATCCCAGGGTTAGGGATAAGTGAAGTAAAGATGTTTTTTGCTGGGGTTTCTGCCACATGTGTGGGGGGCTGGCAGGAGCCAGCACTCAGTGGCCAGGCTGGCCCGGCCAAGTTGAGGGGAATTTTTATTTTCACTCTGTGCCTTTCCTTGCTCTCAGAAGTAATGAAATGCAGGAGCCAGCATTAATGCACCATTAAGACTGCAAATTTCAGCACGCAGCCATCAGGAAATGCAAATATTCGGGTCTACTGTCAGTGCTACCTCTGCCGTGACAGCGGAGGAAGGGGCTGGCATGTGGCTGACCTTTGCTACCAGGATGAAATCCCTGGTGATGCTCAGATGCTGGCTCTCACCTCCCTCCCTGAACCCTTCAAACCCTTCATCTTCTCCCACCTATTCCTGGGCTCACCCCCTCACCAGCACTGAGGGGAACAAGGAGGAAGGGGGTGGCACAAGAGGGTGTTTAGACTCATTTGTGCCCTGTCCATGGAGGGTCTCACGCTCCTACCTGAGGTTTGGGATACTCCCAGAGGGCTGGGGGGAGGCAAACTGTGCCAGGGCTATTTAGCCTGTGCAGGGATTTGTCAGTCCCCAGGTCACTGAGGATCACAGCCTGAGGAAGAGGAAGAGAAAGGCTGCAGGAGCCCTTGCTGCAGCTGGCGAGCACTGCCTGTTCCACCTCGCAATTGTACTGTGCATTGCTGGCAGGGACCTGCTTTTCCATAAATTTGGGTGGAAGGGAGAGCTTGGCAGAGCCCTGGGCTGCAGGGAAGGATTTACGGCTGCTCTGGCTGCTCTGTGCTCTCCTTGCAGGGGCTCCTACAGAAATGCCCCGTGGGAGGAGGAGGAGGAGGTGGAGGAGCGAGCCCACGCTGGCACACAGCCAGGGAACAGAGTCCCAGACAGCACAGGCCTTGAGGAGCATGGGGGCTGGAGGAAGAAGGTCATCCTTGATTCACCTACAGATCTCTGGTGACCATGGGCTGGGAGAGCTGGGGCAGCCTGGGAAGGCTGGGGCAGGGGCAATAGGGGGGACCAGAATGCTGGGCTGGAGGTGGGTTCAGCATGGGAGTGACAGGACACTGAGACTTCCAGCGGTGGGGAAATGGTGGGGAGTCACCTCATCCACCTCTGGGAAGCTGGTGACATCTCCCAGCTCGAGCCTGGCCAGGTGCCATGGGCCCCTGGAGCACCTTGGGGCCCCTAACTCAAAACAAGAGCCCTGGAACATCCCCTGGAGCACCTCAGGCAGGGCCACCAGGTGCTGTGGGTCCCCGTGGTGAGCACCATCCTCCTCGAGCAGGTAACAGCTCCCTTCTAGGCACATTTGCTGACAAGTGCTGGGTTTCCACCACCAGCCCATTGCCTCCTGGCTGGGGGTCCCACGCAGTCCCCCCAGCTTGGGCAATGCACAGCTGTGTATCCCTCCTGGAAGACATCGATCCCAGGAAGCAACTGGATGGGGTCACAAGGATGAAAACGTGCTCTGATAGCGCCAGTTTGCTCTGGGTTATCTGAGGTGATGAGCTGTGCTGCCCCAGACTGTTGGGAAAAGACCATTTTCCCTCTTTCCGTCGAGGGTTGAGTTTTCCAGGCAGCCTTAAGCAGCGCTGGAGCTTTCCCAGAGATGCCTCGTGGCTCTTCATTCTTCCTGTCTCTCCTTAACTCAAAACAAGAGTAGCTCGAGGAGGGAGACGCATCCCAAATGTCCCTCCTGTCTCCTTCACAGTAAGCACAAAATAGGTACCGGCCACGTTTCCAGATGGGAACGTGAGGCCTGAGGATGGATAAAGAGTTTTCTAAGGCTTTGGAGCAAGGTGTGGACAGCGCTGAGAATAGCATCGCGAAATCTCAACTGCCAAGCCCTTAGCCTAACCAGAAGGTTATTCTTCTTCCCTTATGCTCATACATATCCATTAGGATGAGACCATATGTGTGAGATGTAGATGAATTTCTTTCCTCTTGACAAGTCCAGTTGGTCTTCCTAGGTAAGGAGATGGTGGTCTGTTCCCATCCAACTCCAGGCTGGCTCTTTGCCGTGATTTCTTGGGTTGTGTCTGCCCCGGAAGAAATGGAGCTACAAGTCGGAGCTTCAGGCCTAGCTCTTCTCCATACCCTGGGGCTTTTGATTCCAGACATCCCTGAGGGGCTGTGGGGGTGTCCCCTGTGTGTGGGGAGTGCAGGGAAGCTTTCAGCAGAGAGCAGCCAGGTGGGATAGGGCAGGGGGAAGGGCTGCTGGCTCGTCCCCAGTAAGGACCCGTGTTCCCAGTCAGGTCACAGAGAGCTTCCTAGGGATGAGGTGGCTTCTCCCACAGCAGGAGCAGTGGGTGAGTGCACCCCAGTGCTCCTGCTCTTCAGGTGGCTGCACCAGGTGTCTCCTGGAAGACCTCAATGGGACCATTGCACATCTCAGCTCACCCAAGAATTGGTGCTGCCCTTGTAGGACAAAGGTGTTGAAGGGTGCCTTGAAGATAAAGTAAGGAGACAGATCTCTGAGGGTTTAGGTGGTTACAGAAATACATCCAGTTGTTGCTCAGCCCCAAGGCTTCCTGTGTGGAGGAAGAGTGGTCTGGACATAAAGCGGTCCTTTTGATATCTCCCTATCCATTAGAGAATGTGAATCAACACAGATGCAGCATGATGATGGATGAGGTTTAGGTGATCACAGCAGGACAACTTCCTACACCCAGAGCCAGCTCTGACAGCTCCTTTCAATATGTGGATCACATGTCACTGCTGGTGTCTGTTACGGGCAGAGAGGCTGTGGGGGGTTCAGGGCAATGCTCCAGTGTGTGAGGGGTGCCAGGGGATCATTGCTCCTCAGGTCTAAGGTGATGGAGCTGGGCAAAGGAGACCAGCTCGAGCAAAGAAGGCAGCCTTTGAGAGCCATAGAATCGCAGAATCATAGAATACTGAAGGTTGGAAAAGACCTCTAAGAACATCAAGTCCAACCATTAACCCAACACCACTGTATTCACCACTAACCTATGTCCCCAAGTGCCACATCCTCACATCTTTTGAATACTTACAGGGATGGTGACTCCACCACTGCCCTGGGCAGCCTGTTCTGGTGCCAAAATCCTTTCTGCAAGGAAGGGTGTGCATGGCTCACCTCCCCAGTGTCTTGGCCAAGGCTCAGCTGCAGCAGCATTGATGGGAAGAGGGGATGTGAAACAGATGGACTTGTGAGGTGGGATCTCAGAGTAGAGGGACCCACAATGTGCATGTTGTCAGAAACCTCATGACCATGGGAGGTGACAGGGCACCACCTCCTCCTCCTGTGCCCACAGGCATTGCTGGCTGGTGGCCCTTGTACACCAGTGTGTCCACAGGGATGCTGCCATGAGCCAGGCCTTATGCCCCACACTCCAGGCTTCTCCATGGCCTTCCATAAAACACAGACATGTTCAGGTGACACTCACCATCATCCTCAACATCCCAAATCCCTGCTGCCTCCTGAAGCTGTACGTGCAACACCTGAGCACAACATCATGGGGCTGGGATGCTGAGCAGTAGGCAATGGCCTGGCTGCCACACTGGCCAAGAGGAGGCCAGCACAGGTCCCACCATCATTTCTCCACAGCTCCTGACTCCAGTGTGCCCAAAGTAGCTCTTTCGCTAAGTAACCTTGATATTTCCAGCGGAAACCACGTAACTCGCATGTCTGTTTTTAAAGTTGGGGTTGCCCTGACCTTTCTGTGTCTCCTTGTTAGTGTGGACAGGCAGAAGAGGTTTGGAAAGCCCCATCCAGCCCCGCAGTCCTGCTGGTGAAGGCTCATGAGGAGGGACACATGGAGTAGGTATCCTCCCACTCCAGGTTCTGACACTGAAGGGGTTGGGACTGGATTTGAGGTGACAACACAGGGCTGCCCAAGGAGTGAAATGTGGGAGACATGAGCGGGGCAGGAATAACTCCCTCTGGAGTCTGGCTTGCTCTGCATTTCAACTCCCATCTGAAGGGCAACACCCTGGTCTGAGAACAGTTGTTTTTGTGCCACTGGTGTCTTCCCAGGCCTGGCTGCTGAGCAGCAGCTCGGGGTGATCCAAAAATCCACAGACACCACGAAAGCTCTGGTATTAATGTGACCCAGGACCAGTGTCCCCTGCCTTGGCCATGCACCATGGCACTCACCTGTCCCTCTGTCCTTGGCAGGGCTCAGGCACTGCTTCCGTGACCCCCAGCAGCAGAGACAGGCAGCAGGATCCACCGGGAAGGGAAGGGATGAGAAGAGAAGGGAAGGGAAGAGATGGGAAGGGAAGGGAAGGGATGGGAGTGTGCCGGCGTGCCCCAGCCCCGCGGCTGCCCGCCCTGCCTGCGCAGGCAGATGGCTTTTGCAGGGCGCTCCGGATGTTGGAGCCAGGCTATTTTGGACCACGTGGGTGTCTGAATTCCAGGCGAATCCCCGGCTCAAAAAAAAAAAAGAAAGAATCCCAACGCCTGCCAGGGTCCCCGGAGGTGGAAACGCTGCCGCTCGAGTGTCCCCGTGGTTCTCCTGCTGCCTGGCACGTAGGCGTGACACAGACCCGCTGTGCCCACTCGCCCTTCCCCTGGCAAAGGCTGCGACACCCGGGTGGCTGAGGTGTCCCCGGGCACCACCTGAGCAGCCCCTCAGCCCCGCAGAAGGGCTGGTTTGGGTGGGGTTCTGGCTGTGCTTCCCTGCTGCAGGCTGAGGGATGCTCGCCAGCCCCCCGGGCTCCCCACGCCGTGCTCCCCCCTCGCTCGCTGTGCCTGGGTGGGAGAGGGCAGAGGGAAGGGCTTCCTGCCCTTCTCCCAGCCGCCAGCAATGCGTGTGTTTGCTTTGAGGCCCGGGTCCCTCCTGCCAGGACATTCCCGGGCAGGCTGCTCCGTCTGCACAGGAGCCAGGGGGACAGCCCGGACCCTCCCGACCACAAAGGGCAATGCCACACGCCTGTCCCGCCCCCGCACCCCCCTCCCAGAGCACCCCAGGAACCCACGCTGTGCTCCCACGAGGGATGTGAACCATCCAGTGGCCCCGTGGGCAGCAGGGGCTTGTGTCCCCCCGCCCCCAGCCCTTTCCAGGAAGGGGTGGCCGGTCCCTGCATCGCCGTGTCGTGTCCCCGGGGAGTGGGGCCAGCACGTCCAGCCTCCGCCATGTGGGAGACAGCTGGGGTTAAAAATTAACACAGGCAGACCTCAACGAAGGGGCAGCAGGGGCCGGTGGAGGGGCATGTGCTGCCGAGGGACCCCTGTCCTGGCACTCAAGGATTGTGCAGCTGGGAAGGTGGGACCTTCCATGGCCCCCAAACCGGGGGACAAGGGGCTGTGGTGTCCCCTCGCCTTGGCTGGGCACAGACAGAGCCCTGTGCTGCCGAGGCAGCCAGCCAAGCATGATGGTGGGTCACTCTGCCCCATGCTCTTGGAGGGTGGCACCCAAAAAAAGCTGCCTGCTCCAGCTCTGCTTTCCAGCACCATCAGGGCCAAGAGGTTTTACCACTCTGATCCCGGCTTGCCAGAGTGGGGGGTGCATCTCCTGGCAGAGCATCCGGAGGACCTTGTCCAGCTTGCCACTGCTGGGTCCCAGCAGGTTCCCCCATCCAGCCCCCTCCCCAAAATCAGGAATGTTGCCAAGGTCTGGAGTTCCTGGTGCATCTGGCTGGATTTGAGTCCCCTCCACCAGGAGACACCCCACAGCCTGCGTGGAGGAGGTGACAAAGGAGTGCCATCTCTGCAACCCACTTGGATGGCAGTGGCTAGGCTGGGGGAATTTGGAGTTGGGAGTTTTGGAGGTGTGTTTTTACTCCAGGGGCTGTTGGGACACATCTCCCACTCATGCAGCCTTGGCAGTCCTCCAGGTGTTGTCCCACAATGCCCCACTACCACCCGGGGGGCACATGGAAGTGTGTGACCTCCCCATCACCACTGCAGGGTCAGGCTGCCCAGTGTCACCTTCATGTCCCATGTCCTTCCCCTGTTATTCTTGGCTCCCCATCTGGAGCCAGGCAGAGGTCCTGGGTTTGCTGCCTGACTAGGGAGGGTCACTCAGACCCCACTGTTGGAGCCCAGTGGCTCTGGCAGGCAGAGAGCAGGGCCACCACCACTCTTTTATGACAGGCTTCCACCCTGTCCTCTTGCCATCTGTCCCCATCCCCTGTCCCCTCTATTCCTGTGCCCTGTGCCCTCCATCCCTGGCACCACCATTCTGCAGCCTAGTCTCTCTCTCCCTTCATCCCTGTCCCATTTGCCCTTCATCCCTGTCCCCATTCCCCTCACTCTTCAACCTTGCCCCTTCGCCTTCCATCCCTTTCCTTTCACCCTTCCTTTCTGTCCCATTTGCACTCCATCCTCATCATCCTCCATCCCTGTCCCCCCTTGCCCTCCACCCCAACTCCTCTACCCTCCATCCTCACCCTCCTGTGCCCCACAGCCCCCAGCACACCATGGGAAAAGGCTCCAGTAGCAGGATGGAGCCTCATGTGCTGCATCCCCAGCAGGATGCCTTTGTCCCCTTGTGCTGTGGGGCTACGGGGGGACCCTCCTCTGGATCTGGGGGTGTCCCTGGGGCTGGACCACTGGAAGCAGTGGGAATGCTGGGGAGTCTGGAGGTTTACTGGGGAGCACTGGATTGTAGTCCCAGCTTTGTTGCTGCCACTGTCAACAAGTCCCTACTTGGCTTCGTGCCTCAGTTTCCCTCCTCTCTGGAGATTCTAGTCTTCAATAATGGTGATTTCTGCTGACAAAAGTTTTCCAAATACTCTGAGAAGTGAAGTCCTGCTGCATTTGAGGATCTTCAGTGGGTGGCAAACTCCAGGTGCCACCATCACAGGCCGTACCTTGGCAGAGGGGACATCAACACTCTGCAGCTCCTGGTGGCATCGGAGAGTGGGTCAGGTCCTTAAAAATAGCCAAAAACAGGCAAAGGAAACCCCCTTGGTGAAGTCCACCTGGGCGAGATGGTGGTGTACACTGGGCAGTGTCACCAGCTGTGGTGCTGTCCCTTCTCCCATGTCACTGGTGTCACCCTCATCCTGCACGCCTGGCACGAGGCTCCTCTGTTCATTTTTTTTGGGGGGTGAGAGGCTGAACTGTGGAGGGAAGCAGGAGAAGAGTGCACTGGGATGGCAAGCAGAGGAGTTGAAGGGGTGCCCAGGAGGAGGGGGCAGTGCCCCCTCCCATCGCTGCCACCCAGGAGGCAGATTTTTTTTGGGAAGCCAGAGCATCTTCACAGCACCCGCGGTTGCAAATCCCAGTGGCTAAATATGCGAGAGGCACATAATTAACGAGACGTGGATCAAATACAAACAGCGCATCCGCGCCTCTCGCCCCCCCTCCCCTCCTCCCGCCCCATCGCAGATTTTTTTTGTTTCATTTCGAGGCGGGAGCGGGGTGGGAAGAGATTTCGCATTCCTGTGAAAAAAAAAAAATCAACGGCAACACAAACCCAGTTTCATTTTTGTCAGGGTTTCTGCTTTTGAGAGGGTTTGGGTATTTTGCTGGCAACCGAAAAGGCTGCGGGAATTGGGGGTGGTGGGTTTTTTTTGGGCTGTTTGTCCCTGGAAAGCTGCTCTCGGCTGAGGAGTGGGGATTTAAGCAAATTTTTTTTTAAACTTCCAATTTTTCAGTGCCCACCGCTCAGAGGGGAAAAAAAAAGCCAACAACAACTCTCCCCCTCAGCAGCAAAAAATCCTGTCAAAAAGTTGAGCAGGAAACTTCTGGGCCAAGCCTGTTCCACCCCCCGCGGGGCCAAACCTCGGGATTTGTCCCCTCCCTCCGGGTGACTTATCGGACCATCGATTATTTGCTGTTTATTCAGGGGGATTTCAGCGACGTCCCGCCGTGGGACCACGAGGTCCCTCCCGGTGGCAGCGGCAAGCCCGGAGCTCCGGGGCTCTGGAATTGGGGTTTCTCACCCCCGGGCCAGCACGATGTGCACCCAGGTGTGGCGGTGCCATGGAGGGACTGTGAACCCCAGAGTCCCCCCCTTGCACCTCGGCTGGGTGACTCTTGCTTTTGGGACATGCTGCCCGCTGCACCCCACAGGGGGAGCGGAGGGATGGGACTTCACACAGAGGGGTGGGGAACACTCTGGGGTCACCCCATGGAGGGGAGGGACAGAGGAGGGATTGGCACCCCACAAGGGTCACAGAGAGATGGGGGTACATGCAGGAGGGACACCCCACAGTGGGGACAGAGGGATGTAGCACATTGAGGGGGGCACCCCATGGGGGGAATGGACAGAGGGAGGGGCACCCCACGGAGGGATAGAAGAAGGAACACTGGGGATGCACAAGAGATGTCACTCCTCAGGGCATAGAGGGGCAGGGGGAGGCACAGCGGGGTGACACCCAGCGGGGGAGATGGTTACACCCCACTGGGGATATGTGGGGACTGGGGGAGCACAGTGGGGTGACACCCGTGGGTGCGGCTGGGTCATGGGGTGCACAGTGGGGTGAAACCTGTAGGGGATACGTAGGACCTGGAGGGTGTACAAACAGGGTGACACCAGTGGGGGTCGATGGGATATGGGCGACACAGTCCAATCTCATCCGTGTGGGCGGCTGGGACACGGGTGTTGGCACATCGTGGTGACACCCGGGGGGTGGCTGGGACGTGGGGACACACACCACGCTGACACCCAGTGTGGGTGGCAGGGACATGGAGTGGGACACATCACAGCAACACCCGTGGCGGGGGGGCNCAGCAACACCCGTGGCGGGCGGACAGCCCATGGACGGCACAGCACAGTGACACCCGTGGGGACATCTGGGACACAGGGCAGGGTGGGCGCACCGTGTCCACACTCCTGTGTGTGTATGTGTGGGGTAGATGAGACAGGGGGAGGTCACAGCGAGGTGACCCCCCTTGGGAGTTGGATGGGACAGGAGGGACACACTCCCGCGCCCACCCGCGCGGGGTGACACCCGTGGGGGACCGCGGGGACCCGTGAGGGGTGGTGGGCGTGCGGCCCCACAGGGAGGGGGGTCTGTCCGTGCTGGGGGTGTGTGTGTGTCTGTGT
>WBMV01003357.1:5836-25581 GCA_013396655.1 Campylorhamphus procurvoides
GTTTATAGTGGGTTGGGAGGTGAAATGACTTGGGCCCAGATGTTGCAAGAGTCATATTCCCAGCCTGTGGGTGAAAGGGTCTTTCACATGAGAGGGGCAGGTTGTTGTTGTCCCTTGTTTGCTTCGGTAAGACATAGCAGAGTGGCTCAGGGGCTGGCTGGAAACAGCCGGGAATTAAATGAAAGGGACGCCTTTCGGATTAATTTACTCTGCATGTTTTGAAGTGGTGGTGCTTGGAAAAGAGCTCACATGGTATTCCTGAGGCCATGAGTTCATCCTAGCACCGGTATTTTCTATCTGTTACTTATCAACACATGTTGTACTCTTTTATACTTCTTATACTTTATATACTTTTATACTCCTTTATATTCTGTACCCCAAAACCCTGTAAGTAAAAGAACTCTTCTCTGCTTTACCCACATAAAGTTGTCTTGGAAAGTTTTTTCCCCCTTCCTTAAGGCAACAGTAAACACTTCTGGCAGCTCTTTGAGGTGTGGGATCAGAATAAATCTAAGAAGTTTCATAGATTAATTTTACTTTGACTCTTTAAAACTTTTCTCTGCCTGCAGGAATTACAATGAAACCGCTTCAGGCATCAAGGAAAGAAACTTCAGTCCTACGTACGTTTTTAAACCACTCCCTTGCCCACTCTCTCCAACTCTTCTAAAAGCCTTAATTCACCATCTGACCTATGACAGAGACATAGACAAGAGTTGCCAGCACAACCAAGTCAGACATGCTTGGAATTCAGGAATCATCTTTCATGGTGCTTTGTATCTGTCCAACAGCATCAATCCTCCACGTAAAATTTCTACCAATGCACACAGCTTTTCAACAAACAAATGTGGGGAGAAGATGTTTTCGATGTGAATGGATTAATTCTTGTTATTTGACACATTTACCACTTGATTCAACAGAAAACACTAGTGTATTAAGAGACCGTGTCCTAGCTGTGAAATAGAAAAAACCCTGTGATAGCCCATAAAATAAGTTTCTTATATTAACAAATACAGTACAAAGGTGAATATTAAAACATAACCAGTACAGCCTCAGGATGACACCTGCCCAAGGACAAAGCTCAAGTAACAGGCACTGAAAAATCAGACAGACAGTGCAAATGAGCTAAGCTATGCTAAATGCACTTCTAGGAATGCCAATCTGATATTTCAAAGTGTCTTAAGGAAATGTCTTAGAAAAAGACACACACTGTGGAATTACTTCTATTTTCTAATTTTAAGAAATACAAATATAAATGAAAATACAATATTTCAAAATTAGCCAGGAAGTAAATTGTTAGGGAATTATTTCAAACATACAACACTAAACAAAGAGCATGCACGGCAGACAAAGTAGGAAAAACAAACTGGGGGAATGAATTTAGCTGACATGAATGAAGCAAGAACCCCTTGAAACACAAAGTTGTTTATATACCACAAAAACTTGACAACAGCAGCTACTCTGTCATTAAGAACTAGCCTAGAGCTCATACTTTGCAACCAGAAACATCCTGGTCTCTTTTGAATCTCTCTCCTAATTCTAGTTAATGTCAGAAAAGGAGACCCTGGTGCCTGACAGCCCCATACACAATCACTCTTAAGTTTATCCTTCCCCCCACAATTGAACTCCTTTCAGTTTATCACAACTCCTACTGTACCTGCTTAACTGGGAGAGTGAGCTGCTGGCCGGATCACTGGAATGAGGCAAGCTGGGCAACGTTGCTGCATGCTGCAATGGTGAAGGCAGAAGCGAAGCAGAGGTACACACCACGCTGGGCAGAGAACCAGCAGAAGGTAGTGAGGGAGAAGGTTCAGTCTTAAGCACAGGAACTGATGAAGTACCTGCAACGAGTTAAAAAGAGACATTCAAAGACAAATTCCAGCATACTTGACATCCCAGCCTGGATCCAGGAGCACAACAGTGTTGTCCCCTTGGTTTACAAAAACCTGACCATTAAGAACCAGTAAAAATATAAAGAATCAGGCTATTAATGAAAATTCAAACAGCAACAGAACTTTCATTTTTTCCTTTTAAGCTCTTCACCGACAATAGATGTATGATTTTCAATGTACATGTGTAGTAAACTACAGCCTTCTGCACCTCATCTCCCACTATCTAGATTACTAACTTTTGCTCAATCCTCACTTTAAAATTCCTTGCATTTGGTTCCACAAACAAAAGTAATTTGTGCTGTACAAATCTGCATTTACCTATAGCTCTGCTTCTTCATTGCAAACTACACAGCACCTTAGATGTTTGAGACTTGGATTACTGGAGTACAAGAGCACATACTAATTTGGAGAACTAAGTCAAATGTGTAATGCAGTAGAATAAAAGAAGTTATGACAAAAGGCCACAACTGAGCACAGCATTAAGCACATTTGGTGGTTAAAGAGTTGTCGAATATTGTCTAACTTTATTTGACCTAGATAACAAAAAACTTTTAGCATTGATGCCTTAGGGTTTTCATGAATTTGTAGATTTTTATACTTCTGTATAGTTTCTTACATTTAGAGTAGCTAGCAGCCTCTAACCCTGTGCTAGCTGTCTTAAGAGTCAGATAATAGCTGGAACACCATGCCTGGGAAATATGTACCAGAGCTAAGACAATGAGATACCATGTTAGTCAAAACAAGAAAGCAAAGCCCAGCAACCTTGGAGAAGCTCCAATAAGGGAAAGTGGCATGAAGATGATGATAAAGGATGAAGTAAGGGGTCTTAAGACCTACAACTCAATTCTAGAAGAGGCGTGCCATGGGGCGGAACCAAGGGAAGTTCTGGGTATAGACATGTCTTAGATTGGATGCAACCTTTAGATATGATAATTGAGTATAGTTATAAAATTAGTATGCTGCCACGTAGACAGAGAGCTTTCCCAGCTCCTACACCTTGCTGACATTTCTCACACACACACACACACTCTCTCTGTGCTNGAAAGGGACGCCTTTCGGATTAATTTACTCTGCATGTTTGAAGCAGTGGTGCTTGGAAAAGAGCTCACATGGTATTCCTGAGGCCCTGAGTTCAACCTAGCACCGGTCTTTTCTATCTGTTACTTGTCAACATGTGTTGTACTCTTTTATACTCTTCTTATGCCTTATATACTCTTTTATTCTCCTTTATATTCTGTACCCCAAAACCCTGTAAGTAAAAGAACTCTTCTCTGCTTTACCCACATAAAGTTGTCTCGGAAAGTTTTTTTTCCCTCCCCTTACGGCAACAGCATTAATATTGCTTTTTCATCTACATAGGGTAAAACTTGTTTGCCACAGATGTACCTTTCCAAAGGATCACTATACTGTAATAAGACACTGAACAACTCTACTGCTCAAAAGAACACCAAGCTTTTTCTACACTTATCCCTTGTTCTCTGACGATAGTACACAGAATTAGAGGCACTCGCTCACCAATAAAAGTCAGAGAGCTGAGCCCTGCCTTCTGCTGGGCCATGCTTCCATACCACATCAGAGACAACTACACAGTGGATCATAACTAACTTGCAATGCATGTGAAGACAGACTTAGAATGGTCACAAAACAAAAGTCAGATACGCACTTGGAAGGTACACATTACAGTTTGTTCGCATTACTGGTTTGTTTTCCTTGCTAAATGACCCAAGTCAGGTTGCTCTGTTGCTAAGCAAACAGAAATCAAGAAGTCTTGGCCTTGGCAATAAGCATGAGGGAAATTGACAACAGAGAAGGAAATTCTGTAGCAGATCAGGTTGAAGACCATTTAAGGAACCTCAGGTCCATGAGACCTAACAAGATACAACTGTGGGTCCTGAGGGAACTAGCAGAGGAAGTGGCTAAGCCACTATCCATCATATTTGAGAAGTCATGACAGTCCAGTGAAGTTCCCACAGACTGAAAAAGGGGAAATATAACTCCCATTTTTCAAAAGGGAAATAAAGAAGACCCAGGAACCTACAGGCCAGTCAGTCTCACCTCAGATCCCAGCAAGACCATAGAACAGATCCTCTTGGAAACTATGCTAAGGCACAAAGAAAATAAGGAGGTGATTGGTGACAGCCAACATGGCTTCATTAAGGGCAAATCGTGCCTGACAAATTTGGTGGCCTTCTATGACAAGGTTTACAGATGTGGTGGATGAGGGAAGAGTAACTGGCATCACCCACCTGGACTCGTGCAAAGCTTTTGATGCTATTCTGCACGACATCTTTGTCTCTAAACTGGAGAGACATGGATTTGATGGGTGCACCACTCAGTGGATAAGGAAATGGCTGGATGGTTGCACTCAAGGGGTTGCAGTCAAGGGCTCAATGTCCAAGTGGAGACCAGTGACAAGTGGTGTTCCNAGGGCTGGAGCACCTCTCCTATGAAGACAGGCTGAGAGAGTTGGGTTTGTTCATCTTGGAGAAGAGAAAGCTCCAGGGAGACCCTGCAGCAGCCTTCCAGTACCTGAAGAGAGCCTACAAGAGAGCTGGAGAAGGACTTTTTACAAGGGCATGTAGTAATAGGACAAAGGGGAATGGCTTTAAACTGAAGGAGGGTAGGTTTAGATTAGCTATTAGGAAGAAACTCTTCACTGTGAGGGTGGTGAGGCACTGGCAGAGGTTGCCCAGAAAATCTGTGGATGCCTCATCCCTGGAAGTGTCCAAGGCCATGATGGATGGGGCTTTGAGCAACCTGGGCTAGTGGAAGGTGTCCCTGTCCATGGCAGGGGGGTTAGAATGAGATAATCTTTAAGGTCTCTTCCAACCCAAACTATTCTATGATTCTATGAACTAAGAATATTATCAGCACATACAGAAGTGAAAATGTCAAAGATGACATTGTTAAGAAAATATTAAGAGGAGTGAATTACAAAATAGTTTGGATGCACGAAATAGATACATGGAAGAAGACTGATTCCAGTTTATGTGCTTGACATACAAAAAACCCAAAAAGTGTTCTCAAAGGAGAACTGGCACAGAAAAATAGACTAATAAAGCCATTAGAGAATAATGACAAAAATATTAGAAATTCTCAGATCTTTGCTTTCCATAGCAAAAAGACAAGTCCTGTAGTGAATTTCATAAATTATTAATTCTGAACACAAGATTAAGAAAGTTTTTCACTTGAAAAGTTGTTTTTATATAAAACAATCTTTCAAGTGGCAACTCTTTGGACATATACACTTCTCATTTAAATTGAAGTTAGCACTAACAAAACATTGTTTATAGGTCAAAATTCTCAACTTCTTTCTACTCAGAAGTATAAAAAGAAAAGACTACCCTACTAATGACCTACCTGAAGAGATGCTTAAGAGGAAGGCAGACTTAAAATTGAAGTGCTGGAATTCCAAAAGATGTTAATTCACACTGCAGCCCTTGAAAACTTCCATAAAGCAGCACATAAAGTTCAGAAGATTGAATACTATAATTTAATTATTTTAACTCCAGGAAGAGAGCTGTAGGGGTGCTACAAGTAAAATACCACATTAGAAACTGGCCAAGATGAAGACAACAGTTGATATCTGAGTTTTGAGATGTAACAAGAATTAATAGTTTTTGCAGCGGAACATACCATAGAAATTACATACAGCTGAGCTACTGATTTAAAGGGGCTGACCAAGCAAAGTAAAGAAACAACGAAGAAGGGAACTGAGGCAGCCAGCCAAGCAACACCCAGTTACTCTATAACCAGGTGTATTGTCTTGAAGAAGTTCATAAGGCAGTCACTTAGAACTTTGGGGGCTCCAGACATAGACGACCACCAGAGACCCCCGATGAAGCCCCTCAGAGACCTTATAAAGACACGCACATATACTAATAAGTGCTGGGAAATGTCACGAACATGTAACAAGAATGCAGGGAATGAGAAATGAATAATCATGTAATGCTGACATATAAGCTGTAGTGAAGATACCTCTGTGTGCACTTTGGTGAACTGATTCCCAGGGCACCCAGCGTGCTGTGGTCATGCAACACATCATAATAAAAGAATGCCTGGCTTCTAAAACTCACAAATTGAGTCTTAGAGGTTTCTTTAAGAGCCAATTTTAGGCAACACGATAATGCCTGTATCAGACCCAGTACTATGTTACTATTACTCCACTGCAAGGCAGCAAGGTACCTGGCAGAGGGAGCATGTCAGTCACCCTTATTCACTATGAACTTCTAACAGGGCACAAGTAGCACTATATCCAGTGAGAGGTGCATTCAGAGAATGTGACTTTGTGTCATTACAGCTAAATGCTACTCACAGCTTCCCAACTGAGAATTGGAAGAATTACTAAAAAATTTGGTATTAATTTTTATTTTTATAATTTTTTAAATTTTATATTAATTTTTGGCAGATAAATTCAAAAGAAAAAGCAACAGCAAAGCAGCTTCTTTAAGACTGCTTAGGTTTGTAGATTTAATAGAGCTGCTTTTATACTTCAGTTTTAGTCAAGAAGCAAATAGTGTATCCTATGCAAATACAAAATAAACTCAAAAGAGTCAGTCAAAAAATAGCCAGTAAGAAGAATATAAAACCTTAAACTAGATGTCACTGCTATAGTTGTGCACACAGCAAGTAGTAAGGAAAGATCAGAAAGCCCTGTGTACAATCAAGCTTTGTAAACTTACTGTCAAGAGTTGCCTGTGTTCTAACACCACTGTGCCCGTTCTGTAAACAAAGGAGAAATGGATGAATAAAATATCATACAAGTGCATTAAATTTTCAGACCAAATGACACACAGAACATGCTTCATGCAAAATTCTATATTCAATTCTAAATTGAAAGACCAAAAAGACAGAAAATTAACTTTTTTTACAGCCTTTAACAAAACCACATAATAAAATTGTCTCAAGTGCAAGGTGTCCTAAACATACAGAATCCCATACACTGCCCATAATACACCCATCAGCAGGAGACCATCCCATGTACTGTATATAACAAACTTCAGGTTCACACCAATATGAAAGAAAGAATTGCATTAACATATAGAAAATGGTTGTGCTTTTGATCTAATGCAACTCACAATTTTAACTATCCAAGTTACACAGAGACGCCAATTTTTTTCCATTGAAAGATAAGACTTGAGAGGCACCAGTTGTTTTTTGGGTAACGCTGGAGTACAGAAGTGGATAGTCTATGCTTGATCCTCACCAGTACATACGAGCTAGTGCAGAAGACAAGTGTGACTGAGCCATTACATAACAAAGGCCAGGAGTAAATAAACTTACAAACTCTCACAAGTTCCTTAAATATTTGATAAATTAAATTCTCTTTAAACAAACCTATGCTCCATATACAAATAGAGTAGGTGTTTTTGAATATCTCCCGAGACTCTCTCTGTCCTAGATTAGATCTCTCCCTATGCTTTTTAAAAAACAAAAGATGAAACTGATTCCCACTGCTGTTGAAATCCAACAAAATATTAATGCTGAAAGGACCACAAACAGTTTGGGATCCATTTGCTAGGTGCCATATTAATTTAATAAATAATATCCCTTTGGATAGAAACTGTCAAGTTATGGCAAAATACCATGACTAATATTTACATACAGAGATAGTTCCTTTTTTAAAAAACTAAGCTTCAGGGAAGGAAACAACTAGAATGTTAAATGTTACTAAGAATAAACATCAAACAGCAATTTAAGACGTCAAAACGCCTATAAGCAGAGGCTCTTATATCCCAAATACAAAAAATGGCTACCCAATAGGAAAAGAAAAAACAACAGAGTGGACTTGGGAATCAAAAATACCACTTGGCTTGGTTAAAATATTAACATATCTGGGTAATACAAGTCTAACATGGATAAGAATATTTCCTCTTTTTCAAAGTCTTATTTCTGAAATTCACTCACCGTATCTGCAACAGAGGTTGGTTCAGATGGAGCCATGGAGCTTTGGTATGCGATCCTACTATGCACAGGAGTCTGCTCATAGGAGGAAGTTGTTACTGGGCTAGTGCTCTGGGATGAGCAGGTCAGACTGGAAGAGCTGATGGCAGAGGTTGTGTAGGTGGACTCCTGTACTGTATTGGATATTGGCAAAGAGGTATTCAAAGGATCACTGGAAAAAGTAAAAATTATTTATCAACATGGCAAATGACATCTCAAACACCTTTGCAAAAATATCAGCTCCTATATAGTTATCTAAAACTACATTAAACATGCAGTCAAATCTACATTATTTATACTAGAAAATCTAATAATGAGAAAAAATATATAATTTTGCTTTGGTCCCCAGCAATCACTGCTTCAAAACCATCAGCTGCACTAAACATCATTCACCTTCCTCCTGCCAGCCTAACCAAAACAAGAGTTTATACACAAGCACTTTTTGGTCATGTTATTTCCATCTTCTCAAAGGATATATTAATGAACATAAACTCTCTGGTTTAAACAAGTAGATCCATAAAGTCTGGTATATGATGAGAAACAACCAGTCTCTTTTTACAATAGAATTCTGTCATTGAAGTAGCAGTCTAACAGAATTATGCAAAGAGCAAAAGTACTTTAAAACATGCAGGATTGTTTTACTTTCTAAACAGTTGGGGGGTTGGTTTTTTTAGTTTATAGAACTAAAAATTAATGTGAAAGTTCATTTTTAATAATATTTCTGAATGAACTTCAGGAAATTTCTTACTGAAGTCAATTTTTGAATGAATAAGGAAGAAAAAATGGGTTACTAGTATGCTGGCATTATCATTGGTCATTTTAGCATTTCAGTAATTGGTTCTACATACTGAAAAGACTGACTTCTTTTCTTATCCCATAGAAGCATCAGATTTGTAATCTGGTGCCAATCTACCAATACAGATATATGGTACAAAGGTCATCCCTCCTGGACCAAAGACAGAAAAAAAATTGTGTTGTGAAGAACAAACTCTCAAACAAATTTGAAAATCAGGGCAATTAAACACAAGAAAGCAATTCTATAAAGGGCATCTTAATTATAAGGTTATTTACATTCATGTCATCTCCAGCTTCACACTGTTGCCTAAAAACCAGGAAAAAAACTTTTGAGACAATAGTAGTATAGGCAAAGTAGAGAGCAGTTCTTTAATGAAAGCTTTCAGGTGCACAAAGTACATAGGTGTACACCCAGTATAGGGTTTTTACAAATTTATAACACTACTTAATTATCTTATCTAATAGGTACATCCAACTCGAAAACCTTTTGCCCCTGGTACCACCCTCAGAACTGCCCGGTTGGAGCCCCTCCAAGGGTTCAGGGTCTTCTATCTTGTTTTGACTACAATATGTCTTGTTATTCCTGTCCAGGTCCATGCATCCCAAACAAGATGTTCTTGCTGCAATCTTGTCCATTGAAAAAACAGTTAAACAGAAATTCAGGAATGTGGCACAAACCATGAGAAACTGTTAGCTGCTACCTCGAGTGTGAGAAACTGTACAGCTATATAAAAATCTACAAATATATAAAATCCTAAGGCATCAACATCAACCCATCCAGGGAGATTTTGATTGTCATTAGAAGAATGAAATTCTCCTTTAAGATGCCATCCACAGAAAACACTCCACAGAATCATAGAATCAATTAGGTTGGAAAAGACTTCTGAGATCACTGAGTCCAACCTATGACTGAACACCACCAGAGCACTGAGTGCCACATCCAGTCTTTCCTTAAACACCCTTAGGGAAGGAGACTCCACCACCTCCTTGGGCAGTCCATTCCAATATCTAATCAACCCTTTTTGTGAAGAAAATCTTCCTAATGTCCAACCTAAACCTCCCCTGGCACAGCTTGAGGCTATGTCTTCTTGTCCTGTCATTAGTTGCCTGGGAGAAGAGACCGACCCTCAACTGGCTATAACCTACTTTCAGTTAGTTGTAGAGAGCAATAAGATCCCCCCTAAGGCCTTCTCTTCTCCAGGCTAAACAACCCTAGCTCCCTTAGCCACTCCTCATAGGACATGTGTTTCAGACCCTTCACCAGCCTCATTGCCTTGGACTCGCTCCAGCACCTCAACGTCCTTCCTAAATTGAGGGGCCCAGAAATGGACACAGTACTCAAGGTGTGGCCTCACCAGTGCTGAGTACAGGGGAAGAAACACTTCTCTAGTCCTGCTGGCCACACTATTTCTGATACAGGCCAGGATGCCATTGGCCTTCTTGGCCACCTGGGCACACTGCTATTTCGTGTTCACCTTACATGTCATCATATTTCCCCCTCGTTACATGGTAATTGTGCCTTGATGTTTTTGGCACAAACTTGACCCCTTAAAGAAGACATGCAAGAACACAGGAGGGGAACTCACACATACTTTACAGATTTTGAGTACAAGCTATTGTTGGTTGCCTGGTTGGTATTCTCACTGCTTGAAATTGATCCAAATTCTGGGAGCGCAGGTTCTGATCCAAACTCCAAAGCTCCAAACTGAACATTTAATCCTGTCACATCTGCTGATCCAGGCATCTCCACTGCAGAGGCAGGAATCTTAAAGAAGGAAAGAACCCAACATAATTCCTTTGCATGTACTGTCTTTATTAAACATATAAACATATTAAAGATAACTGACATCCTCTTGTCCCTTAACTACAGGCTTCTTCAATTACTGCCTCAGCCTTTGCTGCTAACTAGATCTGTGACACCCCTCCACTTTACATTACATAAATTAACTACATTCTTGTAACCTGAAATTATCTCATTGTTACCTGGGAGAAGAGACTGTCCCCCACCTTGCTACAACCTCCTTTCAGATAGTTGTAGAGCTATAAAGGCCCCCTCTGAGCCTCCTTTTCTCCAGGCTAAACAACTCCAGCTCCCTCAGCCACTCCTCATTTAGACTTGTGCTCCAGACCCTTCCCCAGCTCCATTTCCTTCTTTGGACTCGCTCCAGCCCCTCAATGTCTTTCTTGCAGTGAGGGGCCCAAAACTGGACACAGGATTCAAGGTATGGCCTCACTGATGCCAAGTACAGAGGGACAATCACTTCCCTGGTTCTGCTAGCCAGGCTATTGCTGATACAGGCTTTTTGTATGTTTACATGTTTACTAAGGACAAACTCAATTACCTACCTTGGATGATGGAGTTACCCTCCGTTTTGGTGGTTTTTGATGGCTTTTGTGGCTTTGGTGGGCAGTTACTGTCTGGTTATCCATAGATATAGTGGGGAGCTGTAACATTTTGCAAACAGCTGTAGAGGTGTCTACTGGTGAGGGCTCGTGGAGTTTTACTGGGGAGGAGAAAGACTCCAGCCCAGGAGGAGAAACAGGGACTGCCCGTGCTTGTTGTTGCTGTCGCTGGGTCAGATGGCTCAGAACTGGGGATGGCTCAGGCTGGGATTTCAAGTCTGGTCAGTGTTGGGAAAAAGAAATATCAAAATTAAAGCATTGAACTCTGCTCTTCATGCTTCTACCCTTACTGAAAGAATGTGGGTGACTTGACACACTAGACAACTATGATTTTATAGAGCGTGCAAATCTCTCTCAGACATTACATGAGTTTCATATTGAACATTACAACTGTAATAATAAGGCCAACACTTGATATTCTCTACTTCAAATAAACAGCTGTGGGCAAGCATTATTTAGAATCACAGAAATGTTTAGGTTGGAAAAAATCTCTAAGATCAAGTCCTACCGTTAACCCAGCACTGCCAAATCCAGCACTAAACCATGTCCCTAAGCACCACAGCTACANCCTGAAGTCTCTCTTGATTGCCCTTGGACTTCTTGTTGCAACATCATCGCTGCCTACCTGAAAAAAATCAATAATCTGAGTGTCGTACCAGCGTAGAAAACTTTCTTACCACATCTTTTACCTGGGCCCCAGGGAGGCAGCNTTGTTCCAATGGTTGACAATCCATGTTTTCATGCTGGCAGCTATGTCATAGTTTTCCTGCTACACAATGGCTTCCAGCTCCTCCTGTTTGTTGCCCATGCTGTGTGTATTGGTGTAGATCCACTTCAGTTAGGCTACTGATCGTGCCACTTCTTTGGGGGGGAGAAGTCCCAGTTCCTGTGTGACCATTCTCAGGCACTTCTGGGATTTCTAACACATCAATAACCCTTGTGTCTTTGCTACCACATGAATCTCCATCTCCTACCTCCACTGAGATGGCAGACCAAAGGACCTCACTGGCACAGTGTCCCTAAAACATTGGTGTGCTGCCCACAGGCTTCTCTCTAGTGAGCCTGGCTTTATCCTCTTCCCCCTTCAAATGTAGTTTAAAGCTCTCTCAATGAGCCCTGCTAACTCCTGTGTAAAGATCCTTTTCCCCCTTTGAGACAGGTGAACCCATCTGTTGCCAGTAGGCCTGGTGTTGTGCAAACCAACTCATGATCAAAACAAAACAAAATTCTGCTGATGACACCAGGCTCAGAGACGGGTATCAATCTGCTGGGTCTTCCTGTTTCTTCCCTCATCATTGCCTGCAACTGTTGGGACAGAGAAGAACACTTCTTGTGCTCCTGATCCCTTAACCAGTCACCCCAAGGCCCTGAAGTCTCTCTTGATTGCCCTTGGACTTCTTGTTGCAACATCATCGCTGCCTACCTGAAAAAAATCAATAATCTGAGTGTCGTACCAGCGTAGAAAACTTTCTTACCACATCTTTTACCTGGGCCCCAGGGAGGCAGCTGACTTCTTTTAAGAAGTGGGTCCAGTCTACTTATGAGGCTTTCTGTTCCCTTCAGAAGGGAATCTCCTATGACAATGACTGGCCATTTTTTCTTTATGAAAGCAGTTTTGACACTGGGCATAGGCTGACTTAACCTCAGCGACACCTCCATGCTAGATATACTATTGTACTTTGTCATTGTTCAGTTCCACTTGCAGAGCCTTGTACCTATTATGCCAGGGCACGTGGAGAGGTGGGGTAGTCACAGATGAGACATGCCTGCTGTATTGGGTAGGAACTTATCACCATTACCCCCTATCCTTCAAGTCACTATGTTAAGCCAAACAGAAAGAAGATAGGGAATCTTCCCTATCATGTGCCTTGTCTGCCTATTGGGCCTGTCCCAGGAAAGGTAGGGTTTGGTTCCAGTAGTCTCTCTCCTGCACTCCCTGATACTCCTCAACCTAGACAGGTGAACCCATCTGTTGCCAGTAGGCCTGGTGTTGTGCAAACCAACTCATGATCAAAACAAAACAAAATTCTGCTGATGACACCAGGCTCAGAGACGGGTATCAATCTGCTGGGTCTTCCTGTTTCTTCCCTCATCATTGCCTGCAACTGTTGGGACAGAGAAGAACACTTCTTGTGCTCCTGATCCCTTAACCAGTCACCCCAAGGCCCTGAAGTCTCTCTTGATTGCCCTTGGACTTCTTGTTGCAACATCATCGCTGCCTACCTGAAAAAAATCAATAATCTGAGTGTCGTACCAGCGTAGAAAACTTTCTTACCACATCTTTTACCTGGGCCCCAGGGAGGCAGCTGACTTCTTTTAAGAAGTGGGTCCAGTCTACTTATGAGGCTTTCTGTTCCCTTCAGAAGGGAATCTCCTATGACAATGACTGGCCATTTTTTCTTTATGAAAGCAGTTTTGACACTGGGCATAGGCTGACTTAACCTCAGCGACACCTCCATGCTAGATATACTATTGTACTTTGTCATTGTTCAGTTCCACTTGCAGAGCCTTGTACCTATTATGCCAGGGCACGTGGAGAGGTGGGGTAGTCACAGATGAGACATGCCTGCTGTATTGGGTAGGAACTTATCACCATTACCCCCTATCCTTCAAGTCACTATGTTAAGCCAAACAGAAAGAAGATAGGGAATCTTCCCTATCATGTGCCTTGTCTGCCTATTGGGCCTGTCCCAGGAAAGGTAGGGTTTGGTTCCAGTAGTCTCTCTCCTGCACTCCCTGATACTCCTCAACCTACTCATCTCCTCCTGAAGCTCTGTCACTAAGCTGAGGAATTTCTCTACCTGGGCACATCTCCCACAGGTGTGCTCACTACTGCTGTCAAATACTGGAATAAGAGCAGGGCCCACCCTGCAGCCTGACACCTGGGTAGCAGCGTGTTCCCACCAGAGCTCTGCCTAGGCAGCTGTTTCAGTCATGGTGGGTGCAGAACTTAGAGAGGCTGTGGTTGTCTGCCAGGTAATACCATTGCTCCCTGGTCAAGCTGGCAGGGCCTTAGCACCCTTCCTGCATGTCCTCACGCACAACCTGCCACACCATGCCCTGGCTGAAGTGCCAAAGAGGGTAGCCACCATTACTCATGGCCCATGCCTCATCAGCAACTCTCATGCAAGCTGACGGCTCCTGATGAGTCTCAGTGCTCTCCTGGGGTTTCCCCAGATCAGAAGACCATCACAAACACCCCCCTCATAGATCCCCTGCTCCGCTGCAAAACACACTTGCACCAGAGGGGCTTACCTTGGCTTTCTTAAAAAGTATAAAATCAAATCTATTCATACAGTCATGGAAGAGTATCACACATTAGGCCTCCAAAACTGTTACAGATTATTTTAGTCAAACACTGCAAGTTTCACTGCAATTAACTGTGCTGATAAAATGTGACTACTTCCAAGGAGTCTGTAATTGCAACTTAGTGGTATTATGAGTTAGGTTTCCCCTGCCCCTACAAAGGAGATTTTTCAACACAAATAGGAAGTCATCTACTGTAGCAGTCAGGTTAATATGGTAAAAACAGACAACCCTTAACCAAAAGCCCAGGGAAAGAGTACCTGACTGCACATGCCCAAAAGATGGACTTTAAAATGATTGGCTGGGTTTGCGCGCATTCCACGCCTGTGTAACCACCCCCATCGGAGGGTATATAATAAACAGATTTACTGCCTTGACATTAGAGTCAGTGGGTCTGTGCCACAGTCACCACAAATGGCGCTCTGATTTTACAGGGATTTTCAGAGGGGTATCAGCAACCAGGTGTTAGGCCTCACTGGGATACCCACCAGTGGTGACTCTTAGGTCAAACAAAAGGAAGGAAGAGCTCTTCAGGGAAAAAGAAAAAAAAAGGCAAGAGCATCATCACCTCCTGGACAATAAATAGGACTAAAAGGAACACAGACTGGAACAGAGACACAGCTGCACAGGAGGTGAGCGACCGAGGAAATGGGAGGGGGTATCTCCCAGGAAAAAAAAAGCAAACAGCTGAAGCTTTGAGCCACCTGTCAAACAGGCAGAAAAAAGATTAAATGAAAGTTGCCCAAAATGAAACTAATAAGAATTTTAATTTGGATTAGTTTATACATACCTGGACTTCTGTGGGACAGAAAATCCCAAATAATTGCTAGGCAGAAAGATGGGCAAAAAATCCACAAAAAGTCAGGGTCTAGGGACCCCACAACTTGGAAATACATAGTCACAGGGCAGCTAAGATGGCCGCCACCACATGAGGCAGCAGCGGGAGCGCGTGAAGCCATGGTGGGAAGGAAAAAGGTGGTGATCCTTGGCAAGTCTGGGATCCTGGCGGAAAGGTGGAGGCTCAGATGGTGGGAAGTGGCGGTTTAAATGGGTGCTCTGCACCCTTTGCAGCGCAGTTGGGGTCAGCGCCAGTGGCGTGAGCCAGCGGAGCAGTGCAAAGTGGCAAAGCAGCAAGCCCTGGGCACCGGTGCAGCAGCTGCACACGTGGGGGGGAGAACCCCTGGCAGCTGCTAGTGCTAAAGCAGCACCACCACGGCAGGCACGGCCCAGCGGCTGAGCAGGCAGCCCTCCGTGCCTGTTGCAGAGCAGTCAGGGAAACGCGAGGCTGTGCCGCACAGTGCAAAGTGCCAGCACCGCGTGAGGTGCTGTAACTGGCGGCAATGGGAGCCAGGAGGAGCTCAGTGGGACCGGCAACTGAGAAAAAGCGGCGGTGGCATGCTGGGAGCACAACAGGGGGCGTGCAGCAGTGGTGGTGGCTGCAGAGGCCATCTTGCCCTTGTCTGAGCAGTGCACGTGACGACCTCATGGCCGCATCCATTTTGAAGGGATGCGAAAAACAACAAAGGCATGCCAGAGGCTGCACAGCCACAGTAGCAGCAGAGCACAGTGGAGCAGGAGCTGCTGGAGGGACTGCCGAGTGAAGACAAGCATGGCATTCACAGGAAACAAGTGTGGCGTGTAGAGAAAGCAAAAGCTCGCCTGCTGTGTCCTCTGCCGGGTGGCCTCTGGTGGTTGTTGATTTGGGGAATTGTTTTTGTTTTCCCTGTGTTTTATTTATCCAAAAGATATCCCAAAGGTTGTTAGCTTGAATTAAGGAAAACTGATGCAATGTCACTAGGAGCTTCATTTCTTCAAAAACAAAGGTCAGATCCGAGCTACAGGCTTACTGCATTAATTTTCAAGAACTAATTTTCTTTGTAAAAGTCCTCAGTGTACCCACCCTTGATTATTGAAAATAAGTAAAAATATTCATATCTTAATGTTCCTAGATTTGCATAGCTTTGGGTTTTCTATATGCATAAACAAGAAAGAGTCAAATCCCCTTCTGCCTAGGCTTATTGCTGACTTATTGTTTCTGATTGTTTACTGATGGTGGTTCTTACTAACTTCTTACTGATTTCTCATTGCTTACTACTGGTTACTTGTGAGAAAAGTAGAAGAGCTAAGTTGCTCACTAAGTAAAGCTTAGATAAGTCAGCAAAGCACCACACTTTTAGCATGGGTAAAAGGAAATCTTATCTGTTTTATTGTTTCACAAATCATTTTTCATCTTTGCATGGCTAATAATTAAAAATGGTTTGAATTTTGCCTCATAATTTAGAAAGCATGCTTGGACATAACAAGTACTTTGTCCGGAAGTCTTAATATTAACAATTTTTTAGCATCTGGTCATATCTTTCTATAAGCACAGGTAACATAAGTGTTATTACAAGGCATGGCTACAAATTTAAATGGTTTTGGATTGTTTGAAACATGTTTAAGATGTAATCATTAAACCCTTTATAATAATTTTTGCTGATGGATATAAATTGTTCATATAGATGACAGTAATTAATAGAATGAAGATTTTGTATTTGTAATAATTTTACTAAGTTTTACAGTAACCCTGTCAAGTTTTTCCATCAATCTATGACCAGCAAACATCAAGTCATACCTGTTGCTATTTGCCAAGCAAAAACAAAGAAAGGGAGAGCCTAAGTGTACCTCTGATCCATAGGAATGTTTATGAAGGAATTATATGTTTTCAAATTTATAAATTGAACATGAGGAAAGGATATGTTTATGTTTCACAGGCTCTCTGTTAAAGTTATCTCCTCAATCAGAACAGCAATTCAAGGATCAAAGAAAGGTGTAGTTAAATACTGTTAATTTAGGGATAAGAAGAAAACAATGATAATTTCTCAGTTCACATGACACAGCAAAATAAAATCCCAGGTTTTGTTTGTATGAACGTATGAATGACAGGGAGCTCTGAAGGAATGTAAGTGTGTGAGTATATGAACATGTGAGAATGTGACTACTAGTACACCTACCTCATTTACACAATTACACTGTCTCATCTATTCATAAGCACCCACAGATGAAGGTCAAAAGACACATAAACCCTGGATTAATTATTCATTTGCAGACATAATTAGTTTCAATAAAGGTTTTTAGGAGTTTCAATAAAGGTTTTTGAGAACAAACCCTGGATTGAAAACACTCTCAGATAAATGTTAGAAGTCAAGAAACACACAAACCTTGGATTAATCAAGGTTACTCATTCATTAAAAGTTCCTGTTCACAGAATAGGCCAGTTTAATAAAGGTTCTTAGAAGGTTAGTTTAAATAAAGGTTCAGTAGTGGAATAAAGGTCATAAGAATTTACCTTAAAGGGAACAGCAATGTTGGGATTGTTTGATAGTTGTATTTTGGTGTATGTTGTTTAAGGTATTATAACACAGTGTTTACCCAGTGCATTAAAACAAAAGAAAGGGGGATATGTAGCGGTCGGGTGAATATGGTAAAAACAGACAACCCTTAACCAAAAGCCCAGGGAAAGAGTACCTGACTGCACATGCCCAAAAGATGGACTTTAAAATGATTGGCTGGGTTTGCACACATTCCACGCCTGTGTAACCACCCCCATCGGAGGGTATATAAGATCGAGCGCAACCGTTAATAAACAGATTTACTGCCTTGACATTAGAGTCAGTGGGTCCGTGCCACAGTCACCACAATCCACCATCTCAATATGGCTGAAAGTCAAGAGAGAATGGATGCTGACAGATTTTTTTTCCCAAGACTTCGCCTTTCATATTTTCAGAAACTGAAAATGTCTTAGAGCACTGGTCAACAACCACAGCATTTCCAGCATGAAGGTTTTTTTACCCAGTTGAAGTGCATTAGAAAGCAATTTAAAATGTACATAAACACCGAATTCCTGCATGTCAAAGATTATAACTGCTACCACATTGGTTGCTTATCTATCTAGAAACATGCACCCATACACACAAGAGATACAAGAGCTATCACTCTTCACAGTGAGAATACTGCAATGAACTACACTGCAAAACCCAAGTTTGTGTCATTTTTACTGTTTACAGTAATTTTACTCAATTAAATGAAAAATCCATACAATTATGAATAGATAAAATGCATCATTTAACCTACACCATTTTCAGCACACATAGACTTCACACTAGGGAAAGAACACTGAGATGTGATGCACATTATGAAGAAATTATATAGAAGTCATTCAAAATTCATGCAATGATTAGAAAAGAAAAAATTAGGGGAAAAGACAAAATATGGTACAATCTAGAAGCAGCATAGGCACACTGGAAATAGGTATTTTCCAGGATTTGTTGAGGAAAAAAGTGTGCTGGTTTTGGCTGGGATAGAGTTATTTTTCTTCCCAGTGGCTGGTATGGGGCTTTGTTTTGGAATTGTGCTGAACACAGGGTTGATATTATAGAGATGTTTTTGTTATTGCTGAGCAGGGCTTACACAGAGCCAAGGCCTTTTCTGCTTTTTGTACTGCCACGCTGGGGAGGAGGCTGGGGGTGCATGGGAGGTTGGGAGGAGACACAGCTGGGACAGGTGACCCAAACTGACCAAAGGGATATTCCAGACCATATGGCATCATGCTCAGTATATAAAGTAGGGGGAAGAAGGAGGAACGGGGGGACATTTGGAGTGATACCATTTGTCTTCACAAGTGACCATTACATGTGATGGGGCCCTGCTCTCCTGGAGATGACTGAACACCTGCCTGTCTGTGAGAAGCAGTGAATGAATTCCTTGTTTTGCTTTGCTTGAGTGAGCAGCTTTTGCTTTGCCTATTAAACTGTCTTTACCTCAACCCATGAGTTTTCTTGCTTTTACTCTTCTGATTCTCTCCCCCATCCCACTGGTGGGGGAGTGAGGGAGTGGCTGCATGAGGCTTGATGCCTGGCTGGGGTTAAACCATGACACAAAGTCGCATTAAAGTTCCACTTAAATATTCAAGCACATTAAATCAAAGATGTCACTACATGAAGGCTCAACAACTTCTAAAGATTCAAGGACATTTATAGATAGGCGGAAGCCTATAAAAACTTAGTTTGTGATATATTCATAATGTCTATTACCAGCAACTAAGCATAACACTTACAATGCTGTAACCGATTTTATTATTAGGATTATGTTTTTTTAAAAAAGCTTTTCATTTAAGGCCATTTTAAACTGTTATTGGCATTAAGAAATCTTATAGGCTAACAGAGAGAGAAAGCTATGTCAAAGCACTTACCAAACTGACTAAGGACTGAGGACTGAGTAATGGATGGTTTTAGATCCCAGGACGATGTGGTAGTGGTGGTAGAAGTATTATTATTTTGTTGAGAGGTAAACTGACCCAAACCTGGAGATTTCAATTGGTCCAAGATTTGAGATTCAGCAGAGTTTGTCAATTTAGAGGACCCAAGTTCA
>WBMV01003358.1:1867-93340 GCA_013396655.1 Campylorhamphus procurvoides
GGGGATTAAACAACCAATGAGAACTTGGTAACTAGGGGGATAACAGCCAATGAGAACAATCGTACAAATACAACTGAAATGTAATAACTTTAACTGCCTATCTAATACATTTAATTGCTATCTAAGACTGTAAACTTTCTAAATCCCTTAACTACTGCGATATGGGATTATCATGAGCTTCAAGACATGGCTACTTGGTGGAGATATCCATCCATTCGTAAAAGCGGTCACTGGTCGTCCGGTGACTGTTTCATGTGGGGTTCCCCCACACAGTATCCTCAGGGATCTTTTCTCAAAAGAGTGTATGTTGACCTGGACAAAGCCCTTGAGGCGCTTGTATGTGGTATTATTTCTTCTAGAATGGCAGGCTCCCATTTTTTCACGTAACTACGGTGAGGATTTTCGGGACAGGCTCAGGGAATATTAGGGAAAGATTTCCCTTCCCGGCGCTCACCTCCATTCCAGACGTCTGTGTCGATCATTCGCTGTTCCGCCAGGGAAGCTGTCAGGGTCAGATCGTCAGCTGGGACTCCCTGCCAAAGCTTTGTTCCCGGTGGAACTTCACGGCCTGTAACCCTGGTTACAGCTCAACCCTCTGGATACCAGAGGTGTTCAGAGCTGTCCCTGTTTGTGGGCCATTTCATGTAGCTTTTGGAGGGAAAGTAGGACATGGCTCACTCCAATGAGGGTAATGGCGGAATTGCAGTTTATTGAAAGGGTGATGGACTTATATATGGTCAGTATAGAACTTGCTGGAACAAGGTTGGAGCTTGCAAATCCACTCACATACAAGGAAACAGTGGGTATAACATAGCCATAAATGTCAAACAAAGGCAGGTATAACCATAGAAGGAAAGTCTGCAATGCAGCAGACAAGAGGCAATAAAAGGGCGAGGAATGCATAATGAGAAAAATTGCCATTTTTACAATTGAAAACATTTCTATCATTCAGCCGTGAACATAAAACTAGAAGCTTGGAGATATAAAAGAATGTCATCCTTCTAATTTCACTCGTGTCTCTTCTTTGGTGATTGTCGCGTTCTGCAGGGAAAAACGGGCGAGCCACTCCAGGTAAGAGTGAAGCAGGAATGACCAATTTATTGAGGGAGCATCAGTCTTATGTAAGGTAGGGATGGGGGTTCTAGAACTAGGGAGGAGTTAAGGGCAAAGTTAGGGCGGAGCGCGACACATAAGGAAGAAAGGGGTGATAACTTTGACATACAAGGGATAAAACAGGTGGGGTAAACCTTATATGGAACAGGTGCAATGCACCAAAACTTAACCAATAGGGAAAGTGGGATGATTCAACCAATAGGAACAATAGAAATGTAATTATGACTATTCTAATACAACCAATATCTATCTGCTCTATTAGAACAGTAAAAAACTTTTTGAAAACGTCAGGTTATGGTCCATTTAGTCTTTTTCTCCTTCTGAGAGCGGGTCTTCCCAGGTTCTTTTCTTCTCATCTCCCGTTCCTTTTTTGAGGTTTGTTTCTTCCATTCAGCATAATTTGCCAGTGGTTTCCCCATAGATGATAGCTGTGCCAATATCCTTAAAGCTCTCTTTTCCTTTCCTGGTAAGTATGCATTCTGACATAGTGTTGTGAACTGACGCATTCCGATAGGAAAGAAGAGAGCCACTCCCAGTGAGAGTTGAGCAGGAATGGCCGGTTTATTAGGGGCGCATGGGACTTATATAGGTTTAGGGTGTAAGCTTTGAGAACTAGGGAGGAGTCGAGGGTGGAGTTAGGGCGGAACGCGTCAAGGAAGGGAAAAAGGGGTGGCAACCGTGCCAAACAAGGGAGAATTGGGGAGTGGTCAGCCATGTAAGGAGGCGGTGCAGTGCACCACAGGCTGACCAGTGGGGAAACGGGTACAGCAACCAATCACAACATTCCGACAATAGAAATGTAATTACTACTATTCTAATACCATAAATGACTATCTATACTATCCAGACAGTAAAAACTTTTTAAAACTCGTCAGTCTGGGTTCTCCTTGATGGATCCTCTCTCTCCCGTCAAGCACGGGTCTCTTCTTCTGTTCTTCTTTTCTTCGTTTCCTTCCACACAGTGTATCATGCCGGGCGTAACCCTACAGCGAACAATAGCTTTTCCCACCTGTCTCTGCAGCAGGATCATTGCCCAGGAACTCCTTTGAAGATAGAGCCATAGTAACAAAACTAAAGTCCTTGCTTTTAAAAGATAACAGTGAGTAAATTCTCATTTGTCAGTCCTTTCCCTGGAGTTTTTCCTCACTTTCTTCCGTGCTCTTTTTTACTGTCCTTCTCTGAAGAACTTAATAATGAAAAATTACCCAATTTGAATGGAGCTACCAAAAATAGCTCAAATTTTCTCCACTCTTCCATCACACTTTCTTTTGCTAAAAACACACATTTTTCTGAGCATCCTAAAGCTGCAAGAAAGGGATTCTCTGGGACAGCTGGAGCAATAATTATCCAGACATGCAGTGTTCTTAAATGCATATCAAATATATCTTTACTAATCACTCTAGTCTGACGCAGACCTGAAGGAGAAAAGAAGGACCACTCTGCACAAAGGGTGAGGCAAAATCGCCATTTATTCTGAGGGAGCACCGGCTTTTAAAGGGTAGAGCATGGAAGGTTCTGGAAAAGGGGTGGAGTTCAGGGAGGAGTTAGGGCAGGTCTGCACCAAGAAAGGAAAAGGATAGGTGAGGCTTCACAATTAAGGGCAGATCTGGGAGGAGTAAAGGGAGTGGCCAGCCATAGATGGAACTGCGAGGCGTGCCATTGTCATGGGCACAGGCTGGCCAATGGGGAAGCAACCCCAAGCCTGGGAACAAACAGCCAATGAGGGTGAGTAACTGGGAAAAACCGGGGTGCAACAACCAATAGGAACATTTGAACATATAAAAGTAAGTAATACTTATCTAATACATATAATTATTACCTATCTAATACATATACTTTAACGTAATGAAAAACTATACTATAAAAAGGGTAAGAACTTCTAAAGATTCACCAGACCATTGGTTCTTCTGCTGGTATTGCTCATTTTCGTAGATGGAATTCGGTCTTTTTTGTTCTTTTTCTTTCTGTTCTATTTCCGTTATATTTTCCTCGCAACCCTCATCCCAACACTAGTCATTGTGCAACCACTAATGGTTAAAATAGGGACAATTCATTATCCGTTATGGAGAAATTGATCCTCTGCATATGCTCTAAATATGCCTTTAAGAATTGAGCTCTTAAGGTAATAGACCTCAAACTGGAGGAACACTTTACCTAGTTTATGTTTGAAATAGGTGCTTAGTTTTTCAGAGCTGTCAGGAGTACTGAGAAATTCCATGTGTGACATTCTAGGCATCTGGTGAGCTCTGGTATCAGAAACTTGACCAGCTGCACGGTTTCTGTACAGGTTGAAGAGGTATCAAATCGTGATTTTGCTGAGCTACATTTTCAGTTAACATACCTGAAATAGCAGTTAGGACTCATGTACAGTGAGACTCAGGCATTTAAAGGAAATACAGATTAAGTTATTTAATACTAATTTTATCTGTAAGAATTAGTAAGGGATCAATGAAGTAGCTGATAGCATGGTCCTTCTTTTTTTTCTCAAGCCCAGAAAGACTGTCATTAAGTTATAATTATCTTTGTGTGCCTCAAAATTTAAAACAATTTTAATATTCTTCTATTTTAAGTCAACTTAAAGTGGTACTTAGTATAAATATTATTCTTTTTATGAAGAATTAGTTCTGAAGTCAGATTAAATGTAGCTAAACTGACAGAGCATGGAAAAAATCACCTGGTGAGAAAGCCAAGTATCCTTATGATGTAACTACGTTTTATGTGTCAGGTAATAATTTTATTTGAGCATATATCTTTCTTTCCAGCTGTTGGCAGCATCTGCTTTTCAGCTTTATGAGCCTCAAGTGTGTCTGTTAAGAAGAACATTGACTCAAGGCCATTTTCTTTTTGTTGCTTTCCAGAGAGAATCACTGTATCTCCTTTTTGTGTGGAGAATCCAGAAAGCTCTCCTATGGGAATTTGCTTCCTTTTCATTTTGGCTTTTTATTTTCTTTCTTTGATGTATTGTTATTTGTGTACTGTATGCTGTAAATGAGAAATCCAAAACTTTGAACTGATACTGAAATCTAGAGTATTTGGGCATTTCTTACTGGAGCACAGCCAATTTGTTCCATATATTAATGGAAAGTTGGCTTATAATTTCTGTTTATGTGTTAAAATAAGTGTCTTATCAAAGCTAACAGCTACTCTTCATGATTTTAAGGACTTTTTCCTCTATGGATTGAATTTCATTCCTGGAAGAATGTGCAGCCAGGTAGGCTAACAGAAGAGACTGGCCAGCCCAAAGCCTGGGGCCCTAAAAGAAGCATAGGGCACCTTTTCACAAAATGCCACAATCTGAGGTATTTTTTGGTTTATATTGGTTTCATTTTGCTGCAATGCTTATTACTATGTCCGGGACTGTATATGTGTGGAATTAGATTCTGATATTTTTGGTCTGTGTTTGGCCCAGCCACCTGAGAGGAGTTCTGCTTCTCCTCCCAAGTTATGGGATATGGGAAAACAGGCAGTTAAAGATGGTCTTTGGCCTAGAGGGAGGCATTTCTGTATAAACTAAAATTAATTGGGCGCTCAAAATTGCTAAATTCCCTTCAAGGACACTTGAAGGAGAAAGAGAAGAGGAGGAGGAAGATGAAGTAAGCCCCCAGACCCATTTAATAAAGACCCCCTGGGGCATATCACACACGCATCAATGCCCCCAGAGATGCGCAAGAGGGTCCTACTTACATAAGTGGGGGGAAGTGCTGAGGATTCCTGGTTGGGTGGTGATGACCACACCTGCCCAGCTGAGGTCACTTCAGCAACTTAGAAAGAAGGCAGGCAGCTCATGCTCAGGGCTCACTCGCTTCTCATGACAGGACAACGTTTCCTTGGCGGGGACGCCCGCTGTCACCTGTGAGCCAGCTGACCCTTGAGGATGCAGCCACTGCTTGTGAAGTCTGGGCATTCTGGGGGTTGGTGAGACAACTCCATGGGAAACCCCTGGGCAATTCGTGTGTTTGCACCTGGGGGCTTATTGTCTCTTCTCTCTCTCTCTTGGGTTTTTTTCCTGTTTACCTGGCCACTTTTGCTAATAAAACTACTGTTTGGGTTAAGTATTCTGTGGTGTCACAGTTTCAGCTTCACATCCCTTCGGGCCCCCTGTTCCTCCCTGGAACATAATTGGCAATGAGGATGGGATGTGGAACACGAAACAACGTTCTGGGAAATATTAACTCCTGGGGGGGCGCTGCGGAGTGGGCAGCCTCTACCAGGGGAGGCACGGGCCAGAGGATGCTCTGGCCGGACTGGGGGGATTCCAAGGGGCGGCCTCTGCAGAGGGACACCTTGTTGTGCCGGGGGGAGTCGCTCGAAGCGGGTTTCGCCATCCACTTGCTGACCCGGGGAGGGTCAAGCTGCGGACAGCACCTGAAGGGCTGTACCGCATTTTGTTGGGAAGCGGGAGCCAGGCTACAGAACATCGGCCCTTGCCCTGTGTTTTTGTTTGTTCTTGTGCTAGCTATGTTGTCTGTCTAGTGTGTCATTACGAGCTCTGGGGTGCTAATGTTACCACGCTAACCTCATCTGTTAAGTTTTCCCTTTCCTTGAATCTTTCCATGCTGCCGTTTACAATGTCTGCCACTGGCTGGCTGACAAGACTCATTCCTAACTCCAGTGCCATTGCCTGTGAGTGAGGTGGGGGCTGGGGGTTAAGGAATGAGCATGAGTTTGTTAGTAAAGAATTTAGAACTAGATGGGGAATGGGGGAGTGTTTCTCCTGCAGTGGGTCCTGGGTAGACGGGGAAGCCTTGGAGTATGCTCTGGGATCACACACCAGGGGACACAGGGGGAGAGAGGGAGCGGGTATCCCTGGGACCCATAGGGGCAGCTCTATCGGGGTGCATGTCAAGAGTTTTGCCACTGGCAGTGCCTGTTGAGGGGGAAGCAGCTTTTCTTCCCTTGTTCCTCCCGCCCAGCCCCTTCTCCCTGCAGCGGTGCCTGGGGCTGGCAGCCGCACAGCTCTGCCCGACTGCAGCCAAAGTTTGCTGTTCTAGTGTTGAGAGAAGCTGTTTATTTGTGTTACTGCTGTGTATTACCTCCCTGGATGCCTGTGTTTCATGTGCTAATGAGGTGGAAATGGTTATCTTTGAGTCTGGTGTTACCATCACAAGGGATGGGGGGACGGGATGGTACTGGGTGGGGGGGGCCTCTGCCTGCCCCCACCTCTCCCTCGCCTTTGACAGCCCGGTTGAGCTGCCTGTGAGACTCAGCCCGGGTGGGGGCTACTTGGCAGTAAGCTAGGGTGTAGCTAAAACATTCTTGTGACTTTGCAGGCCTGTTCCTCCTTGAGTTTTGCTCAGTCGTCCCTGACTGGAGGGTACAGGAACCTGCTCAGAGTGTGAGATATTTGGGTATCCCATAGAGTGAAAGAACAAGAAATTAGAGCAAATTGGCATAGGAATTAAGTGAACACCCAGTTCAAAGCACACAGGCAAAAATAAAGCCACAGATACGTGGCTGACGGCCATGAGTGCATCAGGTCATAATAGCAGATGCAAGAGAATGCAATTGCCACAGATACTCAAAAAGCAACACTCTAACCTTAAATTAGCAATTAAAGACATTTAGGACCACGAGGTGACTGAATGTCTGGGCAGTGAAGCAAGACAAGTGCATGAAATCCTGCAAATACCTGTTGCTACTCAAATAGTGAACCCTAAATAATACCGTATGCCTGGTGGAGATAAAGTCATAACGCGGTGGGGAAATACTAGTAAATTGATATTATTGGTCCTACAACCATGGCCAAGATTACGCCTGCACTGGCTCATTCAGTGCAAACCATGTGGACATTGACCAAAGGTATTCACTCCAGGTGTAGCGGCTGCACCTGTTTTGGCAATTTGATATCCTCTTGAGGAACAAGATAAAATCATATGTTTTTTGCATAGCAGGTCTCTTGCCCAAACAGATCCCTGGACCTACTACTCCAGAACTAAGGAGACCGCTGCTCCTAGGACAACTGCACCAACAATGTGTTTTACATTACTTTTCTTGTATGTATTGTTTGTATTGCTGGTAAGCAAAACCAATCAGATTTGGAACCAAAACTGGCATCTTGGCTCTAGCAAAGAAAGCCATAACAAAATTTCTGAATTTGTATCATGCATTTGGCTGACTTTTGAGAAAACACACGCAGAAAAGAACCTAACTCAAGTAGCTCTCGAAGATGTCTCGCTGGGGCTTGGAGATATCTTCAGAGTCTTCAAATTGGAAATACTCCAAAAAGGGTGAATGGCTAGTATAATTTGAATAATACTGTCAAAATACCAGACAATACTGTGATGACTGATTATTGTATTTCAGTTGTCTTCCATTGTCTTCTGGATTTTCTCATATATAGACATAGTATATAGACATAGAATTAGAAACTGGTGTTGTTTCTATTGCATTGTTTGCTTTGCAATGCTCATATTTGTATATGTTTTGTCCCAGTAGTTTTTCCAGCAGGTTGTGTGAATAGTTTAGAATATCCCTGTCTCCTCTCTGATTGGTGCAGCATATGAAGGAGATCTTTTGGTTAAGAATCTACACAGGATTCTACGTGATCACGAGAAAAACAGTGTGTGAGTTGCTGAGCCTCACTGAAGAGGACTCGTGTTAAAAGGCAAGAAGGTGGCTGGTTTGCAGCACAGCACTCGAGAGACTGATGTCTGCAGACCCTCATGGGCCCTGGCTTGCATCTCGCGAGTGAGATAAACTAGTAACATCATGGGATAGATGTTTGTTTGAGTTACTTTGTCTAGCTGGTACCTTGCTTTAATGAATACCTTAGTTAAGTAAGCTTTGTTCGTGTCCTGGATACTTCTTTCATGCTCTTATATCTCTAAGATNGTGTGTGAGTTGCTGAGCCTCACTGAAGAGGACTCGTGTTAAAAGGCAAGAAGGTGGCTGGTTTGCAGCACAGCACTCGAGAGACTGATGTCTGCAGACCCTCATGGGCCCTGGCTTGCATCTCGCGAGTGAGATAAACTAGTAACATCATGGGATAGATGTTTGTTTGAGTTACTTTGTCTAGCTGGTACCTTGCTTTAATGAATACCTTAGTTAAGTAAGCTTTGTTCGTGTCCTGGATACTTCTTTCATGCTCTTATATCTCTAAGATGTATGTTTCAGCAGAATGGTGTTCTTGGAAAACAACAGCAAAACTAATGTAAAGATGCCAAAGTCAATAGACAATTGGTTACTAACCAATTCATAAGATGCTACTATCCAAGTACACAGTTTGATAGTAATGAGGATGCTTTTATAGCATGGAGGCAAGAGATCCCTGCACGATCACTCCATGAGGTGAAGAGGATTGGCTGCAGTCAGAGGCAGACTGTGGCAGGACGGCCTGCCTCCGGTCGGGCCTGAGATCTGTGTGGAGAATGCAAGCTCTCTGTGAGAGTGATTGGTAACACCAGGAAGTTGTTTGGTGTGGCATGAAGCTCCAGATGCACCCTGCCTTGAGCTAGCAACTAACAGGCCCATGAATTAGTGACTGGCAGCTGACCGCTTCATACTATAAAAGCCAAATTCCTCCTCTACAGAAAAAACGGAAAAAAAAGGTCTAAAATTTGAAGTACCTTTGCAAAAAGTTGTTTAATTGTCTAGACTCTATTTTGCAGAAACATCAGAAAGTCATTATGGTATCCAGACCCATTGAATTGAACACTCCAGTTCATCTCTTCCAAGTTGGGGACTAAGCCTGTGTTGAACAGTGGGACCTTGACCTCCTGCATGCTACCCGAAAAAGGACTATCTCAAGTACTGTTGACTACTTAAAACCACCGCAGGATGTGTCAGTAACTCTAGCCAACCCAGCGAGGCAAGACATGTCTTAGCACAACAACTCTGGGTATGATGGCTGGAACCCACTTGGATTTTCCCCCCACCAGAGATGGACATGATCACAAAAACATTATTATTTGGACTACTGCTGTTACCTTTTGAATGAATATTCCATGTTGCTTTCCTTGCTTTTTTACCTTAGGCAAAAAATGGCATGGTCCAATCACAGACCACGTGGTGGAATGTATTCAGGTGGAATTAGATACTGATATTTTGGGTCTGTGGTTGGCCCAGAGCCACACAGCCACCTGTGAGGAGTTCTGCTTCTCCTGCCAAGTTATGAGAAGACAGGTTGATAAAGTTGGGTTTTGGCCTTGAGGGAGGCATTTCCGTGTAAATTAAAATTAATTGGGCGCTCAAAATTGGCTAAATTCCCTTCAAGGACACTTGAAGGAGAAAGAGAAGAGGAGGAGGAAGATGAAGTAAGCCCCCAGACCCATTTAATAAAGACCCCCTGGGGCATATCACACACGCATCAATGCCCCCAGAGATGCGCAAGAGGGTCCTACTTACATAAGTGGGGGGAAGTGCTGAGGATTCCTGGTTGGGTGGTGATGACCACACCTGCCCAGCTGAGGTCACTTCAGCAACTTAGAAAGAAGGCAGGCAGCTCATGCTCAGGGCTCACTCGCTTCTCATGACAGGACAACGTTTCCTTGGCGGGGACGCCCGCTGTCACCTGTGAGCCAGCTGACCCTTGAGGATGCAGCCACTGCTTGTGAAGTCTGGGCATTCTGGGGGTTGGTGAGACAACTCCATGGGAAACCCCTGGGCAATTCGTGTGTTTGCACCTGGGGGCTTATTGTCTCTTCTCTCTCTCTCTTGGGTTTTTTTCCTGTTTACCTGGCCACTTTTGCTAATAAAACTACTGTTTGGGTTAAGTATTCTGTGGTGTCACAGTTTCAGCTTCACATCCCTTCGGACCCCCTGTTCCTCTCTGGAGCAAGGACAAACTGCTGCCATGGGAACAACATACTTTTTGACTTCATGGATTATTCATGTTTGTATGTTCTTAACTTAGTGGTGCTTTTAGTTGCTGTCTAAGGTTTTGGTATGTTAAGGGCTATTTTTTGTTGCTTCTGTGTTTTTTTGTATTAATAATATCATATTTAGTATGGGAAATAAGAAAGTGTGTCATGGCTTCTGGTGTGTGTAAGGGCAAGCAATGGATGTTTTTTACTTGTCTTTCCACAGCTGTGGAAAGGCAGACGATATCTGAGGACATCTGATCTGTTCCTATATTTCTATACATTTGTAATCAATATGGGACTCCAGACAGAGTATGTTATTTCTGTTTTAAATTCTTCTGCATATTTACAGGGATCATATAAGTATTTCTATCTCCAAGAACCCAAGCTGGGAATTATGCACAGATTATAGTCAGCTAAGCTTCTGTGTCTCAAAAGTTAAGTTTCCGCATTCACACGAGGTGCCTTATATGCTGGTACAGTAAAGAGAGATCAATACAGGGAACAGGGTGGGATTCAGTTGCATGAATTTAACACAGCAGCCTTAAAAGATTATTCAGTTGACCATCTGTAGGTGTCTTTTTTAGAAGAAACTGGATTACTGTATAAGCTCATTTGATTATATAGATGGGAGGAAGTTTTTGTTTCCTAAGCATGTGAGTTTAATATTCTTTTTGATGATAGGGTACATTCCTGGAATTCAGCTGCTGCTCCATATTTTTCCTGCGATGATATAGCTGCTGGCTCTGTGCAGGGGTTTTGAATTGTCATTGATACTGGAAATCTCTCTTAAGGCTACTGAATCCCATTCTAGGTTTAGTGAAATCAAAATATCATCTTCCAAGTCTGACACTGTGTCATGGGTTTCTCTGATTAGGCTTTATTTTTAATAAGAGGAAGATTGGCTTCTGTTGGAAGCCTCTGGAAGTTTCCCTTCATCCTGTAGAGCAGAGCCAAGGAGGGCCAGCTCTGAGGAAAACTTCCTGCTTTTGAACCATTAAGTTATGCCCCTGTGTGAAAACATATTTAAGAACTTGTTGCGCAGTTGGAAATTGGCAGCCATGGATTAACATCACACTGCAGACATCAAGGTGGCCCCCAAGATGGGGCGGAGCCCTGCAAAAATTTGCAGCCGAGACCCATGAAGGGAGAAACCCACGCTTAGCAGGTACAGCCAGCTTTTTTATAAGAGACTGCACCCCATGGAATGACCCACGGGAGAGCAGAGGATCTCTCTCGTGGGGGGAACCCCACGGAACGCAGGGGAAGGACTCGGAGTTATGATTCCCCTGTGACCATGGTGATGACTGTGGTTAAGCAAGCTGTCCCCTTTGCAGCCCACAGGAAAGACCCCTGAGACAGCACATTTGGAAGAACTGCTGCTTAAGTCTTGGACTTAAATCTGTGAATGGCTGACCCAACAACAACTGACTGTAAACCTTCCATTCCCTGTCCCCTGTACCACTGGGGGAAGGAGGGAGCATGGACAGACTGAGGGGTGGTTGTGGAAAGGTCTTTCTAACCTGTTTCTTAGTTTTTAGTTTGTTAGCAATAAATTGAGGCATTACTCTAAGTTCTGCTTTGTCCGTGGTATTAATGAAAGCTCCTCTTCTAGTTGTTATCTCTAGTCGTAAATTCTTAGCTGTTTCGGGTTTTTTTTTTCTTCCCTCTTGAAGGTGAAAAGGGTTAGGGGAAGAAAGGCCTTGAAACAGTTTTGCTGGACATCAGATGTTTATCCAGGGTCAAACCACCACACACTGATTCTAGACTTTGTCCTTCACTGCTCTGCTAATCATGTCTGTGTTAATCTGTCTCAGATTTTTGTCTCATGCCCAGTGTTGTACACTGGTCCTGCATGTATGTTTCAAACTTTATGTCATATAAGTAGTCCAATCCTAGTTTAAGTTCACAGTACCTGTCAGACAGCTAAACATACTGATAAAGTTTTTAATTAGAAATTTGAGTCAGAAATTGTATAATTCTCTTTACAAAATGCCTTATGAATAGTATAACATAATTTTTCAGGTATTGCTGTATTGCAGTTATTTATGAAGTAATTCTGAATTGCAGTTTTGGGATCATTCTGAATTAATGACATTAGTGTAATTGTTACTTGCTTTAAATAGGAGTTTTGCAACAAATTTAATGATGTGTGTTATAAGTACTGGATGTTCTTTCTCTTGATTTTATAAGCTTTCAGGCAGCTCTAGCATTATTCTGATGTACATGACAACTATCCAATTCTGTAGATGCTACGAACAGGCTTAATTAAAAAACCTTACTGTTCTCCTCAGCAAAGGGTATTCTGAATGGCTAGACAAAAAAATCAGATTTTGAAGTTGATTCAGCTGTGAGCTGGAGAAGTCTCTGGCATTGCCTTTTGCTATTTTTAAAAGTAATGCTTTCTACAATAACTAAATTGTGCATAATTTCAGACAGCTACGACTTTCATATGCAGCATTTACTATACCATATATGAAAAAGTTTACAAAATTTCATGACAATAAAGGAGTGAGAATTCATACTGAGAAATAAAAATTCCTCCACTGGAGTTTATCCAGGTATTAGAGTAGCCTTGCTGAACTTCAGAGACTTACAAAAAGTGGACAGACTATGTGGGGCTTAGTTTTGTGTTTCTCTGTAAAAAAAGAGACAACTGTATATTCAGGTTTTAATATTTTGCTGAAGATTTATTTCAGTACTGATTGATTCAGATAACATTGAATATAATGCCATAGTCTAAAATATCAGAGGATGACTCCTGACATAGCAGGAAGGCTGAGGAGACACTTCTCTTGTGGTCACAAGAAATAAAAGTTTATTGACTAGCTGTGGGACTTTGCGTGCTGTATACCCCTAACCTTCCAGTGCTTTCATGTCCTACTGTGGTGGACTGACCTTCACTGGCCATGAGATGCCCAGCCAGCTGCCTACCCCTCCTCTCTCTGTCCACAGGATGGGGAAAAAATGCAATGAACAGCTTGAAGGTGGGCTGAGGAGAGGAAAATCACTGATCAACTGCCATCATGTGCTAAACAGACTCAACCTGGCAAATTTAATTTAATTTATTGGTGATTAAACAGAACAGGGAAATGAGAAATGAGAACAAATCTAAAAATACCTTCTCTCCACCCCTCCCTTCTCCCTAGGCTCAGCTTCACTCTCAACTTCTCTACCTCCACCTCCTCATCAGTGCAGGGGGATGGGGAATGACGACTGTGATCGGTTTATCAGACTTGGTTGCTGCCACTCCTTCCTCCCCGTGCTCTTTCCCTGTTCCAGTTTGGGGTCCTTACCCATAGGCTACAGTCCTGAATGACCTCCTCCAGTATGAGTCCCTCCATGGGCTGCAGTTCATCACAAACTGCTCCAGTAATTCCACAGGGTGAGTCATTCAGGAAGGGACTTACTCAATGTGGGTTCCTCATGGGCTCACAAGTTCCACCAGAAAACCTGCTTCAGTGGGGGCTGCTCTCCATAGACTGCAGCTTCTGCCAGGAGCCTGCACCTGTGTGGGATGTCTGTGGGCTGCAGCTTTCTTCAGGACACCTCCATCTGCTCCAGCGCAGGGCCTGCCACATGACTGCAGGTAGATATATCTGATCCACTGTGGTCCTCTATGGGCTTCAGGGAGGCAACCTGCCTCATCATGGTCTGTGTCACAGGCTGCAGGGGAATCTCTTCTTCCCTTCCTTCTTCACTGGCCTTGGTGTCTGCAGAGTTCTTTTCTCTCACATCTTCCCACTCCTCTCTCCCAGATACTGCTATGCAGCCTTTTTTACCCTTTCTTAAACATATTATCACAGAGGCATTACCAGTGTTGTTGATGAGCTAATCTTCGGCCAGTGGTGCATTCATCTTGGAGCTGGCTGGAACAGGCTCTGTCCAGTGTGAGGCAGCTTCTGGTGTCTTTTCACAGAAGCCAATGCTGCAGCCTTCCCACTACCAAAACCTTGCCACATAAGCGAAATATACTTCCCTTGAACATGAATTAAGTTTATCTGCAGGAATCTGCTGGGCCCACCACTTGTTACTGAAATAGGAATGTTTCTTTTAGTAAATATTTGCAAGAGGGGAGTTAATTGTATTAATTTTATGACTGCATCCCTAGAGAATTCTATATTTCTGTCACGGATGCCCTATCTCACTGGAAGAGTCATTTTCTGGTCAACAAGTGGCAGCTCAGTCTGAGATCTTATGATGACTTTTATAGAAGTTCTGAGGACTCACAGCTGGATGGAAGTCAATGGAAGCTGTCTTTGAAGTGTCACATAACGCTCAGTACAGCCAGGAGGCAAATACAATTTCAGTTACAATAAATAACTGAAAAATTACCCAAAACATATGGTTTTGTCTTCAGAGCAGTGTTGAACAGCCCACAATGAATAGTGTGTGAGAGTAAACACAGTAAACAAAGTATGAAACAGTTTGGCACATTGGTGATCTGTGTGGGGAGCAAATGACAAAGGACTTGATAGAAAATAAATGGTTACATGATCTGGTAATCGGAGATCATGCTGTAGCCAAGGTCACTCTCTGCCACACTGACTGTGGGGTTTATTTCAAAGGTGTTGCTCATGCAGCGTGGCAGTTCTGGCTGAAGAAAGACTGCTTTCCAGTTGTCCACAAGCCAGCATCACTCAAGCACCAGGTTTCTCTTGTGTAATCAAGGCATTTTTTTTCACACAGATGCTTTTTCACAGATTTTTTTAAAAGTGTTTATATTGTTTTGTATATTACATATTTCCAGATTTTGTCATATTTCCATTAATTTGGTATCCTGTTAATTTTATCATAATTAATTATTGCAGTCAGTAAAAATTGCCTATGTGAGTGTATGAGAAAGATTTTATCTAACATTAACACTTCTTTCTCAGTTTGGGGTTCATCCGGCTAATTTTTCCTTCTGCCCCTCTTAGTCAGTGGCACACGTTGTTCCTTGCATACATTGTCCACCTCGTCCTGACATAGCTAGTCTTGTGTAACAAAACTGTCTCATAGAGAAGGGCTATTTTTATTAGCTGAAAGTATTTTATTTTTACAGCTGAGTGGGACTGAAACAATTGCACTGAAATACAAGGTAAAAGAAATATGATTACTGCAACTGAATGATGGCACATAAAATACATAATTGAATTGACCGGTAAGATTTTCCTCTTAATTTAATTGTTTCAGAGTTGTTCTAATTATCCAAAGAAAAATCAGTTGAAAATGTGCCCAGTAAGATGTAGATTTCCTGTTGTTATTTTTGAAAATATCCCACTCTTTTCAATCAGTCTTGCTTTGAGGAAAAGAGCAACCTCTGTAAATGTGGAAAAAGTTACCCAAGCACTTAAATGGAGAGCTCAAAATTGCATGAAAGAATGGGAGAGGTTTCAGTAACAACCAAGTTATGTTATTCCCTCATTATGTGTCTGATTTGTCACTGATAGATTTTCCTTTCCTGCAGCCCCCCTGCCCGCCGAGCAGAGTGCAAATAACATGTGCCTTGCATAGCAGATCTGGTAGATAATACTTTGGACAGATAAATGTCAAAACCACATAGATTGGAATATAGTCTAGCTAGGGTTTTTAACTAGAGCTTTCTTGCAAACCCCGCAGGGGGATGTACTAAATGGCTTAGAGTTCTTTTTTCACCAGTTCTCTTTCCTTGTTCCTTTTTCTCCTAAAGCGAAATTGAAGAGTATTTAAGGTATTTGCTATTTTCATTATTTTTTTTGCTCTTCTACTCCTCTGTAAGTTTTATAACCTCTTTATTAGAAAAAATGGTAAAATGACAAAAAAAATGGAAAAAAAGAAAAAAAAGAGCATATGGGGAAAACTTCTGAACTTTACTTACTCATTTGTATTCGGATAAAGAGCAAAAGACATTTCCAGTCATTACATTTCATACTATCTGAATACCTTTTGGTAGAGAGGTTGAGTAAAAGAATGTCTTTACACAATCTCTCATCATACATAAAGAGAAAAAATGGATATTTCTAGTTAGTCAAATGGATGAAAGATACTCTGTGTAGCTGTTAGTAATGGTGGTCTAGATGCACACTCTGGATCAGCATGCCTCTGTACTGGCGATTGTGGGGAATTATTATTAAAAGAAGATATCGCTATACTTACATTTTCCTTTTCATTAAATCAAGTGCTAGTGGGCACCATTCAATCAAATGAACCTGCTTTTGTAGCTGGAAAGGCAGTTCTTATGTTCTTACGTTCCCACACTGTTCTCACTTTTTGAGTATTTTATATATTAACACCTGCTTTCACTAACATTACAATTTTCAAATCCACACAGATTGCCATATGAACAAAGTGTTCTCTCTTTTAGATTTCTCAGTTTGTCAGTCAGGTGTTTCAGTGCCCATCATTTGGCATCTCTCTCCTGGAGAGATACACAGCAGTCAATACAGTCAAAGTCTCTGTCTCTGACTCAGATTCATCTGTGTCTTGCATGTTTCCTGCTGAGTCACTGTATGACTTTCTCACTGACTTTCAGTGTTTTCATTTTTGAGTGGGATATTATTTTGGCTGCAGGCCATACTTTTCATATATTTCTATGTGTTACGTACAGTGAAGAAACTTGATGTGAAAAGCTGGGAAAAACAGCCATGTGGTGATCATAAGAAAGTATTTTTTTGAATGAAACAGGCCACTCATTTAAAAATTAAGGTAAAACTGTAAACTTGTCTCCTTTCCATGGACTAGGAATGTTGTAGCAGCTGGAAGCACACAACTAGGAAAGTGGATCTGCAAGCTGTCATTTGGACAGAGGCAATCTCCAGGCTCATCACACTGATTTATAGAGGAGAAATTGAACTGTTAATTGTGTATGCGTAATTCTGCTGTACCTGTGTCTCCAGGATTAAGAAATCTGAAAACCTGGATGGTGAACCAGGTGTAGTTGAGATGAAGAACTTTATATAACAAATATGGATTACACTCAGGAAAAAAATGTTTCTTTTGGTGGTTTTCCTCTGCTTCCATCTTCTTCATAGTTGCATGTCTAAAGTGGCCAGCTGGCATAACTCAGTTAAATGGAGAAATCAAATCAGTCTAGATAAACTAAAAACAGATATTTTAATGTTCACATGGATGACTCAGCATACTTTTGCCCTGATAAAAAAATAGATAAGTTTAAAACTGGGGCCTAATTTTCTATTGATTGAAGAGTGCTTGGTCTCCTATGGAGGGGGAAATGTTACAGGATTACAGAACAATGCTTCGTTCCCTCTTCCTTTCCCTTCCAGGCTTTCCACTTCATTATCTGGTTTCTTTTGCTCTCTTTTATTTTTTTTTTCATTCAAGGAAAAGTTTAAACAAGTGAAAGGGTTTTGTATTCTTAGTGAAGCATTTGAAAATGAGGGCTTGTATTAATATGCAGTTGCCTGTTGCTGAGAATCCTCTGTCCTGCAGTCTTGCTGCAGGCCTTTTTCTGTTAGCACTGCTTCTGCAAATTATCTAGGTAGCTGTTGAACTGTCTATCAGGTCCCAGAACTCTAATGGCCTTAATTTAATGTTACTACTTTGGCTTTGAGGCAGGAGAAAACAGAGAGATAGCGAAGCTGTCTGCATGGAGATCAATGCTTAGTTTTGTCATTAAGTAAGCTGGAGACACCAAAATCCACAGATGTTTACATAGGTGGAGAACACAGCCAAATATTGTACTGAATCAGTAATTTCAGTATTCAGAAAGTTATTGCATAGCTTCTCTAGCTTTCTTCACTTATGTAAATGCAAATATTTGTATTTCTGGCAGATAAGTGTTAACATTTTTGGTAGGATTGTTTTAAGCTCACTTTTTCACCTGTTCTTTGAAAAGGAATGAACTTTGGATAGAAAGTTTTTGAAATCTGGAGATGTTTAGTTTCCTGTGTCCCCTAGATTAGACAGTATATATGTTACAGAGTTGCACATGTGCAGCTGGCACTTCGCGAGGATTTCTGGGCATACAACAGGCAGTAGGTCATTACTTGGAGCAGTAGGATGGCAGACTATTGCTGTGTAACACAAAGCAAAGACTGAAAAGTAGTCTGAATAGTCACAGTCTATTTCTCCTTTGAGTCATAGCCCCAGAGGTTCCAGCATCAGCTGCGTTGCTTTAATCCAGTCTTCAAAGCTAGGCAGCTGTTTCTCAAGACTGATTCCTAGTACTTCTCTTATAATATTTTATTTTTTGTGCCACAGTGATTCAGTTACGGGAGAAGCTTAGCAAGATTCATTGGCACCCTTATCCCTTTTCTGTGCTTGCTAGAATGAAGTAATTGACATATGGGAGTATTTATAAGATTGGTTCAGACAAGCTAGACAGAAAGCAACAGACAGATGTCAAATGAGTTAAATATGCAAATCTTGGATGTAAGTGATGAATTAGATTAATGAACAGATGAAAAAATGACCATGCAAACAAATGACTGGTATCTGATCTCATTCCTTCTGGGAGAGTTTTTGTTAATCACATTATTATCACAAAGACAGCATATTTCTCTTTTAGTATAATTCTGAATAATTGGTACATTTTTTGCTATTATTATGCTATACGTGCATGTGTTTTTCTGTGCCTAAGTGGAACTTTTGGGCAGGTGCTTTCTGATGATTTGTCATTCACATTCACTTTTTTGTGGACATAGCACTAGGTAGGTCCCAGTAACAAGAGTCTTGATTTATACTCAGTAAATTTAAAATTCTAACGATTGATCTAAAGGTGCTGATCAAAGTAACAAAAGTAAAATTCTACCTTTATTTTTTGCATATATGTTCACCACTGGGAACTGCATGTGGATAAACAAGACTTGATTTTGAACCACTGGAGATTTTAGGGTTTTGCTGGAACACAGCTGAGCTGGTCTGTTTTAATATGAAATGCATGTAATCTAAACAGAAGAGATTCATTTCTGTCTAGCAGACAGCCTAATCTGAGGTACTTTTTTAAACCTCCTCTAAGCCAGTGGAGAGAAGTAGACTGAGGTCATGGCTGGAGGCCCACTTTGAGCTAGCATGCCTTTGGCTCCATTCATCCCATTACTCCTTCTGTGTCTCTTTTAGCAGCTGCTGGAATGAATGGGGGCAGGGTCCAGCCTACTGTCTCCCTGGAGGGATGCAGGAGCATGAGGAATGTGGAAACATCCCTTTTGATGACAGTTCAGGTTTCTGTTGCATGAAAGTGCCTGTTTAACCACAGTTAACAATACATGTAAATGGATTGCACTGCTTGCAGCAGAAGCCCAGACAACTAAGTTACTTAGTCACTTAGGTAAACAGTTAAGCGATGAGTCCTGGTCTTAGTCTACTAAACATTAATAGTCAACAAAAAGTAAAGTTTTTAAGTGTCTACATGACAGGGCGTGTGTCAGTGTGATGTGAAAAGTCTATTCCACATTTCCTTCTTTACAAATACTTTATAAAATGCAAAATAAGATGAAATAAGTTACAGATGAGTGTGCACTTGTAAGTATTCATATAACTGCTGATTTTCATAGAAAAAGAATGATTGATTATGAGGGACCTCTGGAAATCATCTGGTTCAATGCCTCTTCTCAAGCAGGGCCCTCTAGAACCAGTTGCTCAGGACTGTGCCCAGTAATGTTTTGAGTATCTCCAAGGATGGGAGCTTCACAACCTGGGCCAGGTGTACCAGTACTTGATCATCCTCACAGTAAAAAAAGTGTTTCTTGATGTTCATATGACACCTGAAGAGCCCTGGTCTGTCTAGTTTAAATTCTCCCTTCAGATGTTTGTATACATGGACAAGATCCCCCTAAACCTTCTTTCCTGAGTTGTGAGCAGTCCCAGCTCTCTCAGCCTCTCTTCACAGGAGAGGTGCTCCAGCATCTGCATCATCTTTGTGGCCCTTTGTTGCACTAACTATGTAGAGACAGTATGTCCATGTCTCTGTTGGCTCATGAGCCCAGCAGTGGACACAACTCTCCAGGTGTAGCTTCATCAGTGTCAAATAGAGGGGCAGGAGCACCTCCCATGACCCACTGGCAATGCTGTGCCTAATGCAGCCCGGGATAACATTGGCTTCTTTGCAACAAGCACTGCCAGCTCTTATTCAGCTTAAGGTCGTGAGGACCCCCAGGTCATTTTCTGCCAAGCTGCTTTTTGCGTGGGTGGCTCATAGTATATACCTGTGCCTGACATTGTTCATCCCCAGGTGTAGGACTTTGAATTTCATCTGTTGCCAAAAATTTTTTTAAATGTTTTCACCATTTAGAAAAAAAAATTCTTTTGAACTGTTGTAATCACAGGGCTGTTCCTTCCTGAGATACAGGACTTTCTTTATTCAGGCAGGTTTTCTCCTATTGCTCTTGTTTATTTTGTCTGTCAGGTTTTTGTACAGTTTTCTAAGGAAAAGACAATTGAGGTGAAGAGTGTAGTTACAGTATTTTCTGGTCAACACTGATAGGCAGCTCAATTCCACACAGCTGCTCAGTCACTCCCCCCACAGTGGGATGGGGGCAGAAGTGGAAGACGGTTATGGCTTGAGATAAAGGCTGTTTAATAGGGAAAGAAAAAGCTGTGCACACAAGCTAGCAAAACAAGGAATTCATTCACCACTTCCCGTGAGCAGGCAGGTGTTCAGCCATCTCCAGGAGAGCAGGGCTCCATCATGCATAACAATGACTTGGGAAGACAAATTCCATCACTCCAAACATTCACTCTTGCCCCAGCTTTGTATACTGAGCATCATGCCATATGGCATGGAATATGCATTTGGCCAGTTAGGGTCATCTGTCCTGGCTGTGTCCCCTTCCAACTTCTTGTGCACCCCCATCCTGTGGTGGAGTGAGGTGAGGAGCAGAAAAGGCCTTGACTCTGCGTAAGAACTGCTGTTTTTAACATAAATCCAAAACATAGCACCATTGCAGCTAGTGTGATGAAAATGAACTCAATCCAGTCAAAATCAATAAAAGCATAGTCATTAATAAGAAAGAAATCACTTCCTCATATTATCTACAGTTCTAACCAGAGCAGGACTTCGTTTTCCGTCAACTGGTTTTTGAATACACCATATGCTCTAGGACGAGCTGAGATGTCACTCAAAAAATATGGGTTCAGAGTAGTTTGTGACCATTGAGAGTCTGCAGGAAAACCACCTTCACTCACTTTCTCATCAGTCTGTTCTGCCTTAGGCCTCAATTCATGAGAAAAAAGAACTTGAGACGACAACTGATGTCTTCCCTCTCTTTCACCCCTCTCATGTGAGGGCTGCTGAATTTGCTATTTATCAACTGATGAAGTGGAAAAATTGCAGTGCCATGATTTAAAGTAAAATGTCACTAGCTTTCATGTGCCTTATATTTCTTTTGTTGGAGCAGTTCAAAGGGTGATTTGTAAGTGGTTTAGCACATTTTATTTCCTTCCACTGGAGACAGGGTAGACTTCTGTGGTGGAAGTTTCATCGACAGCCCTGTTTTGTTGTGTCTCCATTCAGGATCCAAGGGATTTTAATCCTAATTTACCTCTTCAGAGCAGGTATTTTGACTCATAGTGCATTTTAGTGTGTCATCCATGGTAAGAGGCCCTTCATGTTGCCTGAGAATTCCAGTTACTAGGATAATACAAATCATAACAAACTAATGAACACCTGCAAGCAGTTATGAAAAGTCAGTATGTGGCCAGGTAGATAAGAGATTTCATTAGTTTATTTTCAGAACAAGCAAAAGTGTTTGGAAGTTTCCCTGCTCTGGGAAACTGAATCATATGTGAGTACTTGCACTGTCAAAATTTAAGTTGGGTTTATGCCCCAATGGTGGGATGTCTTCCAAACACTCAACTTCCATTTGTGGACAGAGTGGAATGATGTGGTTTTGGATATGGCCCATTGTAGACAATGTCACTCTGTTTTGATCATTCCCAGAAGACCCATTGAGAGGTGCTAATCTGCTTTTGTGGGGAAAGTGGTGCTAAAGAGGCAGAGAATACAGCTGTATATACGTGTATTGGGAACTATATACCAGGTGTAGGCATTGATATGAACAGGAGCTTTGATTTATGCACTTCCTTTACCAGATTGCTTTGATCATGTGGGCAAAAGTTGTGATCTGCTTTTTCTCACAGTCTGTGTACTTCTCTTTGAAGGATTTATGTTTATGCTCTCAGCAGAGAAGAAAATACTAGTTTTGTAAAAATTTAAGGGACCTTTGTAGCAAGTAATTGTTCTTAGTTGTAACAAAGAAATGTTTGTGGCTCACAGACATATTTTGACTTTATTATGACAGAAAAGTGTGAAGCATACTACAAAATATTTATCTATGGGGAGCAGTAGGGTTTGATGGCTTCCTAGACATTTCCAAATAAATGTGAGTCATCCTTACCATGTATTTATTTTCTTGCAGAAGGAAACATAATCAAAACCCCCTCATTTCAATTGTTTTTTACAGCTAAAAAGACGTTACTCTTTTGTTGTGGCAAAGTGTCAGTCTGATTGCATGACTAATTCAGGCAATAGAGAAGGGCAGAGATGGGGAAGGAAGGTGGGAGTGAACTACTTACATGAGAATTGGTCATTGTTTATTAGATGTCAGAATCAGTCCAGATTCCAATTCTTCTGAACTGAAACCCACATTTTTCCAGTAAAACATGAAGCTCTGACTAAGAAGTTTGATTCCTAATTGTGAAGTTATTGTCTGTCTCCTTTGGTATTACATAAACTTCTTTGGGGCCTAGCCAGATAATAGCAATGAATCCAAAACCAGTTAACCTTTTACTAAGGCATCTGGACTACTGCTTAGGACATTTAAAAAAACATTAGGATAGCCTATTAGAAAGCCTTAGAAGATATACAGAATCTGTAGTAGTAAAATTTTATATTCACTTAAAATAAAACTTTGATTTCTTTACTAATTCATGTAAGTAAGTATTTAACAGTATTTTATTGGGTGAGTAAATGAGATAAGGGGAAACATAGAACCTGTTTTATGCTATAATGTGAAGAAGTCTTAAAGTGGGTGGCCACATTTCAGCTTTCTTGAAAATGAAGGCATGTATGTAAGTCCTGGTGTATGGGTTGAAGTATCTTGTCTTGAGGTGAAAGATAGTCAGAAGCAGGAACTTTGATGTCCTGCCCCACGTTTCAGGGATAGGCATTTGTCCTAGTTCAGCAGGAGGGACCAGTTATCACTGTGTGGGGGTGATTAAAGCTATGTATTCTACACCCTCTATTCATTCCCCAAGAACAATGGACCATTTACAGCATTTGCCCAGGAAGTCGTTAGCACCTTCACACCCAGCCTGAGGGGATGTGGCTGCTAATGGGCCATCAACAGTTCAACCATACCCCATGACTCATANTACTATGAACAGGGGCTTTAATTTATACACTTCCTTTACCAGATTGCTTTCATTGTGTGAGCAGAGGTTGTGTATATGTTGTGATCTGCTTTTTCTGACCGTCTACCAGTATGTGCTTCTGTTTGAAGGATTTATGTTTATCCTCTCAAGAGAAGAAAATAATAGTTTCATATAGATGTAAAGGACATTTGTAGCAAGTAGTTTGTCTCTTCTATCCCTACTATATTCTGTGTACTTATATATAAGGTTTTAGCTTTATTATAAAGAACTTCCCTTTTTCTTAGCATAGCCATATGCACCATGTGTGTGTTCATGTGATGAAAAGAGCCTGTATTGCTGTATTCACCTTGTATCACTATGACAGCTATTTCCAGCTCAGCATACTCTATCTTATTTGTATATTAAATTCCTTCTGGGTACTTTTTCCCTAGTTTATCTGCTCTGGATCTATAAAGGTTGTGATTAATGAGTTCTGTTAATGGCCAGTTTTCCAACAGAAAATCTTCAAACACAAATTTAATCAAACTTGCTGTTATCCAGGACCTGTACATTGTCCACTAAGTCTGACCTGAAAAGAGTAGTCTGCAGCTTCTTAAATTACACCTGGTTCAGAATTAAGGTAAGAATTAATGAAGATAGTTTTCAGTTTCCACAGTCAGGAAAAATTTGTAAGGAGAGAAGGAAAGTAAGAAGCAGACAAGCAATAAAAGTCAAATAAAAATGCTAAAGATTTTCACAAACCTGACATCTATCTACAGCTATTGGCTAAGAATGATTGTGAGTGGAGCCAGGAACAAATATAAAACAAGTTCATTGCTTGCATATGAATCTTTAAAGGCTATGTGTTAAGCTAATGTGCTACTGATAACTTATCACATTTTATGTCTAGACATCCAAGCTAATGTGAATAGGAATACTTTCATGTGATTTTTCCCTCTGGTGCTTTTCCCCCATAACAGTGCTTCTGTGTTGCTAAGAATAATAATGGAAACTTGCTGTCAAAAAAGACAGACAGATACCCACACAGGCACACCCCCCTTTACTTTTTCATGATGTAATGTTAAGTATGGAGCTTTGGGCCTTGAAACGATGTATTTCAATTTGAAAGTGGTCATTTCTTCCTTACTTAGAATAGATGATAAACTGTATATATCTAGGCTGGTTCTTGAGGAGCTTAGAAAATTGAGGTCCTTTTGCATCTGCTATGGTCCATCGGGATTACAGATGGGTTATCAGATAAGAAAGACAATTCTCCTGGTTATATGCTGGATTTTTATACTATTGTAAAACTACTCTTTTAGACAAAGTTCCATATCAAGAGGAAGGATCTTGAATTCATGGTGATTCAGCTACTGTGGCAAGTGGGTTTACTTTAATTTTGTATAAAAACTCCTTCAAAAGCTATTATATTAGTAGAGTTGCCCTGATGGAAGATTCAAATGTGACAAGACTGGGAATTGTCTAAAAAACACTGTAGAAACCTACCTAAGTTCTAGCCATCTGACAACACTTGTAACATCCTTTGTTCTTCATTAGTTTTATGGAGTAGCTGCCTAAACACCATATATTTGCCCATGTAATATTTGTTTTATATTCTACTCCATCATCAGTTTGGCTCATGGAATTGATTGCATCTACTGTGACTAAAATTAGGGTAAGTTTTCCTAACAAAGAGCAGTAGATAGATAACCATTCTAATCTGCCAGGTCTCATAGAAGCTTGAAGAACTATTGACAATGGGTATCTTGTCTAAAGGAGAAAAAATATCCAGGGTAGCATACTAAAACAATTCCTTTAAGGATATACCTTCTGAGTAGTGAAAATGTATCTCCAACATTTTCAGGCCTGTTAGGATGCAGTAAGTGCCAGGCTGCTCTGCAAGGAAAATAGAGCCCATAACGAAGGGCAGAGACCCTCAGACAGCATGAACCTGCCCCATAGTACTCAAACACAAGGAGCAGAGTCTGCCTTGGGGGTAGTCAGGGTTGTCAATGATCCTGATTTCTAGTCCAGGTTGTGGTGACAGACTTGGTCTGAAGCCAAGCTGGGAAGGCATGTCAACAGGTGAGCATGGCACAAGGCCAGGGACAGACATCCCCACAGTGCTGCTCAGACAAGGGCCATGGGCCAGAACTGAAGCCAAGAGCAGATCCCAAACTGGGAGGAGGTCCACAGTGAGGTATCATGGGGATCTTTTGCACACAGGTCTTCCCCAGCAGCTGCACCCAAGATTCAGCCACACTGCCAGAACTGGTCATGAGCATCCACAAGCAGAGTGTTGGTGATGGGAAGAGGATGCAGAACCTCTTGATGCACTCTGCAGGCTGAAGCTGAGGAAAAACAAGTCAGTAGGCTAAGACCACTGAAAGAATCACAGTAACAAACATATAGCCTCAGTTGGTCAATTTATTCTGTAGGGTAGAAACAATCATGATTTCTGCTGCCATGTTAGAGTAGGTCATCCTCCCAACTATAATAGTAAAAATACAGATAAGAATGAAGATGAAAGATATGAAATCCAATCCAGGCAAAAGTAGAAGACTCAACTCTTAATGTTAAAAAATATCTAACTAGGGCAATTTGATAACAATCTGTAAAAGAATGTTAAAGACATGGTGAATAAAGAATGATTCTTAAAAACTTGGAACAATTAATTTAATTAACAAGGTTTTTTCCATTAATGAGCTTTTTTTTCTTTCAAAGAGATAGCTGCTGGTAAGCTGAAGATGAAATAAACAGAAGGAAGTATCTTTTACATAATGAATGGCTATATCATGAAACACATGTGGCAGAAGTCTAAGCCAGAAGTAGTCAAAAATAGTTCAACTTCTTTTTGGAGTATAAATCCATAGATGACAAATAAACCTCAGAATCTGGATGTGACTTTTTGTTCAGGGACACCCTAAGCCATTGGCTGTCAGCAGCTGGAAAGATGTGCCAGGACAGAAAGTATCTCTGCATCAGGCATATTTGTTATATAAAGTAATTATGTTAAAACAGTTAATCACGCCTTCATCATATTTGTATTCACTACAGTAATGTAACTTAGCTGGGAATTAGTCCTTTAACTCTCAGGATGTTGGAAAGGTAGTTTACTACTGCATGTCTTCTCAATTTTACCTCTCCTATCACCAAACTTGTCCTTCAGACAAACTGGCTTCCTGTGGCTCTTCAAGTCAGTTGCAAGAGCTCATCAAAATACTTGGTGTATCAGGCCAGGGATATCTAAACGCTGTCCAAAATCTCTTGATTGATGATTTTCATCCCTGCACAATGCAATATTCATGATGTTTTCCTGGCAACGTCTGAGAACTTGGAAAGAAGTCCCTGAGGAACTAATGATCATTACAAGTATCAGCACATTTTTTTTCTTTCAATCTGGCTTTTTCTAAGAAAAAATATATGTGACTGTATTTTAAATAATAATCTAGTCCAGTGTGGTAAAAAAACAGCTCCTTCAGAAAACCCAAACCTCAAACCAAATAAAACCTGAATTACAACAGAACGAAGTTGTCCTCTTTCTGTCTCTTTTGCTCTTTTCTGCTCCTGGAGAACTGAGGAGAAAAATGCATGACAGTGTGTATGCTCCCTTTTCTGTCCAAATGAAAGTATGTCAGATTTTACTGTAATAGTCACAGAGGAGAATAAATATAAAACAAGGCAGATGTCCCACTTGATGGCAAAACAAATCATATTGCACCACATTGAATCAGTTAAACAAACTAATAGCTTTTTTCCTTCCTTTCTACACAAGATTAGGCAGAGAGATTTGGAAGTCCATTGTAGACCCAAAATGCAAACGCATTAATATTTTATGGCATTCAGCTGTCATTTATAGCAAATCATGAGCTGTCGTATTTTTAGAATGTTTTTCATGAGTACAGAGCTCAAGCTTTTTTATTGTGAAGTAAGTATAGTAAACTCCCATTTTACTCTGATTCTGCTCTATAGAAATAATGATCTTAATATGGTCTGACCAGATAGTCAAGTAAAATTACTTGACATGATGTCAAATGACTGCTCTGAAGATATAAGTATATGGTCCACCGTTAGAACATGAAATGAAAAGCATCAGTCCACATCATTCTGGCTTCCTTTGAGGATACATTTTCCTTGGATTTGACTCCTTCTAGCACTAAATGTCTTATGTCTCTTGGAGGGAGAACTGGAGCCTGCAGAAGCTTATGCACTGCAGAATTCTTAAGTTCCACCTACCCTCATAATTTCTAGCCATGCTACATGAACCTGAATTAAAGCAGTTGACACAGTTATTTGCATTTGTGCTAGAAAAAAATACTTAAATACATTCAGTCATGCACTCAATGTTCTTGGCCCCATAAGCATGAACCACATGATTCTGTTTTACAACAACTTTCTCAAGGGATAGTCACAGTAAATTGTCAGCTGTTGCTCATTTAATTATGCTGGAATACTATGTCAGTGTCTACTGTTTCTTCACTGACATCTTTTAATGAAAGTCCTGTGATCCTTACAGTGACTTTTGCCACATACTTTCTTATCACGGAGTCTCACCTCAAAACAGTGAACCAACTAAATTTAGATGTGAGTCCACCACATGTGCAGTATGTCTTTTGTCCCTGTTTGAGCTTTCTCCAGCTCTCATATTTCTGTGTTGGCAACTCTGAGTCTCCTAATAATTGTGTGCCATCATAGTGTCTTTCCTGTTCCTCCGACACTAGAAAGAAGGAATAGGTCTGTGGGATGGATGGAAAACATTTACTTGTCTCTTGCTTCAGCTTATGCTCACAGTCATATCTTTAGAATCAGTTTGGGGAAGCAAATCGTAGTTCTTCCTGTATGTGGCCTGATGAGGGGATGTGAGATGTGGACACCTCTTCACCGCTGGGTGGAATGAATGAAATGTAGAGGATTTGGGTCTTCAATTGCTTAATTTTGAATCTGCAGAGGCTGGTGGGCTGTGAGACACTGAAATAGGTTATGGCATAAACATTATCAAAATCACTGAAGGACTCTTGCACACTGTAGCAAACTGTGCAAAGAAGCAACTGCTTACTGAAGCCCACCCCTCCCTGAATATGCCTTCTAATGTGGACTATGACACAAACTTGAGATAAGATAAAGGCGATGCTATTATCCATTTATCCTAGAAGAAGAATATATCCACAAGTGTGAGTGACTGAAATGCTAAAGGTTCAGACAGCCAAGGTGCAACCTGGCCACGTGCAAAGTAACTACCCAGGTGTTGAGGGAGTGCTCACCTGCCGCCTCAGGCTGCAAGCTGGGTAAGAGAAGGAAAAAGCCAAATCCTGAAAGATGGGGCAGTGTTTCTTTGTCCTTAGGCAAATGACTCAGCTGTGATCACTCCCCTCTGCGGAAGCACAGAGAAAATTCACACATAGCCTGAAGATACACATCTCTGCTGGTGGGCCATAATGGACACTGTATGCAGCTGTAACATCTTAGAAGTTGTCAGAGACTCAAGAAAAGTCTTGTGATCCAGTATTACATAATCTATCTCAAAACTCCCTGCCCCACGAGAGGTACCAGGAGTATTCCCACCTAGCCTAAGCCTAATAAAAGCCACACTTGGGCTTCTTCCCTCATGACGTGGACTTCTTTCTTCACCACAGACACTTTGCTCACCACGTGGGGTTTTTCCCTCACCACCCTGGGCTTCCCTGTGGCAAGACTGGGACTCTCACCACCACGAAGGTCACAGGAAAAGGATCCACATCGTAATCCATGGAGTGTCGATATTTTTACTACTTAATCTGTCTCTCTGTCACTCCCTCCTTCTCCCTCCTCTCTTTTTCCGATTCCTTTCTATCTTTGCCTTCATCACATTTAAAGTTAAATAAAATTCTTTGCTGTTGACTTCAGCACATAGTCTCATTTGTACCTTAATTTGGGCAGAGGCATCTCTCTAATAATTTAAAGAACATGATCTTAACATGGGCCCATTTTAATTTGGGTTTAATACCAAGCATTCTTGTCATGAGGTATTTGGACTTGGTTTTAACCCTATACTTTACTGATACTTAGATTATATTCTGTTGATACTGTTTACTCCTTGGCTTTAGTTTTCTCATCTTTAAGTAGTCAATAAAAATTTTAATGTTGTGTGTCAATGAGATGAAATTTTGAAACATTGATTTTACCTGAACAATTCTGCTGTTTACTTCTCACTATGTATTTCAGGTAGAAAGCACCTCTACTAAAAATTGTCATTAATAACACAAAGCAAACAGTATGTATTTTATAAGCTTCTCAGAGAGATCGCTTGCTGTAGCACTGTTTCTCTTTGGAATATATCAGGTTCAAATCGTCTAGATACTGTCAGCTATTTAATTGAAGACAACTGAGGTGTGATAATGAATGATAGACCTGTGGTACTGTCTTTATCAATGACTTGTGATTATAGTTCCATTTGTAAATTAATTGATAGTGAACCTTTTTGTCTTTCCAATCCATTTTGGATAATTCAATATAATGAAGCTGTGTATTAATTTTTCCCTTTAGAAAGCATCCTGAGCAGTACTCCAGAAGTATTTTTACAGCTTTATATCTATATGTTTTCGCATGTAATGATAGGAGAAGGGGTAATGGCTTTAAACTGAAAGAGGGTAGGCTTAGATTAGATATTAGGTACAAGGATGATGAGACACAGATTGCCCAGAGGAGTTCTAGATGTCCCATCCCCAGAAGTGTTCAAGGCCAAGTTAGATGGCGCTTTGAGCAATCTGGCCTAGTGGAAAGTGGTTGTGCCCATAGCAGAAGGGTTTGGAACTAAATGATCTTTAAGGTCCCTTTCAACGCAAACCATTCTCCTATTTTCTGATTCTATGGTATTTTGTCACAGTCAAAGACTCATAGCAGTGCAACAGGTAAAGTGCCACTTTCTCAATCTCCTTTTATGGCCACTGCTTTCTGAACCATAAGGTGTTTTGCATCTACATAGGTTGCAGGGACACCCATGTAAGTGCTACTGAATTTGAGCTGCTTTTGTTTTGATCATGGTGAAGGAGGATTTTATATTTTTCTTTTGCCCACTACTCTTTGAAGAGGTGCTGTGTTCTTTCATGAGGAGGGTTGCACTGTGTGCTGATTTGTTTTAGTAATACACAAAATTGTTTGCTTTCCTAGGAGACAGGCAGTTATCGGAAGTCACACACTGTCTTCAGCAGTTTTCTATGCAGTGCTCATTTTACTTATGTACAGGGAATCACAGAATAGCTTGGGTTGGAAGGGGCCTGAAAGATCATCTAGTTCCAATCTTCCTTCCATAAGTAGGGACACCTTCCACTAGACCAGCTTGCTCAGAGCTCCATCCAACCTGTCCTAATGCAGCTTCTGTCAGGGGAATATTTAATTAAACCTCTACCAGTCCCAAGAGTGAATTTTCTCTCTGAGGCAGACTGTGTTACAAAAGCCCTGATTACCTTGTCCAGGCAGAAAGTGGAGAAGCTGCCAACTGCCTTAACCAGCATTTGTTTAACCTACATGTTATTTGCACGTTTGTTACAGGCAGTTCATGCAGGAAAGCAGTCCTCTGCCCTTCCCAGCTGGGACTGGGGAGCAGGGAGTTCTGTGGCAGGGCTGATGCAGGGTGAGAGCTCCCTGACTTATGCTTGTGTGACTTGCCTTATGCAGACTTTCTGCAGCAAAATGAGGGAAAAGGGTGCTTTTTTTTTTTTTTGCAGTGGTTCACAACTACTCACAGACTTTGGAAAGGCTGCCCATTAAAAATGTTAGAAAATTCAAGATCTGAGGTGTCAATTGATTCTTGGAAATCACTGAAATATTTTATTTCTGGGGGTTTGGGGGGAGAGAAGGACTTTTGGCAGACTTCAAAATTTTTCTTTATGGAATCTCACCTGCTCTCGTAGCATCTGATCCAAGAACCACAGAAAGCAATTGGAAAATACTACTACAGTTTTGTCAGGCTTCAGACTGGGCCTTTTACACTGAGCTGGAAATGTCTATACACAGCATCAGTAACGGGGTTCAGTACCAGCAGCACATGGAGGAGGGGATCACAGGAATGAAATGTAGCCTCAGATCTGGGTCCAAACACCCTGTGCTATGCAACTTTGGGCATGGGATAAACCAGAGGAACCCTTTCGGTGTAGGGAAAGATAATAGCACTTTCCTGCTCCCAGTAGGTGTTCTGAGGATGAACAGATGCACAGGTCTATCTGTGAGCAGGGCTGTGAGTGTCACTGTCAACATTCTGGAGGGCAGAAGTAGAGGGAGCAGGAGTCTATAACCAGATTCATGGACACAGGAAGATCAGCCTTGATGAATTAAACTTGTGGCATATGGTCTTAAGTAAGATTTTACCTTCTGACGTTTTTCCAAATGCAGTTGGTTTAAGTAAACTTACATTTTCTATACAGCTAATATATCTAATTTCACTAGTTGCTTCTTGTAAAGATTTAGTCTAGAGGCAGCTTTGCAAGACTATCTCCAGTATAGTGACTATAATAATCCACTTGTTTTGTTAATTTGTAACAATTGATTACAAAATTTAAAAAATTCCTCTTATTTTTCATCAACACACACTGAAATGCACTCTTGCCTAGATTTGGGATTTCTTTGGTTTAATTTTTAGATGGTGTAATAGTAATGAATGGCAATCTCTGCTCTTAATAACTAGCTTCTGAAATTGCTGGTGTGAAAAACCCCCACAATCTAACAAACCCAAGCCAAACACAGTACCTTATGAATTGGGTTGCCAAGACTGAATCTGTGTCTCTCCCTTGACTGCATTCCTTTGAAAAGCGCAAGTCAGCACAAGGTGGTGCTAAATAGCACACCATTAACCTTTTTCTTGTACACAGACCTGAAAGAAACATTGGGAAAAGGCACCTTTTCTTTGGGAAAATGATCTTTTTCTAATTGCCTGATAAAAGAGTGGGTTTTTTTGTTTGTTTTTGTTTTGTTTGTTTGTTTTGTTTGTTTGGTTTGGGGGATTTGGGGTTTTGTTTGTTTGGTTTGGTTTTGTTTATTTGTTTGTTTGTTGGTTTTTTTGTGTGTGTGAATTCATTTACTTCTGTCTGTCATGATTGGTAGAGTTTTCCCCGAAAAACCTGCCTATTTCAGCTGTCAAGAATATCTCTTCTGAGAGGTGTGAGCTCCCAGTCTTTGGATAAAGGCAGTAACTTCATTCTAGGCTTTCCTTACAGGAAAGTGTAGCTATTATATAGTTATTCTTAAGTGGATGATGGTATTTTCCGGCTCTGTTCCACAGCTTTTTGGGGTTTGTGAGTTGTTTCTGAGAAAATCCATACAGCTGAAGCTGTGAGCTTCAGTTACAGGATTCTGTATTTATTTCCACAAATTACTAAGGAGAGGTTAAAAATGCAAAATGGGTGGAGAAAACTAAACATAGATGGAGGGAATTGAATGCCTGAGCATATTCAGGACTGGCAGCTCCAGGGGCAGCGGGTGCCTCTTCACCCAGGAGCTGCTCTGTTCTTTGTGCTGCTGCTCTGTCTGGAGTGGGGCGAGATGCAGTGTTTGATGTGCTGCTGGGTCTCTTTGCTTTGCCTGCAAGCAGAAGCATTACATAGATATTTTGCTTTCTCGAAATCAAATTGCTTCCCATGTGAAAATACTCCCAAGATGCAAACTGAACGGGACAGACATCTCTAAAAAACTCTTTTTAGGGGAAAGCAAAACTCATGTCTAAAAAATTCCCCCCCCTTATGTTTTTGCTAGTAAACACAAAGCAGATCATCTGCAGTCAACTAACCAGAGTATTGTACTTTCTGAGGCTGTGTTTTCTCGGAGAATCTTGACTCCGCCGGTACTTGACAGCACTTTTACATTGTATCTGCACCTCAGATACTTTCTTTCACATCTTCTGCCCTTTAAAATGATGTTTTATGGATAGAAAATGTCTCTCGGACAATGGTCATGCTCTGTCCCTCTGAAAAGACTCTCTCTCACCTCTGGAGATTTTCAAGAAAGTCCTAAGCACTCTGCTCAGAGTTAGCCCTGCTTTGAATCCTTGGCAAGAGGAAGTGGAGAATGAGCTGTAAAATTTCCAGAGACCCCTGTAAATCTTCAAGAAGAGATTTACCCACAGGAAAAATAATCTGCTCGCATTTAGTTTGATTTTTCCTTCTAGCTCATGACTTGTGTTTCCTAAAAGAATGCACAAATCTATGCAGGACTTGGAAGTAACTTCCTCACCAGCTGGTTGGGATATGACTGCAGTGTGAAAACTGATTCCTGGAGATAATCAAGGATTGGAGGGTGCAGAAAAACGTTCCAGAGGAGAGATGGCTCATTTGAAACGAATTGGATCATGAATAGGACAAAGCGAGGACATCCAGGAAAGAAAGCAAAAGAGGCGGCAAACCACTTTGCCTGGGCGAGACCTCTTCATTCCTCCTATTTTCAAGTCTTTGCACAAACTCCTCTTTTGTACCTTCTCTCTTCTTTTTCACTCCTTTTGTTACCATAGGTGGTTGTAGTTTGTGCTCCTAAATTGCTAACCCCCCTGATGCTTTAATATTGGTTTGAGAAATCGAAAGGTGATGTGGGATAAAGGATTGTGCCAGTGGTTATTTAATCCCTGAATTAAAAGCTCTCAGAAATGTTTCTGATCTGATTTCAATTTAGCACTTGTTATTGGTTTGAAACTAAGAGAATGTTCACCTGCAAAGTGAAAACTTGAGAGGCTCAGCTTTCAAAAGCTGGTAGATTTTGAAATAATCTTGATGCAGTTTGAACTGCATCAGTTATGCATTGGTTTATGGGAGTCACATCTGGAGTCTGCAGTGTGGAGTATCAGTCCAGCTTTGTCAGATGAAGAACTCTGTACTGGAACACACAACTCCATCTCCGTATAATCCTTTGGAATTCTTTCTCCCTGGCCTGATACTCTGCTTTCTTTGAGTGAACAGTGAACAACTTCTGGTTATGCTCCTGTATGACCTGGACCTGCAGCAAGGAAACTATGACATTGATGTTGTGGATGAAATTTTAGGGCAAGTCATGGAACAAATGCATGAAATCGGTAGTACCTAATATCTTTATGTTTTAGCACAGTTTTAGTTGAACTTCCACGATAACCTTTCTGGAGGTTCCAAATTGTATCTACTGCTTCTTCCCTTGATCTCTTTAACACAGTTTGGTCTCTTAAGTGTCAGAGGGAGCTTCCTAATGAAGCATGGGGGGAGAAGTTATTATTTTACATAGACTGCTGAGCTATCTGTTCACTCTTCTATGTGCATGATTTGATTGACCCTCCTACTTATCACAAAACTGATAAAGAGCACCAAGTTCAATGTGACGTGAAAGCTTTTGTGGAATCCTAGAATGGCAGTTGATGCCCCAAGTCTGTCAGTGTTTAATGGGCATTTGAACAATGCCCTTCACAACATGCTTATACTTTTGGTGAGCCCTAAAATAGTCAGGCAGTTGGACTAGATGGTTGTTGTAGGTCCCTTCCAAATGAAATATTCCATTCCGTTCCATTCCATGTAATGAATAGCCAACTTTCTCTCATAAGTTGTTTGGACAGGAGTTAAACTAATGAGAGGACATTGGCTCTATTCTCTTTTATATAGAAATATATATTAGTTAATATATACAACAGTATATCCTTATATACTAATATTGCCAGAACCGAGTGTTTGAAATCCAAGCTGAGTGTGTCTCAAGTTCTTATAACCTGATTTTCCACCAGTGACACCAGATCCCTGAAACACGTTTGAAATCATAGTAACACATTTTCTGTTGGAAGCAAAGCACAAATCAAAACTTGTTCTTCCTGCATCCCATTGACATTCAATTTCATTAAGAAACATCTATCTGATCAAGAGTTAGTGCTCTATGGATTGATTCTTTGCCAGGCTTACCTATGCTGTTGTATGTTAACATGCTAAATCATGTTTTGTAACTAACTGTTTATAGGCATTTTCATCACAAGATGAGTCTGGACAACTCATCAACATCTGAAACATCCAAATTTATGGTGAAGTTCTTTAAGTGTTTGTGGTATGAGCTGTTAGAACAAAATTTGGCAGGCATCAAGAAATTAGGCATATTTATATAGTGGGAACATTGAATTAGTTTTGGATAAGTACCCGGACTTCAGAATATAGTTCAACAACTGTCTGGAGTGAGCAAGACATTCCTTCTACAGATAGGTTATCCCACAAGTTTTTACTGGATAAATGGATCAGAAGTCTGCTCTGATATGGCAATCTTTCTTTGTATGTTTTAAGCATCAAGTGCAAAAAGACCTGAAAGCATAAAGTGGCATTTACAGGGGTGAGCTCTGATACTCCTCATCTGTGTTTTCAGTTTTGGCCAGGATTCCGAACAGCAGCACACAGGGCAGCCAAGAGGGACTTTTTTATAACCAAAGGAAGTGACTAGAAAATAGAGTGTTGGTTTGTTGTTGGCTTTTTGTGTTTTGTTTGGTTGGTTTTGTTTGTTTGTTTTTTAAATGGGAAAGGCACTAATTCATATACCAATAATATTTCTTTTTCTTATGATCTGTCCAGTTTTTCAGATGTGAGTCTGTGGATTCTGCAGCTTTGCAAATCCTGGACTGGTCAGTTTTTATTTGTCTTCCATCCTTGAGTACAGTTTATTTATCAGGCATTTTGACCCATTGGTTTCTTGTTTACTCAAGTCTCAGGTAGGCAAGAAGACCTACTTTGAGTGCATTCAACCCCAGATAATTAACTTGCTGGACAAAGTAGGTACATTTCCATTCAGAAGGCAAGAGGGAACATGTCAGAGACCAACACAGTTCCTTAGTTTGAGGGCATGTCTCTAGGAGTTATTTCCTAAGGCAGCTTTGCAGACTTCCTGAATTGGCACTGAAAGCAATTAAAAAAAAGAAGATAAAACAAATCAAAACCTCAGAGAACTAACAGCTTTATAGATAACGATCCTCCAGCTATCAGGAGAGTCTCAACAGATGAAAATTAGACAATGAGGTAGAAATCAAACTATTTGCTGATCTCATTGCTCCTGTCAATACTGTTACACTGCTACTTGCTTGTGGCAGTGGGAGAGAGATGTTTGTACTGCTGACCACCACAGCAGAGTGAGAAACTTCAAAAGTGCTTTGTGTAAATGCAGAATGAGTTTACTTTGTTCCCTAACCTGGTTCTTCAAAATAACTATGAGAGATTTTGCTTGATGTTGTAACTATTCACACTCAGTGTAGGTGAGCTGTTGGTCTCTTTCTTCTGCTTTATGTCTCGTAATTGTAGGTCTGCATACAAAAGTGTAAGGTTTTGGCATCTACATTGCCCTGAGTGATTGAAGTGCTGAAAGAGGAGACATTTTCCTCATTTTGTAATAACACTGCCTTCCATGAATGCTATAAATCACTTGGTCATTATGCTGATTTTCCTTTGGCCTTCTGGTGTTGTCCCTCCTGCAGTCTGAAATGAAGCACCATTTGTTTCTGGGAAAGTCTTGTTGGCATTTGCAGCTTGAGCTCCTCTGGAGGATACAGCTTATGCATGTACAGAGAGGCCTAATGCTTCCCTTGTTGGAAAACTGTCAGTACTCTGGAGTGGTAGTAGCTTAAGTTACTAGTGACTGCATCTTTCAGGCTTCCAGCCTCTTATTCCACCAGGATATAAGAGCTTGACATTTTGACTGTTTGCTTAATGGAAGTATTCTCTTACCTATTGCTTGGTTGTTCTGATTTTTTAAAAAAAAAAAAAAAAAGAAAAGAAAAATATATATTTTGGAAACCAGAGATCTCAACTATATAGGAGCATTATTTTCCATCCAACAGTGTGGCGCTGAGCAATTAAAAAAACCTATGTTCCCTAAGGTAGCATTGACCTTCACACTGTGATACAGTAAGCAGAATATGAACAAATATTAAACAGATTCAGATGTTTGATTCAGATCCCAATTTGAACAACTTCCACTATTAGAGGTGCTTACATCTGGGTCTTGGGTCCAATCTGAGGTGAAGAGATGGTCCTTTGTGCATAAGCTTTGTTTTCCACAGCTGCTGGTTTGCAAATGGACTTTGGTTTGGGCCCATTTCCTTAACATGGACTTTGCATATGATTGTATATTCTGGCATACTGCTGCTCTGCAGTGCGCTTTTGTGTCCATTGGATCTTGAAAAACTCTTCTGGGTGGCTGCACAGCTCAGTTCTGTCCTTACCAAGCCAAGCTGCAGACACTGCTCTGGTCAGTGCTTCCCTTTGATATCTCAGGGGAGAAATGGGCTCAGCTCTTGCAGATCGAGTTTATAACAACTGCTGCAGCTCCGTGTTGTGGACCCCTCACTGGAGTCTCCAGACAGACAGAGAAGCCTTTGGAAGCACAGTGCCTTCAGCAGCCACGGGAACTGGTGTGGTGCAATGAGTAATGGTATGTAATGTATGTGCAAGGGGACTCTGGAAAATACCTAAGAACACCAGAGATAACAGCAGGAACTCTGCATTTATCTCTGAGATGGGAAGGATTGCTCATTCAGTTCGGTATCCAGTTCTAGCAGAGCCAACATCTGAGAAAGATATATGGAAGGTCTGACGGATAGCTCAGGGCAAAACTTGCCTTTCAGAAGGTTCTTTCTCCTCCTGGCTGTTTCATTAGTTTGTGAGCTCAGGTAAAAATAATATATGTCTTTAACCTTTTCAAAAAGAGCTTTGGATGTTCTCATTATTTGTAGGAATGTCTAATTCCACTTTTATTGCTGTCCAATGCTTGAATACATCTCATAGCAGTAACCCACACAGCTTAATGCTATATCATATAAAAGGCATCTCTGTAAAATCTATTCCTTTTCAGTTTTACTGCTTATGCCTTTTCTTCTTCTGTAGAAGACTTCTTTGCATAAAACTTCTTTCAAAATCGATTTCTTAGAAAGATATCAGTTTCACACAAAGGTCCCGATTCTCTTTCTATAACTATGCAATTTGAAAGCACTACCTTTACATAAGAAATAGCACATGGTCTACAAAAATGTGCATTATGGATTTCTGTTACAGCTATAGGGAGAACAAAGCAAATACAGGGAGTTACAAGTCCATTTTAACTAATGCATATTCTGTTGACTTGGGAAGATCTTTGATTTTGTTTTCATTTTCTTTGATTTTGGATTTGTTCACTTGGACAATGTAGGCTAAGAGAAGGGGGTTTTATTTTTAATATAGTCAAAACTTATAGAGGCTTTGAGCTCGTCAGAGTTTTTTGAAAATAGCTGGGGAGCTGGGACTTCTTTACAGTAGCTATTGGGCATTACGCATTTGCACATGTGTTCCAGGCTATTGGTGCTGCCTTTGTCTTCTTGGGCTCCATGCTGATGTGTGTGAGTGTATTTACATAACCAGAAAAACTTGGCAGAACTGTCACAGAAGTACCTACTCAGTTTAGCAAGGCACTGGTTTCCATTTCTCCTCAGAGGAGTGGCTTTTCTCTGGTTTCTCACAAAAAATATTTCTCTAATTTACTGAGAAAGATTGTATTCTTCAAATTCCTCAGGAATCCTTCAAAATTACACTTCTGCCTGGTAGGAGTCATCTTCACAGGAGTTTCAGCAGCTGGTTGGCAAAGAGGCTGGTACACACATAGAAACCTACTCTTGTTTCCTGAACTCAACATTGACCATGGCAGATTCTGGAAGTGATCTGTACAGTCTGATGAACTTTTCAGAATGGAAGAAAATCTATTAATAAGTCTTGAAAGACTTTGTTAAAATGTTATATTAAGACTAATTTAGTTGGTAGCATGATAGTATCAGAAAGTGAAAATTTCCTTGAGGGAAGGACAAAAAAGGGGGCACAAGTCTAACACAGTAGATTGGAGTAATAGGGTATACTGGCAGATGCAGTTTCTAGCAGATTAAATACTATGGAAAATTGGGGCAATACTTCTAAAATTTTATGTGCTATTTTGAACTTGTGTGGTTAGTTTATACAGAATTAATATACTTCAGTGAAACTCATCTGATTTAGACCAGCTGGAGATGTGGTCCACCATATGTTGTTGAGGAAAAGCAAGAATGCATTTGAGGGAATCTGGTAAGAGGTTTCAGTTTATTTTTGTTGCAAGTGTGAGAAAATGTCTGTGCCTGAACAAACTGAGCAAGCTACCTTCATCTATGGCACATTATGTATTTAATGTGTGATGTTCACTGAATACAAACCTAAAATGATTGTGAAGGATTTCTGTTGAACTTAAAAGTTATCAGCAGGCTTTTCTGCTTACAGTATTTCTGAAGCATTTTGAACTGTATCCTGTCTGTACAAGTGCAATTGACTGATAGATAAAATTATGCTGGAACAATGTGAAATGAGAAAAAAGCCACACCAATCCTGTAAAAACCCAGAAGTTTAGTGTAGCAGTTGAATTAATGTGAATTTGGTTCACTGAGTTTAAGCTAAAGGCCGGGTAGGGTTTTCTGCTGACAGGGTTTTGAAGGGCAGATTGGCAATATGGTGCATTTCCACCTCATGCTTCACTACTGTTAACCATTATGAATTCATATATAGCCATAATGAAAACCATATGATTTCAAATCACTGTAATACTTAAATTTTGCCTTCATGAAGTGTATCACCTATTATTTCTTCTCTCAGTATTACACTATATAGGAGTAATAGTACTTGCTCCAATACTAGGAAAGTACAGACAGGTCCCTCTTTGTCCTGGGCTATTTCTTTTCTATTCTTCAACAGCCTTCTTTTCCCATACCTCAGGAGCCCTACCTCTGCAACTGTTCCGTCGTACATTTCCATCTGTTCCGATGAGCATTGTTTCCCACTACAATATCCTTCAAAGTTCTTTCTCTTGATAGTTTGGTCTTCACCACTGAATGCCACTACTGCATCTCAGCTATTCAGCAAGCTACCATAGCAGGTGAATAGAAGGAGGAGTTGCAAGGAAAAGGATGGGTTTGTGCTATAATCTGTATATGGGACTGCAATGGATACTGACCCAGACAGGGCCAAAGAACATCACTCCTGTGCATCACACAAACCTCCAATTTTTTAGCGTGCCATGACAAACTTGAGAGTCCAATATAAAAACCAAGAAGTCATAAAAATGGCTTTAATAGATCTCAAGGACACAATAGGAAAAGGTATTTAAAAATGACAGAATTTATAGGTAACTGAATTTCTGACGTGAATGAATGAGTTGCTCAATAATGTGTTTTATGTCAAGATCAAAACTTTCAAGATTTATTTGTAAATCCTTGTTTCTTTATTTGTTTAATATAATACTACTACTCCTGGTAGCAATGCAAGGATTGCTTAAATAATTTAACCCCACTATATGAAATGAAATGTGGTTTATGATTTATTTTTCTGGCTGCCCTCTATAGCCAGCCTTGCCTAAATTCTGTAGAGCTGAAGGCACTGGATACTGGCATGAGGCCATGGAACATTAGTTAATGTTAGCACAGAAATACAGGAGTTATTATTCTAAGTCTTGGAGATCTTGGAGAAAAAGAAAAGTAGCTGAAAAGAAAAGCTGAAATAACCACTGCAATAACTTGATAAGCGTAATGTGAAATAAATCTGTGGATTGGCCTCAATAACATCAGGAAGGGATGCTCTGTGTGTCTGGTCACACACATAACTATGATTAGTCATTATGTGTCTGTGTGTAAATGAAGGTATTCTTGTGAAGAGTTGCTAAGTTGAAACTGATTGTGTGGGTCTTCCTAGCACAGCTCACCTGATCAGCCATGAAAATAACAGGGAAAAACCTCCTATACTTTCCCTAACCTCACATCTTCTTCTGGTAATTCAAAAAGGGTTGTTAATAGGGGTCTCTTATAATAATTGTCTTTTCCTGATATTTCCTGGAATGTTCCTCACTCTTGTTAGACTTTAGCTCTTGTCAAAACCATTACCATCTCTTTTTTCCTATCACAGGAAGAAGTGCAGTTCCACCACCTTTATTCCCTGGAATTATTTAAAAACAGGCTGCATCTGAAAACATCTGGCTGTGTTTTTGTATGCTGTTTATCAAACTTGCATACTATTAGGCAAATACAGAATTATGATTAAGCTATACCAAAAAATAAACAAAATAAACATACAGTTAAAAGGCAAAACAGAAACAAGGGAAACTCATAATTTTTCCTTGAAAAGTCATTACGTACAAGTATGTTTGCTTTTATATGCATGCCCTTGTGCTCCATATAGGTTTGATTTAGGGAAAGAAGAGAGGGAGAATGAACAACATCGGCCCTCTTTCACCTCTGCTGCTTGGATGATCTCAGTTTCTGTGGTTGAATAATTCCTAATTTGTACACAGCAGATGGAGGCTCTGGGGTTCTCTGGTTTATCAGTTTCCAGGAACTGGCTTTAGAAACATTTTTTAAAAGTTCAAAAGGCAATGTTTTGGAACTATCTCTGTGATACATTATATTCTAAAGGAGATAATAATTTCAATGTCCCGTGAGGGTTTGGCGTCCAATTCTGTTCTACTCTGGATGAACTACATTGTAGGCAGGCAAAAAAGGAAGGTGTCAGTATTTAGTCCTACTCCTATTTAAAGAAATGATTTCCAGGGGATCAAAATTATTTTCATGCTCTATTGCAGACAAGTTAAAAGATAACCCTCTCCTGTTGAGTTTGTATGATTTGGACACAGTTACTCATAAATGCTGCTGTCACTGAAAGTGTTGTGCCGTGAACACACTATGGGCTCGTAGGTGTTTACATACTCTCAGAGCAGTACAGAGTCTAACCTGCTTCTTGGTTATGACAGCTGATTCCAATTCTTGCAGTGTGTTCATTGTTTTCAATGAACAGTACATTGCATTAACTAGGTACCTTCTATCTCCACATTGCCGAGGACCTGCCGAACAGTGTGAGACACAAACACTGGTCAGACTTTCTATCGTGAGTTGTTATTTTTCACCAGTTGCTCTGAACTTCCCTGAGAGTAGATGCAGATATAGCCATAGATGAATTCTGGCCATTTTTGAGACGATTTCACTTTTCATTGTCTTTTCCTTTTTACATTGCAGATTTTATTAAATGAAGTCATGATGAATGCACAGATTGTAAAATATTTGTTAGCTAAAGGTCTATCAAGTCTTGACCTCAAGGATTTTTTGTTGTTGTTGTTGTTTGGTTTGTTTTTCTTTCTCTGTCACCTATATTTGCATCCATTACATTAAAGAATATTCCTGCTGTCCATTAAACTATGTCAGACCTGTAATTAAAGTGTGGTCTCTGCAGTTTACTTTCACTGAAATCAAGCCTAGAGCTAGACACAACTTCTCTCCAGCATCCTTCCAATTAGAGCATAAACAGCACATGTCATTGCTGGAGACTAAGCAGAGTCACAGTTCACACCCACACTCATCTCTTGGACAACCTTGCAGCTCTTACTGGGGAATGTATCCAAGTTTCTTATCACCACATGGAGAGCTGAAGGGAGAACAGGAAGGGAAGCATCTGTTTCTCTCCTTGTTAGAGCATTGGCTCTAGGGTTAGGCATGACAAGTGAGCTTAAGAGTTTAATAGCACTTCCAAATGTTTAAAGTCCAAGTCTTACAGCTAATGGCCCATGCATGGCCCATTCTTTGCTGCCTATGGGAGAAGACAGGCTAGTATAAATGCTCTGTAATTATCTGGGAAATGGGAAGAGGGGAAAGAAGTACCTAGAGAAAAGAGGTACTTTTTATCCTAATTAGTGTGTCGGTAGACTGCTAACTTTAGTATTGCCCTAGAAATGTTCAGAATGAAAAATTATTATTTCCCTGGGTCATGGCGTCATTTACTGATCACATCCAAGAGCCTGTTAACATAGACCTCATCACCTTTATCCAAGCAATACTTTTATCTTTGCTGTTTCCTTGAATTCCAGAAGGTGCAAAGTGCAAGTATGGACAAATATCCAAAATATTTACAGAGGGTATATGCAATAGGAAATCAACTACTAAATTTGAAAACTAAATACCAGATAACTAACCAGTGAAAAAGTAATAGTCAGAACTGGGGTATCCTAGTTGTAGATATTACCCGTAGAAGTCTTCAGCAATTAGATTAGTTGCAAAGATTATCTATCAGAAGGTTATGGCTCCATATATACTTAGATGTTCTTTTTATATCATCTGTTGAAGGATGAAGTCTATGTTTTTTATTTCATTCCTAATTTTTAAAATTCCAGACATTCCTTTATGATTCAGGGTGGGGTTTCATAAGTCTTACTCACAACCATGATCTGCAGATGGCCAGCTGGAGGCTAAACTGAGGCTATTTTAAGGCCCATCATTACATATTACCTCTTCCATCAATATTACTCTTTAAATATAAATAAATATACTAACTGAATAAATTAAAGTGCTACAGCAGGTTCTCTAAGGTGTTTGATGAAATACATTTAAATGTATGTGGGGGAGATCATCAGCATTGTTCTCAGGTCAGAAGATCATAGTCTTATGAGATGTGGAGCTCAAATATTGGGGGAAGAACTATGAGATGACTACCAGCCTATGTATGAAGTGTCAGGCAGCTCCATCATGTAGGCCTGTTGCTGCTACCACTGTAAGCAACTGATCTTGACTGTGACATTCCTAAGGAAGAGCTGGACTGCTTCATCATGCCTAATGGTTAATTTAGCCTCTGATTTTATAAAAATTTTATAATCACAGAACACTGAATAGAGCTACTTTAACCCCTCGCAAGTCAGCAAAGTGTGAAGCTCTGTGGCATATGGCATGTCCTGTCTTGGCTTCTTAATGCAGGCTTTCAACAGTTTTTGCATTCAAATTTGTTTTCTTTACAAGTATTAGGGTCCTCCTTTTTTTAGGTATCTTTTCAGTCAAGGACTTGGGCAGAATGACACTGTTCCTGTTTCTTTAAAATAATCTCAGGAAAACACAGATTTTACTTTAAATCTGTTCCTCATACAGCTTTATTTTTCTCTACATCACTGAATTCCAATGTGTTAATTGCCATTTTTTCTAATGAGAAACAACCTAATTTTTCTTAAAAGAATTCTGCTGACTGTCTGGCTTTAATTCACAATCAGCTGAACAAAGGATGCATTCTTAATGATAATATTAATTATAATTTATTAGATGTATCAGTTTCCACTTTACATTTTTGTACAGTGAGAATATGAATGCTTTTTTTTGTATTTGTTTTGCAGACCAGTCAAGCAATTGTTTCCAATCTACAGTATGTGGGCAATGAGCCCAACATTATTCATTGTACCTTTATTCCTATAGATTTTCATTCCTTTAACCTGACATGAGATCTAAGTGGCACATGTCCTCTGAAAGCAGCACAGCACAGAGACTCTTAGTCATACTTTTATATGCCTCTTATATTTTACATATACTTTCCTATCTACTCTGGAATATGGATCATATTTTCCAGGGTAACTTTTTAGCTACTCAGATACAGTCTAAAGATACAGTCTCCCTTAAATGGTATTCTGCACAAAAAGATCACTGTTTTTTTAGGGATACCTCCTATCACCAGTTCGATTCATCAAACATGAAAAGAATTTCCTATTAATAAAAATATAAAAATTCAAATATTCAAACATTTATTGCTTCAGTTGAAAGCACTTTGCATGTATTTATGTATATTTATGTCTAATATATATAAACATCTATGTTCTATACTATATGATAGATTTTATAAATTTATTTCCTGCAGTGATCATGGGTGAATATAAACCCTGTGGCCTTTTTTCCCTGGCCATGATTTCTGAAGAAATAGCCTTATTTAATTCTTTTGTGCTTGCTTTTCCTCTTGTTGCTATTTGGGGCTACACGGCTATTTTGTATGCTGTTGAGAGCTTCTGAGTTCTGAAGAGATGTCTAGCTCGTGCTTAAATATGCTGGCTCCAGCCCTAGTACTGCCTTTAGACACCAACAAAAGCCAAATGTATTTTTAGGAGTTTAGTGATACTATTACATATTTATTTATTCTAGCTTGCTATTTACTCCCTCATATAATTCTCGTATTTCTTTAGCAGGGCAAGGTGGATACTTTAAGCCCCCTGCTTTATTTCTATATCTTCTGCTTTTTTCTGGCACATATATGCATACATACCTATACCTATACACACACACACACACACACACACACACACACACACACACACAGATATCTATACATATACATAGATACATACACATATGTATGTGTATATGTGTATATATGTATGTTGTGGTGTTTTTTGGTTTCCATTTTTTTTCTTCTGTTTCTGCTATCATCTTCTTTGTCATCCATGTTACTCTCATCATGATAACACTCTCAAATTTTTGCAAGCAGTGTAATCTGTTGTTATTATTCCTTCTGTTTTTGCAGAAGCTGGTTTCTGCTATTTGTCACAGCATGTAAAACTATTGTGTTTTTCTGGACTCTAATTTTGAGCTCTTTGTACTTTGCTGTCTCAAGTCTCTTTTCTTTTAGCATGCTGGATTATTTATCATGTGCCCCGCAGTCCAGCATAAAACACCTCATCAATGCCTCTAAGTATCTGAAGGGAGGGTGTCATGAGGACAGATCCAGGCTCTCCTCAGTGGTGCCAAGAAATATTTCAAGAGGCAATGAGCAGAAAGTGATGCACAGGAGGTTCCACTTGAACATGAGGAAGACTTTACTGTGCGGGTGACCAAGCAATGGAACAGATTGCCAGAGAGGTTGTGAAATCTCCCTTACTGGAGCCATTCAAGAACCATCTGGACACAATCCTGTTCAATGTGCTCTAGGATGGTGCTCCTTGAACAGGGACGTTGGACCAGATGCTCCACTGAGGTCCTTTCCAACTTTACCCATTCTGTCATTCTGTGATTCTGTGTTTCCTTTAGGTTGGCATCTCTAATTTGCTGCCTGGTTGGCAGGTAGAGGCTTTCCTTTCCCCATTATTATCTGCATAGATAGCAAGAGTACAGGTTGGACAGTAAGACATTTGTTCAGCAATCAGTTTTACTGAGAGAATTTGTATTTTTTAGTTTTACCTCTAGAGACATAGGCTATTTCCAAATCCCAAAGATCCTGGCAGAGGCTGGCTACACTCAGATCTGCCTTTTGACTGTCACTCTGACCCCACGACAAAAGAACATCCAAGTCTCACAGTGGTGCAGGTCAGCTGGCTTTAGCAGGACTATCTTACAGGTACAATTTCCCTAAATACACCAGCAAAACATCAAACACAACATGTCTCTGGTTGTTGTACTGATTATGGAGTCTTTCCATAAGTCCAATTTAGGCTTTTTTCACTCTTTCAGGTATTTGCATGCAATAGGGTATGTGAAGCCTTTCTGGAACTGACTCTGAAGGAGCTTGGCTCTTCCTTCCTCCTGACCTCCTTTTTACTTTTGCAGCTATGATGATTGAATCAGTCTGCAGGTGGTAATACAGGCATAGGGTTTTCTTGCATTGCTGCCAGAGGATGTTTTCAAGAGAAGAACCAATCATACCATCCTTTAGGAGTTTTATTCTTGCTCTCCTTTTCATTTCTTTATTTATGTTCAAATATCACAGCATAAAAGAGTGCCATATGTCAGAACTTGCTTGGTTACTTGCCAGCATTCAGGCAACAGATTAGGATAAAATACAGAGAAATAAGCCTCTTTCTTAGAAGGTTAGAATAAATCTGTCCTGCACTGTTGTGTCCTGTCATGTGTAACCTGTCTGTTACACACCTCTTAGTGGGTTCAGGAGATTAGTGCTCTAAAATGGTTGTACCCAGAAATGAAATTGTGATGATGTTCTCTTGGCTACAAACTGTGACTAAAAATTCTTCAGAGTTTTCCCTCAATTAATGGAAATAAAGTGATACCAAAACAGAAGGAAAAAAAAAATTCTTCAGGTCACATGCTCACCATCACAAGGGGAAGGATTCAGGGACCCCAAGAAAGCCTTACAAGTTTTGTAATCTTTTACCTGACCCTTCAACTGGAGGCAGTTAGCTGCTAGGATGGGTGGCTATAAAACCAGGAAGAAAATAGTGAAAAAAACAAATAAAAATTATCCAACCTTTTCTCCCAAGAGGACTTTCAGGTGTTCTGGAGTGCTCTGTATAACCTCTAATAGCACATGAAAGTATGTCAAAGCCAATGAAGTTTTATTGTTTAGGCTAAACCCCAGATTTTTGAATTAAAACCTGTGCATTCAGTGACTGTTTCCTTCTGCACCTGCTACAGCTTCTGGCATGATGCTGAGGTGGGCAGAAAGAGGCAGCATTTTCTTGAGCTGCCACAACCTAAACCTGTTCAGTTGAGCTGTTTGAGCACTTAGTCTTCTCTCTCTTCTCTGCATTCGTATTTCCTGTGGTAGTTACACATGAACTTTGGCCCTACTTCTCCCTGCTCCTCCTTCCCCATCCCTCCCTGTAGGACAGAGGGACAGAGCCAGAAGTGCTGCTGAAGTCATGTGAGAGTTTTCCATATGTAGATGAGGAGAAACAGACTAGGAAAAAAATCTTCTTACCTAAATATTAAAGGTAAGAGGTTTTCAAGATGTGGCCATGGGTAAAGTTAAGGCAATCTCAGAGAATCGGAGTTTGGGGATGGTAAGAAAAGATAGTGTGATATATATATTCTGTCTAACTTGAGTTACAAATGTGCTTGCATTTTATCATTTAGCAAAGCATTCATAAGTGCCTATATTGAGTATTTATTGATGTAGAGACATAGATAATGTTGAAAAACATCCAGATCTCATTCCTCTGACACAGCTGCCAAACAGGATGTGTCCCTGAAAGCCTGTAAGAACACCTTTCTCTCTCTCTCTCTCTCTCTCTCTCTCTCTCTCTCCCTGTGTCCCCTAAGGACTGTGTAGTTCTTTGCTCTGTTTGGTTTCTACAAGGTAGATGAGCATCAGGTGTCTCTGGGGATACTGATGGCACACCAAGGGGTCAGTGTTCCATGTAACAGTGAATCTGTGCAGGTGCAGGTCTGTGCTGTGCTGCATGTACAGTGTCACCTTCAGGCCAGTGTCATGCTATGCATCCCCCTTGGCACTGGGAAAACTCAGCTAGGCCATGGTGATGGAAGAACCTGCAAGGCAGCTCCAGTTTGGCACCAGCATGTCATTGCCTTTATCTAAAAGTGCACCAACAAGTTCTCCTGCAGACATCTTTTTTTGACAGTAGAAACTATGAGAAAAGATGTATTCCTGTGAGTGAACCCTATAATACCTTGAGTGACCCAAATGAAGCAAATTCTCCACAGTCAGAGCCTGCATGGCATGCTGTGTGAAGGCTGTTTGATCCTGCACAGCTCCAGGTTCCCAGTGTCTAAAGGGACATGAGATTATCTATACCATATTTCCTTTCTTTATACTTCATTCTAATAAAAAAATATTTAAAATGATACTTTACAGAGTTCGAGTGACTTTCTTACCAGGATAATAGTGGACCAGCACATCCTGGGGTAAAACCAGTGCTCCTTAGGAACAAAAAAAACGGCAGGCGCCTCAAAACAATGGACTATGTCTGAGGAATAAAGGTTAATCCAATTTTGCAACAGGCTTAGCAATAGCACATTAATTGTATAATAATATTGCTTTGATAATAAGTTATAGAGGTGGTATTAACCCTTTGATTTTCAGTGCTTTCTGTCACCATAATAGTTTTATGATGTGTTACATTATTTTTTTTCCATCAGGGAATGAATACTTTGTTCCTACTTTAGAGGCCAAGGAAACCCATCATGGAGACATTTGTTAATGTATCAAGAACCCACTGAAGTATTTAAATTTTTTTTCCAGATTGGCTCTTATTAAATGAAAAGCACATTTTCATTTTCCCTTTGAAAGAAACCATTTTGTTCTGATTCAGACAGAGCACTAGAAGACAGAGTCCATAATCTGTTATAACCAGAAATGCTAAAACTGTTTAATCAATTGTCTGACTTTTGCTATAAAGTTCAGATAAGGTGGATAATCTTCTGTTCAGGAAAAAACAGTCTGGGGATTGTTTGCCTGGCTCATTTCTGTGCCTCCTTAGTTGCAAGACATCACAGCTTTGTCACAGTTTCTCTCCCACTAGCACGCTCTGCTTACAAAAGGCACTCATCAGTTTGCTGTTAATTGTGACTTCCAGGGCATTTATGCTTAAATAACAAAATCACTGGGAGAGTTAGGGAAAGAAATTCAGCAGCTTGTTTCCACAGCTGTGATTCAAAATGCGACAGACATTCATACCCAATGAATGAAGCTGTCGCAGGCTAACACTCTCTTTGTATCCTGTCTGCTTTCTATCACCTCACTAGTTTTTTGGGTTTGCAGTCACAGGTCAGCTGTGTCACTCGCCCATTTGTACACCTGTGGAAGGAAACACTTGGTGAATTTTCTCAACAGCATGAGAATTTGTCTTGTGTTAGGCAAGTTGTATAATGCTTTTGAAAGTCTCAGTTTTATTCTGCTCATTTTATTTCTTGTATTTCCTCTTTGTCGGGATTATTCCTCTGTGGGTAGCTACTGGATATTTTTCTTTATAGATCTCATCACATAGAATACGTGAGGGTTTTTTTTTTATTTTGAAAGTATCCACAACTGGTCTATTGCTGCTCTGTATGTCTATGTTACGTTGTTTTTAAACATACTTTGGAAATGGACCTCTAAACCTGTCCTCTTATCTGTAAATAGCACTTAGGGATATGTTTATCTTAAGCACACGATTATTCCCATTGAAGCTGTGTATGTGCATAAGTGCTTTATTAGGTCAAGGTCCTTGTAGCAATACTAAAATTCCTTTGATATTAGGACAAAAGATTGCTAATAAAAAATTGTGCTGAATTCTTAATATCTACCATCCCCTGAAAGATGGAAATAAGTTTCTCACTTTTGGCAATGTATTGCCAAGGAGATGTTAGGTAAGTTATTAATATTTTTGGAAGGTGGATATCAGGTTTAAAGTATTGGTGACAAGTGGGAGTGAAACCTTTAATAGTTCTTCCAGATTTGTCATGCTATGAGTAATCTTTGCTTTCATGGAGTAAGAAAGATTTCCTTAGAAATTACAGTTTCTCAGAGGATGTTTTCCTTTGATCTTTTATAATTAGCTCTGTGCAAACAGCATATTTTGTCTGTTAACTTGGAAAGTTTTGTGATAAAGAGCACTCATCAGTGGACATCTGCTTACTGCTCCTGGTTTAGTGAGAGTGTGGATAAACCCACAAATAAAGGGAATGCAGTTGTCGTGCACAATGAGAAAAGACAGCAGTTGTGACAGAATGTTTTAATACTTAGGAAAGTCAGCAGTAGTAGAGAGGATCAGTTATGAGATATCTCTTACCTATCTTGAGCCATGTGAATTCATTTTTTCATACCTCACTCTGCATATTGCCCTATAACATCTTACAAGAGGGCTGGCAATTACAAGTAGGAATTTCTGGTAATGCTATTTATGCCTTCTTGTTTTCAGTGATGAAATGTAGAAAACAGGTGATATGTCAGCATGCTGTGAGAAAGCAGCAGGGGGCTGGAGGTGCATGGGGCTCCTCCTGACTAAGCCCAGCAGATATTTCAAGGTCAAGCTGTGCAACCACATGGAGTTGAACAGAAGGTTAACAGTGCCAGGGGTCATCCAGGAAACACCTGTCAGAGCAGGATGCTTTCTGTTCCTGGACTCTGTTTTGGGTTGAGGAGGAAAGAAGTGATGAGGTAGCACTAGCTGCTGGGTCATGGCAGTGACAAGGCAAGCTGCTGGATGGAGCTGGGTGCCAGTGTGAAACAGTGTTCTGAAACACTGATGAGGAACTAAACCTTCAGTGTATGGCTCTATAGACTCACAGTTGCATCAATAAATAGAGCTTTTCTGAGTATTTTGAAAAAATATGGACTACCAGTAACTGTGTTATATTAAAATCTTGCCTATTTTTAATATGTGACTAATTTGTACCACTTTGAACAAAATATGCTATAAACAGTTTTCAATTAGCTAAATATGAAAGCATGCTTGAGACAAATAAGATCTACTGAACTTTTGAGTTAAAAATTAAAGAATTTAAAAGGACAAAAAAGAGAAAAGGAAAAAGAAGGCACAAGAGGAAAAGATTAAATTCAACTTTTATTCCAAATGTCTTTGTTAAAATGTTCTAATATTCTTTTAGTCCTTATTTTCTGGTGCATCCCACAGTCCTGAGGGAATTGGCTGATGTAGTTGCCCAGCCACTCTCCATGATATTTGAAAAGTCATAGCAGCCAGGTGAGGTCCCGGGTGACTGAAAAAAGGGAAACATTTTACCCACCTTTAAAAAGGGTAGAAAGGAACTATTGGGAACTACTGACCTGTCAGCCTTATCTCTGTGCCTGGGAAGGTCATGGAAAAGATCCTCCTAGAACCCATGCTAAGGCACATGGAGATAGGGAGGTGATTTGAGACAGCCCTCATGGCTTCACCAAGGGCAAGTCCTGCTTAGCAACCTAGTGGCCTTCTACAATGGAGTACCTACATCAGCACGTGTGGGAAGGGCTACAGATCTGGAGTTGTGTAAGGCCTTTGACACAATCTCCTGTAACATCCTTCTCTTCCAGTTGGAGAGCTATGGATTTGATGGGTGAGCTGTTCATTGGATGAGGAATTGGTTGGATGGTCACATCCAGAGGATAGTGGTCAGTGGCCCACAGTCTGGATGGACATCAGTGACAAGTGGTGTCCCTCAAGGGTATGCATTGGGACAGGTGTTATTTAATATCTTCATTAAAGACATAGTTGAAGGGATCGAGTGCACCCTCAGCAAATTTGCAGATGACACCAAGCTGAGGGGTGCAGTTGCTACAGCTGAAGGATGGGTTGCCATCCAGAGAGACCTGGAAAGGCTTAAACAGTGGGCCCAGGGGAATCACATGCAATTTAACAAGTCGAAGACCAATTGCACCTGGTTCAGGCAATAAGTAGAGTCTGGGGGATGAACAGATTGAGAGCAGTCCTGCCAAGAAGGACGTGGGGGCACTGGTGGATGAGAGGCTGGACAGGAGCCAGCAATGTGTGCTCACAGCCCAGGAAGCCAATCATATCCTGGGCTGTGTCAAAAGAAGTGTGGCCAGCAAGTCGAGGAAGTTGATCCTGCCCTCCTGAGACCCCCCCTGGAATACTTCATCATCCAGCTCTGAACTCAGTACAGATGGAGCTGATGCATGGACCTGATGGAGTGGATCCAGATGAGGGACACCAAAATGATTAGAGGGATGGAGCACATCTCTGAGGTAAGGCTAAGAAAATTGGGATTGTTCAGCCTGGAAAAGAGAAGGCTTCAGGAGGACTTTATTGCAGCCTTGAAGAAAGATGGAGAGAGCCTATTTACAGGGTGACAGGACAAAGAGGAATGTCTTTAAACTGAGAGTAGGTTTAGAACAGATATTATGAAGAAATTCTTTACTGTGAGTGTGATGAGGCACTGGAACAAGTTGCTCAGAGAAGTTGTGGCTACCCTATACCTGGAAGTGTTCAAAGGCAGGTTGGATGGAGCTTTGAACAACCTGATCTACTGGAAGGTATCTCTGGCCATGGCAGGGAGGTGGTAACTAGATGATCTTTCAACACAAACTGTTCTATGATTCTGTGACTACAGATTCAGGAGCTCTGACAAGGGCTGTTTAGGGTGCTCCAGGGTAAAGGGTTAAAGGAGGACATCTGCAAGGGATTGTCAGATACAATACATGTCCTTTTGTAGAAGGATCTGAAAGGCAGGGAGATATTCCAAGAATTCTGAAGTGGCCTTAGACAACCAGGTGTGGGCAGAGCCCCAGCTGTGCTCTTACTCCAGTGGAAGTGGAGATGTGTTACTCACATATAAACACCCACTCTTTGGTGTTTTAATTCCACCCTTGACATTGCCAAGAGAGGGTCCTTGAGGGAGCAGATGAACTGTCACAGTAATCAAGTACTGAAGAGTTCAGTTTTGAAGCTGGTTGGGCTGCAGGGACATGCTCCAGCAGGTGGGTTTCTATCAGATTGCTTTGTGGGCAGTTTTTCCCAGAGAAGGGCTTCAAATTATGTCACACCCTAATTTTGAAACTGTGAATACAGAGGCAATAAAAAGAATGTGTTAACTAAACCAGATATCTGAGCCAGGCTCCCGTGTGTGGATTTGTTGCCTTTGAAGAACAGCTTTTTAGACCCTAGTATTTCAGCACAAATTCATACAAAGATTTGCTGAGATTGAGTGCATGGAGAAAATAAAGGATAACCTGACTGTGGTTTCCATCCTTTAAGAATGTGCCCAAATTTCAGGCTGCTGAACTGCCTGAAAGAGAAGGGTAGCCAATGCCATCAGCCCTCCCATAAGTCTGCCCCTACACTGCGTGCATGCTGCAGCTCACCTGCACATGTCAGGTATAATCTGCTTGTTCTGTAGGTCGGCCATGGAGATGCCCTGGAGACACAGTACGTTATGTGGTCTCGTCAGGATCCTGGCATCCTACTGCCCATCAGGTGGGAGAGGTGATGTGAAGGTGGGAGGATCCTTCCCAGACTTGTGCGGGGATCAGGCTGTGGGGTGAGTGAATGGTTCTGCTGCTGGTACACTGCTTTTTTCTTATTGCCTGAGGTTTTTTTACATCCCTACACCGTTCTGTGGCCTTTGTCATTCTCATGGGATTGGAGGATTTTGGGAAGCAGTCATGGATGCCTGCCATTGCAAAAGCAACTGATGGGGCTAGCAACTCATTGTCTCAATGGGCTGAGCACTAATATAAAAAAATATTAATACAATAATAATAAAATATAAGATTTTTGGTTTGATACTATGCTATTATACTGCATTTTATACATATATAAAATTATATAATTTAAAATTCTATAAAATGATATATATAAAATTATTGTTTCATTGAGAGTAATTTTCACATGACAGTTGTTGATTTGAAATTATTTAATTGACAGGGATTGTCTCCTGGCAATATTTCTGAGGATGACAAGGATTCTTACTTATTGTGGCTTTTGATAACTCTCTATTGTCAAGTGGTGTTTAGAGCCAGTGTAAGACAAACAACTGACTTTTTTCCTTTGGGAAGGATTTCTGTTCCTTTACAGGATTAGTGTTTTTCTGCTTCCTAATGGTTATATTATGGATATTTTGAGTGGAATATAAATTTCTTCTCCCACATCTCTATGAAGAAACAAAATAAGAAGATATGGGAAAAACCCCTCAATGTGTTGCTTGGTATTTTCATGGTTTTGTTCATCCTGTTGGCTTGAACTGCAGTTGGTTTTGGTTTTTTTAGTGCCTACAGGAGTTCATGGCCATAAATTGTGAGAAAGCATACATAGTATCTTTTGGCTCACAGACTGATGCTTCCTGAAAAGCTGATTCATGGTTGTGGTACGGAGTAGGTCAGTTCTTTCCCAACAAAGCATAAACTGCCCATTACTGGAAATCTTAAATTTTAAAAAGATCTTGAATACCTCAGATGAGGCCCTGTGCTATAGCTGTCTGAAGACAGCACATAACAAATGCCATCCTTTAAAAAGCTCTTCTCATGGGAGTGGGATCCTAAAATTTGGGATGTATGGCATTCACCATAAAGTGAATAAGAAGTGCTAATTACTTGTTCTGATGGTGAGATTATTCTTATTCCTGTGTGAGTTTCCTTTTCTCACAGCTTCTTTGTATTGCTGGAGTTAGGGAGGTTGGATGAGTGTCTCATCTGTGTCAGTGATTTCCTTCTGTTACACACACTGACCTTTTCCTCAGTTTGCATTCCAGACACCTGTGAGTCCTTCTCACAGTACTGAGGTGATGCTGATGGCATAGCTTTATGATGAAGGAGGACCAAGGAGGAGCTGGGACACAGATGTGTTTAAGCTCTCCAATACAGTTTGGAAAAGTGATAACCCACAAGTGCTGGGTAAAACATCTCTAACTGCACTCTACAAGGTATAGAGGGGAATGAGGTTGCTCACACCATGACCTTGTATCACAAATCTGAGTTCACTGAGGAGAATGGATCATGGTGCTTTCAGAGAGATAAAAGAAGCGCATTGTGCTTCTTCCAACAACTACTAAATCCTATTGCCCAACATTACCACTAACCACTGTGCATGTGGCTGACAGATGTGGTAACACAGAGGTAACTGGGCTGTAGACATGCGAATTGTCACTATGAGCAAAGATGAAGCCTGAAAACGAACCATCAGTTTGTTTTGAGAATTTTGTCCAAGGCTTCAATAGCCTTCTTTTGCTTTCCACTGTTCTAGCACTGAATGCTGTCAGAGAAAAAACACAAAGGTATCCTCAGTCTGCAGGATGGGTGCAAGGATTCACCAAAACTTAGACAAAATAATCCATGTACTATGCCTCTGCTGAATACCATCTAACACTGAACATATTTAAGCTTCCAAATCACATTGGTGTTCATTAGAGATCTGTTTATCTGGTCCATATAGCTTTGAGATCAGTTCTCATGCCTCTTTCTTCAGTTTGGCTTCTAACCTGAGCTCAGCCCTGCCTCAGGCCTTTCTCTACTGAGGCCCAGTGACAAACCCAACCCATTAGACATGGTCTGCACATATCTTGATCTGAGCAAGATATTATGCTTATGGCATTGTCTGACATGCTCATGCTTGGCATGGCTATGTCTCATGTTCATATCTCTTTGCACTTTACAGTGCCTGAGCATCTCCAGATCAGAGTCTCACCAAGTTCAGCATCATCTTTTCCCATCTTCATGGGCTTCTAACCTGTGTTTTCCACCTTCCATAGCTGTACTCAGGCCAGAAAACTCTGAGCTCTTCTTGGTGAGTATAGGTAAATAGCAGCACGTGGATTTGTGGAAGAGTTGTTCCCATGCCCCTGTATGAGAACAGTGCTGCAATATAATTGTGATTCCTTGATGCAGAAAGGGAATAAGAACAAGACAAGGAGGGGCTGCAGTATCTTGCTTGGAGCACTGAGCTAGGAAGGAGGTTTTAAGTTTTGGTCTTCTAAGCCTAAGTTCTCTTATGCTTTTTTGCACATTTTGTCTTGTCATAGCTTCATGCAAAATGCACTTTAGAGAGAGGGAGGAAGGGAGCACAGTTCAGGACTCTCTTTTTCCCTCCCTATCCAGTAAAGTGTCAGACAACAAAGTCCTCCTCCACCTTATGAACAGATAGGCTTCATAAAATTTTTTTATTCCTATAATTTTACAAAAAAGAAAGTATTTTCTCAGTAAAATTTCCCAGATCACCTGTCATTGTAACCCCAAATGAGTTCCATAAGAGTGTTGTGTATTATATTTCTGGTATTGTTTACCCACCTTGTACATAAAAATAATCAATTTAATTATTTAAAGTGAAAAATGTGAACCTTATGGATAATGACAAAATTTAGCTCTTGGTCACTGTGAGGCAGAGAAAATCACCTGAATACGTGGACTGGATGCCTTACTGGCTTCTTATAGGAAGTAGCTTTTCCTGAGTTCACTAACAATATTTCATTTGCCAACACAATTCCTTATGGCAAGACAAGAACTCAGCTCTTGTGATAAAGACATGGTTTCAGGTACTTTACACCATGCAATAGATGAAGGCACAGAGATGCTGAAACTCACATTGTTGGGTCTCACTCCTTGTCTAGAAGCAGGTCAACTGCTCCAGCACAGTGTTGCAGCTAAGATGACAAGTGTTTGTGAAAGCCCTCATTAGCTTATGTACAAAACTGTGTCAGTGCTGCCATGCTGCTCTGGGACCTGGGATATTATCTCCATTAAATCCTGGTAGTGTTTCATGAATGGTTCTACTCTTTCAGTGCTAGTTTCATCATTGTCATGCTGTCCTGTACACTCTGAAGATGCCTACTAAGACCAGAGATGCTCCAAAGAGCATGCAAACACCACGTCTGACTAGTGGAGCTGTTGGGCAGTAAGAGAACAGAGGTGACTACCCACTGCTACCTGCCTCAGTAATACTGTAGCTGATCCATTAAAGGAAAAACAATATCTAGATTCAGAATAACAGCAAGCTAACTCCTACAAAGCATTCCTATGTTGAGATGTAGTCTCTGGTACAGTGAGTGATTTAATTTTGCAATGTTCCTTTTTTTCCGTGCCTAACATGCACAACACTTGGCACTCATTGCTCAACAACTCCATGTTAGAAAATATCATTCACGTCTGTTTCCTCACTAGTCTCCTCATGTTCTGCCTGAAGACTGCAGTGTTAGCATCCAGCAGGCGTCTCTTGATGGCCAGACACAGAGACTCCAAAAATCAGTTAATATTTGGGTCAGATTCTGATCTTTGTTCTGCTGATGTGAACTTGGAATAACTCTCTCAGTTTCAATGATAGATCTGGACTTGCACTTTCAGTGACAGAAAGTTTCTTGGGCTGGATTTCTGGCTGAGACAAATGGGTGTGCCTTCCTTGGACATAAGGAGCTACAGAGCTCAATGTAAATGAAATTATGAATTTACCAAAATTATAGTTCTTTTACACTAGTGTGTCTCAAAAAAATTAAGTGGTGTGTTTGTTTTTATTATTTGATTTGAAAGTCACAGCTCTGGAGTAGACTTCCATTGTGGTTACAGACACTGAGCAACTTTTAATTCACTGTTTGTATCGGGGCTGGCTGAGTAGGAAAGAAAACATGAAGCTCCAGACAGGATGCAAGATCCACTTGAGAAACCAGGAAAGAGACCTGTTCTGAGATCTGTACTTCTTCAAGCAATGTCAGATATTCCTAGGCTACAGGCACTGTGCTGCTGTCCCAGACAGCAATGAAAGAGAGTGTGGGATTATTTTTTCTTTTCCCCTGACATCTACTGTTCTTATGAACAAACAGTGGTTTCCCAGTGCACATGTACTTTAAATAACAAGGAAAAAACCCTGGCCTGTACTTTCCATTGCTGGGACCATTGGTGCTATCTTTACACATACAAAAGGGAGTGTATTTTACATCCTTCTCCATGTGTAAGACATATTAGCCAAGGTGAGATATGTGCATTTGGAGGGCTTTTTTTTCTGACTCTATTTGATATTAGGCAAGTCAATCAGAACTTGATTTTCAAACAGTAATTGGATGCTTCTTATGATTACTGAGGTCAACAGGTACAAGTAGTTCAGTGATCCTTGCTATCCATGAAGTATTCTCCACCATCTTTATGTGTAAATGAAAGCTTTCCTGGTTAATGGTGGTCATGAAGGAGTGAATCATTTGCATCAGTTAACATCTGCTGACAAATGATATGCAATCGGATTAACAGAGAAAAAACAACTCTGGGAGTAGCAGACTAGAAAACAACTCTATTTTTGAGATATTTTTCATAATTTCAAATAATATCCAAACATTTATAAATTCTGTCTCTTTGTATTGCTAAGGACTCTACTTTGAGAAATACATAGAAATCAGGGGATGAGGGCCTGGAGAGCAGTGCCATGGAAAGGGACCTGGGGTTGATGACAAGTTGAATCTGAGTTAGCAGTGCCCTGGCAGCCAGGAGGGCCAACTCTGTCCTTGGGGGCATCAGGCAAAGCATTGCCAGCCAAGCGAGGGCAGGGATTGTCCCACTTTGCTCTGCACTGGGGTAGCCTCACCTGGAATATTGTGTGCAGTTTTGGGCACCTCAACATAAGAAGGACAGCAAACTATTAGAGCACGTCCAGAGTTGTGCAACCAAGGTGGTAACTGACTTAAGCGTGATACAGCTGCAGATATTTCCATCACCTCGTTAATTTTTTTCACTGTGAGTAGCACTGCATAGAAGCCAAACAAACTAATGAGTACCAGGGCATTAAAAGGAAAACTGAGGTTAAGAATGGAGAAATAATTTTAAAATGCCTTAGATTGATTAATCCTGGTTGCCTTCAACTCAGCCTCAACTGATAATTTAAATAGACCTCAAGGATTTATTAACCTCTTTTCAAGTTATTCTGGTTTCTGTCCAGCTTCATTCTGAGAGGACAAAGAAAGCATAATAATGTCTTCCCTGTCTCAGAGAGGGAGCATACCAGAATTTTTTCCTCCTTATCTGTCTATGCAAAATACATCCTGTACATTCTAAAGGTTTAGCAACTGAATGGGAAACTGATTTGCTTTTGAATTATAGAATCATAGAATAGTTTGAAGAGACATTTAAAAGCCATCTAGTTCAATCCCCCTGCAATAAGCAGGAATATCTTCAACTAGATCAGATTGTTCAGACTCCTTTCCAGCCTGATCTTGAACACTTCCTGTGCCTGAAACAATAGGGTTCCTAGGGCTGATGGTACTTTCTCATATCCGGCGCTAAAACTGGGTGGACCTGCTACTGCACTTCAGCCCAGAAGGAGGGTTAAGGGAAAATGATGGTTGTAATCAAAAAGGAATTTCTTTAGGTTAGTTTTTGACAGAAGCATGTTGACTAATCAATAATACTTAAGAGTGTAAGAGCTTGCAAGGCATGCTGATACCACACATATTAATTTTTTTCATTATATTAAAAATATATATATCTTAAGATATATCAAGATATAGATCTGATTTCTTTACTTTTAAAGCAGTGCCGGTGCTAATATTTTGGATCATCAGATGCAAAGTTATTTTTTCAAACGGTCTCTGATGGTTGAGAATAACACAGCAGGTGTATCTACCAGCTGAGGCACAAGGTGGCCCACAGTCAACGGGTATAAGGAAAGAAGATGTCTAAAGAACCATTGCTCAATGCAAAATATATAGTCATCATCATAGTGAAAGCTTATAATTTTCACTAAAAAGGGCAAGAGAATTATAAACCATGTCTCCCAAGTGAAACTTCAATACATATGGAAAAATGCAGTGAGCTCAAGGTGAAGAAAGTCTGCAAGCAGACAAGTCAGTGAGAGAATGTATCAATGAGCAGACAGCTGCAACAGTTGGTGAGGTGGAAGAAAAAGCCTGTCATCAATCAAGCTGAGAGGAGGTACCTCAGAGATATATCCAGAGGTTATTTGGGTGGGTTTTTTTATTTTATTTTTAAAAATACTTTGGAAATATCGACTTAAGAAGTCAGGCCAGTTAAGTATTACAGAACTGAGAATCTACTGGAAAATGAAATGAAAGCAATGCCTCAGAGTGTTTGCCAAGTGAAGAATGGAAATTGTTGAGTATAGGTCTGACAAAGAGCAGAGGCACTGGAGAAGACCAGAGGGTTGTGTCTGGAACCATTGCACAATGACATCTGACATCTGAGGTTTAAACTGCAGCAGCGTGTGCCAACTGCTCCTGGAGGCTGGGAATGAGAAATAATGAGACACCTCATGTTTGGCATGCTCTAACGCTGCTGGAGATGGGATTTGCACAAGAACTGTTAGAAGGGGTGACCAGACCGCTGCAGCTGCAGCTGCAACAGTTCAATAGCTTGTTTCCTCTTTGGGGTAAATGAAGACATATGCAAAGCAAAAGGGTGAGCCATGAACAAGTGCCATGGCACTGAGGAAAGGAACATCAGGGAAAGATTAAAAAAGATATGGAAGAAGGTTTGTCTCTGACATCTTCAATCTCACTGCATTGTGACCCTACTCTTGGAAAGTTAACATGGTTGACTTAGTTAACATAGTCTCAGCTGTTTATGTGACAGCTAAAAAATAGCAAAAAGGAGGTAGAAAGATTGAATTCGATATCTTGATAAGGAAGGATGGTTTGGTAATTAGACTCTATAATCTGTGTCTTGGGAAAGCTGCCATAGGTTTCTACATAAGCTTGGGCAACACATAGCAGCCACATTATATATGTTATTCTTAATCCTAGGTTTCCCTAGGCTCTACCTGGTGAGCCTAAGATTTAAAGAGTGTGTGCTGGATTTCAGTTCATCGTATCTAAAACAATACAGGGGCTGTGTTGCAGCCTCCAAAATTGTGTTTTCATAACCTGAAAAATAGATTGTGTTCAAAGTTCTGGGGAGGGGAAGCTGAGAAATGTGTGGGGTACATTTCAGAGTACAAAATTCGAGGATGCTGAAGGACAGGATCAAAATCTGGTGTAATGCTGTCAGTATTGCCTTTTGAAAGAGTCAATGGAGTAAACCACTTCCAAAGCAATCCTCAGACCTTGCCTGGGAGAGAGCTAGCTGGAGCACAAGACTGAACCACAGAACAAGCTAGAATTACAGGAGAGCGAGCAGACCCTGTGGAGTGGCTGATCTGGCTTCCCAGCCTCTTCTCATTTAACAGGGTCGGTATCTCATTGCCTCCTGCTGCTTTCCCCATCTGAGCAGCTTCTAACTCCTACAGGCAGTATCTAGGGAAGAGACCACAGAGCCAGTGAAGCCCTTTGAAAACTGCAACATGAAACACCACCTAAAAGAGTTACACTGAATAAAATCTGCAGTGAAATAACTATTTAGAACGAAGAGGAAATTGGTTAAATAGTGGATGAGATAAGATAGTGAGAAGAAACAGAATGAGGCAGAACAGGGAAAATAAAGGGCTTGCATGGTTTTTGGGATATCTTTACAAATCTGCCTGTCTTTATGGCTTTATTGTTGTAACGGATGAACAAACAGATTTAGAAATGTGTCTGCTACATTTGGATCTAATATCAAAAATGTAACTTCTGTTTTCATTATCTGCTTGAGATTATGGAAATTGTGCTGTGCTTGACAAAGTGTACCTTCTTTGTGAGGATGTTTTTCAAATTTCAGAAATGTTTTTTTTGCTTGAGCTCCAGAAACCCCATAGTGGGGTTTCTCTTTTTCAAAATCCTTCAGGGAAAATTACTGATGTACAGTGGTACAGCTGGCTACTGCCTGCTCAGGGACTGCCTGTGAGGGAGTGCAGCAATCCGCCAGGGAAAAACAAGCAAGACATACCTGATAGGTCTTGTTGAAATGGAACAGTTTCCATCAGATCGTGGTAAACCAGCAAACTCTGCTAAAAAAATGTTCTCTTGGAAACCTCCCAAGAGGAAACACCCACTAGTGACACTACATCAAAAGCATCCAGACCTCACTCAGTCATCAGCAGTAAGTTCAGTTTGCTGAAGCATAGAAAACATGAAGTTGTTAAAAGGTGCTTATGAGATGCAGTCTCTGGAAAATGCTTTGCAAAGCAGAAGTGTGTGATTGTAAAAGGCCACAGTTCTCATAAGGTGCTTCCCTTTGCCAAAACATGTCGATAGATGCACGTATTCATGTAATCCTCTCATTTACCTGTAGAATATAGCTATTTACTGCTAATTAAATCAGTCAGGGCTTTTGTGGGAACTCACTGATATAGGTTGTGAGGTTAAGATACTGTGAACATTAGTTGTGATCAATCTTTAGAGCATTTCTTTGATAAAGTTGAGTTATGCTCTGCTGCCTTTTGGATATTAAAAACACTAGAGAATGCCAGTGTTTCCTTGAGAGAGGAATACTTCTCATTCTACTACTGGTGACAGGTATAGCAAAATAGCTTATAAAAAAAGAGGTGACTGTATGTGACAGAGAACAATGAATATGTGTGATATACATATATAAACACAAAGAAATGCAAGACAGGCATCATCTAAGAAAAGCCAGAACTCCTAACCCTACTTTTGTTGCTCATTTTGTTGTATTTATAGAAAATTGTTTTGCTATCTTTTACAGCAGTAGCCGGATTAAGTTCTAGTTGGGCTTTTGCCCTTCTAATTTTCCTGCTGAATAAGATAACAAAATTTCTGTAGTCCTCCTGAATGGTCTGCCCAGCGTGCTTTTGCAACTTTAAGATTTATTTCTTGAAGAATGTCCAGCCTTCCTGGATATCTTTGCCCTTCAGGACTGCCTCCTAAGGGACTCTGTCAACCAGTGTCCTAAACAGGCCAAAGTCTGACCTCCAGATGTCTAAGAGGGTGGTTCTGCTAACCTCCCTCCTTAATTCTCCAAGAAACGAAAATTCTATTATATCATGATTACTGTTTCCAAGAAAGCCTCCAACCATCACAACTCCCACCAGTTCTCTGTTCACAAAAAACAGGTCCAGTGGGGCACCTCCCCTGGTTGGCTTACTGACTAGCTGTGTCAGAAAGCTATCTTAATACTCTCTCTAGGAACCTCCTGGACTGTTCCCTCTCTGCTCTATCACATTTCAGCAGACATCTGGTAAGCAGAGGTCCCAGCTGCTTATAGAATATTTCATCTGCCTCTCAATCTTGCTTGAGTGCTCTGTAACAGACTCCCACTAATAAATCCACCTTGTTGGCCTTCACCTGATTCTTACCTGTAAACATTCAACCCTAATGCCACCATCAGTAAGCCCCAGACAACCGAGACACTCTGCAGCTAATAGGGCCGCTCCCCCAGCTCTCCTTCCTTGCCTATTCCTTCTGAAAAGTTTATAGCCATCCATTGCAGCACTCTAGGTCATCCCACCATGTCTCTATGATGGCAACTATGTCATGGTTTTCCTGCTGCACAGTGCCTTCCAGCTCCTCCTGTTTGTTGCTCATGTTGCAGGCATTGGTGTAGTTGTATTTCAGTTGGGTAATTCATCTTGCCACATTTTTGGACAGAAAAGCTCCAATTCCTATATGGCTGTTCTTGGATGCTTCTGTTACCACATTGATAACCCTTGTGTCTTTGCTGCCACTACATCCACTGAGACCACAGGTTGAAGGACCTTGCTATACGCCATCTCTCAAATATCAGTGCACTGCCCACAGGTTTATTGCTAGCAAGCCTGATTTTATTTTGCCCCTTAAAAAATCTATTTTAAAGTGCTTTCAAGGAGTTCCTTACTCCCTTCTCACTGCTAGAATGACTTCCCTCTCTTCTGGATTCTCCTGAGGACATCAACTCTTAACTTTAGTCCTCCAGCTTGCACTTGAGTTAAACATTTAAAGTCACCTAAACTATTAAAATAACACCTCTCCCACAGCCTCCATCCTGCCTTTGTTTCTGAATAATCTAGAGATTGTGGTGAGCTAGAACTTGAAAGAGCAAAAGCATTGCAAGAATGAAGGTAAACAGGGGTACTGCAGAATTTTCTAATAATAACAGTCCTTACTTAAAATGGAAAGAAAGCTTTAGAAACTCACGCTGAGTCTTGCAAAGCACAGAGGAGACAACTAAGGTCATAGTATCATTATCTGAGAGCACAAACACTTCTGGCAGTTATGCTGTAAGAGGATGCCAGTATGAGTCCTGATTCCTCTATGATGAATGATTTGGATCCGTCTCTCATCCATGAGTCATTGTGCTAGGGACTATACAAACATGGCTGACCCAGCCTGTGGTGGGTGAGCAGGTCCTGGAGAGAGGGAGCTGAGCACTCAGTCCTGCACAGGAGCAGGCAGCACAGGTGGTGCAGAGAGATCAGGAACCACCTTAATCCTTCTTGGGATGAGCTCTCACTCATGTCACTGAGAGATAGCTGTTACTGCAAAGTGCTGATAGTATGTGCCTGGATCTGTCCCTGAAAAATACTTCATTTGTCTTTTCATCACATTCTTCACATGTGCAAAATTCAGATCCTTCAGAATTCTGTTGGCTACATCTTGCATGGTCATATTGTTGTGATTGTTGTAAAGGAAGAAGACTTTATCTCATTCTCCATTTTTTCTTTCCAGAAGAAGGTCTGGCCTATCAAAAAAGATAAAATGGAAAGGCTATGGGGGTACTATAGTATGTGTTACTACTAGGGTTCCAGTTTTCTGTGCAATACCTTACTTTTTTGTTCTGGGAGTGTCTAGAGTTCGTTTTTTTTTATAGTTTTAAGAAAACTAATTAACCATAGTCAAATCACTAAGTGTGAGGTTATTTGGCTTCATACATGGTATGAAGATGTCTATATGTTGTGACTCCCTTGCTAGAGGTTTACAAATATCTCTTCTTAATGATGTATTACATAGGAGCTACTGCCCCTCCCTGAGCACTTAGTGAGCATCTCTGCATAGTCTCTGCTTTTCTTCTTTGTCTCCACCCCATCCTGTGCATAACCCCTTCCCAATCCTCCATGCTGTCTTGGGGATTTTTCCATGTCTGTCCCTCCTTCAGCTCCTTCCAGAAACTGACTATTATGTCTATAACCTCCTTTTCCTGTTGCTTTGCCATCATCACCAGGAAGGGTTAACAGTGCCAAATCTGATTTCTAATATTGCTAGGGGATACTTCATGCTGAAATGAATGTGCACACACACACACTTTCTCTGATAGAGGTGCATCTTCTATCTCTGGTTGCAGTAGTGGAGGTGAGTTCACAAGAGCTTGAGGACAGTGGTGAGGCAAGCCTAGTTTTTCCAATGTTCTTAGGAAATGAAGGCAAACAATCCTGTTAGCTCACATTGGTCTCTGTCCAGAAGAAATGAAATTATATGCTGAAATAAGGTAACAAGAACTTCTCACTGTTCAGTGGCTGTATCCTGCACAGTTATATTGCTCCACATGTTTTCATTTAGCACCAGTGTGTCACTGGAAACAGGGAGAAAACTACATGCAGAGAAACATGACCTTGCTTTTGAAAGAACTGGCACATGATTAGATTAAAGCCAGAAATTATAACAAATGTAAGAGAACAACCTTATAACAAATGTAAGAGAACAACCCTTTATGCTGCTCAAACAGAGCTTATGCCTGCCTCTGTCTTCATCTCTATCTTTGCTGCTTTAGCAATTGTCCTATAGTAAGAAACACTGTTATGAGAATTGTTACTGGTCAAAAACTGTTTGGTCTTACAAAACAGGAATAGCTTATGAAAAATTTTCAGCTTCTGTCTGCCAAATTTTCAGGTGTTCTGAGCTGGTGTTCAATGTTTTATCTAGATTTTCACTTTCTTCTGGAATCTCCAAGCACAAACAACTGGATAAATTTTAGCTCAAGGAAGAACTGACCAGTGTCAATCCCCCAAATTCTCTGTCAGTCCCTGTATAGTGATGGAAGCGATCTTATTTCTTTCATGTTAAATTTTGGTGTTCTGGTCTTTTTCTTGAAATACCACCTGTTCAAGACATCCTTTGTTTTGTATCCTGTTTCTTGTAGTCAAGCATTTGTGCATATATGGCAAAGGAATTAATCAAACAATCTAGAGACAAAACTCAGCAATGCTATGTTGGCTCTTTACAGTTTTCTTATTAGATTACTTACTGAAAATGTTTTTCATTGTGCACAACACCTTGAACCAAAAGACAACATAGGCAGACTACATATTTTATTCTGACATTGCTTTGAGTCTTCTATGCATGTTCTTGTAATGGGCCATTATTCAGTATTGAATGCCCTTCCTCAGTAACCATACAAGGACATTTCTGCTGAAACCTAAGCTAATCTATCATCTAAAGAACCTTTTAGTATTTCACATTCACAGAATTTGCTTTGTAGATGCAGACTTCTGAAAAACTTCTATCCTATTTATCTCCTCTCCTTTACTTTTACTTCAAGCAGCTATTAAAAAAAGAAAAGAAGCAGTCTTTAAAGTTTTTTATCAATTCCTCAAAACGTCCCTCTTTTACTGCACCTCCATCCTTGTGGTGCACTGAATGCTGTTTGAGTTCCTCTGTCTGCCACTGCCGAGTTGGGGTGTAAGACCTTGGATCTCTAGTTTATTTTTTTGTCTGGATTTCATTTAATGTTCAATTTGCTGTTTGAATTCCTTCCAGACATGCACAGTGTTTTCCTGAGCCATCAACCCTGATGGAGTTACATGGCCTCTGTAGTAGCCATCTGAAATGCATGGGGCCTTCTGGCACTCTGTCTATTCTACTTCTGGCATCCCTTAAAATTTTGTTAACAAGCATGAATAGTTTCAAAGCAAAACTGTCGTTAGGACGTGAAATTGCATGCAAGAATGAGGTAACACAATGTCCTGCTTTTCGCTCATGGTAACTGGGGAGAGCTGTTGTGATCATTGATTTCACTGTGGTTCCTCATAAAAAGTAAGTGAGACAGAGTCAGGGCGCCATCAAGATTCATCTTCTCATGGGGTGTCACAGTCAACACAGCTCAGCTTGGGGATGAAGGATGAGGTAAATCTGCTGCTTAGCTTCATTTCTGTGTCTCAAAACTGTGGTCTCAAAGACTCAGCATGTGGCCTTCATGTCTGTAAATTCGCACCAAAGTGATTTACTGATAGCTTCGTTGTCAGAATGGTGCAAACAGCAGCCCATGATAAATCATAAGGGCTGACAGTGAGTCTGAACTTTGTACTTACCTTTATTGGAAACAGGACATGTTCAGTGATGACATCACCATCTACCTGGGGCAGCTTCTCCAGCCCTTCTGTATCTGGCCTGGTTTCCACTCTATATGCAAGAAAAAGTGATTTTGGAGGCACCTAACTCCCTATCCCTCTTGCTTCCTTCCCCTCTCTCTAGCTTAAAAATAAAAAAGAGAACTAAATTGCTACAATCCAAAGCATTGATTTCTGAGAACATGGAAAATATGGACTTAAAAACAGTGGAGGTTTTTTAAATTAAATATGAGGGAAGAGATGATGAAAATGATGGCTGTTTGCAAATGTAAGAGTAGTAATGAGTGCCATGGTTGGGAGCCAGGGCAAAAATGAAAAACAAACTCCAATATCAAATATTTACCATTCCTATAGCAGAGAACTAAGGAGAAGCAGTTGTGAGGAGCCATTCAGCAGCCTGAATGTGGAGCCTGCATTAGTGAGCACCAGGTCACTCCAGACCATCATGTTGTCTGTACTTATTGCACACTTGTATGTTTATTTTGCCTGGAGTAAAACACAGTTTTGTGGAAAGGGAATAAGACATTCTTCTGTGGCAATGCCCCCAGTTCACCCAGACATATCTAAATGATTTTTGATACTATTGCATAAGATATAAAAATGTGTTGTGTCCCTTAAGAAAAAAATTCCACTGACTTTGCTCAGCTGTGTTTGCCCTGATCTGCCCAGCACAACACTGACTCAAGAGAGGCTTCTCCACCTTAGCGAAAGTTTCACTACAGTACAGTTGTGGACAGGTGGCTTTTGGGCAGTGACCTCTGACAGATGATGCAGTACTGAGTGGCAGACAACTCAAGACCTATAAGCATGCCCTGATCCAGCCTATCTCCCTAGGCAAGCAGAAAGCCTGCAACGAATTGTAGCATGACATTGCCATCTGTACTCTGTATTGGTGTTCTTAGTAGTGGGAAGTTCCCTGAGCTTCCTGCAAGGTCCTGTTTTGGATGAGTCAGATAGCTTGCAGGAGGACACGTCCCAGAAAAATCTGTCAGGTGTTTTGTAAATACTAAAAAAAGGATACAAATGTCTTTTTACAATAGCATTTAAAAATATGTAGAAAAATTGAATACAACGGATAGAAATCATACAACTGTGTTAAGAAGCTTATCAGAAATATTGAAGAAAAATGAGCATTCTCACTTGATCATCTGTGATTTGTGTTATGCTTTGCATATGATATGTCTGAGGATAGCTCAAAGGGTCTCAATATAGAAACACTTTTAAGCTCTGGAATGTTTTCACTGATTTCAGATATGCTGTGTGAAGCAGCAGCTCTCTGTCTTGCCCTGGATTTCATATAGATGCAGTTGTTGGTTCCCATTCCAGAAACTAACGGATTCACATCAGTTTGGACAAAATAAGTTATTGTGTCCAAATGCTGAACTTCTAAAGGACATGGCAGCATGAACTGCCTGGTTCTGCAGTTTTGGTAGTGCTATAATTTTAACAGATTTTTTTTTAACCAAAGAAAATTAGTAATTTCTGTTTAAGGAAGAAACAAAATTGCAGAAGATTGCATTTGTTCTTTCCTTAAAGACAAAAGCAACATTTACCTGACATTGAATTCTTCCCTCACTTCTTCCTGTACATTTAATAGGTATACTTTTAGAACACATGAAAAATCTGAGTAACTTGATTGATTCTCAGCACACTATGGATATTCATCATCTTCATCAATTTTGTAAGTTATCTTTTTTCCTTAGGAATATCTCCTGTCGGGTAATGATGGAAGTGTTGGTTTTGCTCTGAGGTGATGAAGAAGGTCACACCCCTATTTTTAATAATTGTGCCCTATTTTGTAGCTCCCATGCCTTCAGGTTCATCCCACAGGTAATATGCAAACAGAAACAGGAACAGGAAACTTGAAAACTGGATTGCTTGGAACTATGAGCCAACCAGCTTAAGGCTTTTCATTGTCTCTTCCAAGAGTATTTCACAACTTAGGGACCTGAAATCAGACAAAGAATATCAGTTGGGTTTTAATATGTCAGAAATAATGAATCAGAAGCACACTCAAAAGTTTATTGTGATTCTGGTGACTGATAGTTACTTTTATTATAATTATTATTAAATTATTATTTAATTATAATTATCCATAGCTATTAGCATTGTTAAGCAAAATAATTATTTGGACTCAAGTCAATAGCCTCCCTCCTTTTGAGTCCCTGCCTGAATGTGTTACAAGTGAATGTTTGAGCCCTGAGTTTGGTTGCTAGGTAGCTGGATTTGTGTGCATTAGAGGTAGCCTGAGGTGACAAGGTGCAGTGATGGAGCAGCCCTGTGGGACTGATGCCAGACTAGAAGTGTGGGCTGCTCTGAGTACTGTCATTCCCGTGTCCATCTGTCATGAAACAGAATTGATCACTCATTTTTGCTGCTTCTTAGAAGAAACTGGTTAGGATGTGGTGCATAACCAAGCCACTGGGCTCCAGCCAGCAGAAGAAAAATGGCTTTACCAGAGCTTCCAGTCTCGTAGAGAAGTCTGGAATAGAGCAGGTCACTGCAGATACTCTGAGCAGCTCCCGCCAGTGCATGGGTGAGCTTGCCAGAAGCATCAAGCTTGAACCTCCTCCCTGGACCAGGAGGACGTTCTGTCAGCGAGCCCTGCCCAGGTATCTCTGGGGTAGGGATGGGAGTTGAGGGATGTCTCTTAGAGCACATCCTGCACAGAGCTGCCAGAAGTGCAAGCCAGGAGGAAAATGTCACTCAGCATCTTGGAGAAGTGCCCTTGATTCGTGAAGGAGCTTTTAACATTGTCGACAAAGCATGTGGTGCAAGACCTGCATCCCAACTGCTGCCAATGTTCACCTTCCCTCCCTGTCTTCCCAGTGCAGCCTTTAGAGAATTATGGGACTGTTTTTAAGGTGTGGTTCAGTCAGGAATTGCCCTGGTGTTTCCCTTCTCCTCAGTCCCTCACTGGCTTGGCTGCATTCTCAGCCTGTAAGTTTTGTCCTCAGCCCTCCAGATTCTTCTTCTGCCTCCCTTCTCCTGCTCTCAGTCATGGAAGAAGAAAACATATATGCCTTGAATGCCATCAGTGGAAATTCTCCTATTATGCCAAAGTAAATGCATTCTTTCCCTTGTAACTTTTTTTCTGCTGTGATCCACTTAGATTCTCTCTCTTTTGAATAGATCAGGGCAATTTTCTTTAAGAGGTGGCAGGCTCCAACAGAGGAGTGGAGGTAGCCATTGGGCATTTTGTAGTGACCCAGTGATGGCAAAAAGCAGAGGTGTGGTGATCTTGGTGGGATTTCAGCTATTTGCACAGCATGGAGCATAATAAGGCAGGACCTAATACATTCTGTCATCCCAAAATGTTTTGTGCTGAGACAGCTCCAAAGTCTCTGCCTCTGTGATGTCTTGCCTGCAAAACAGATATGTCTGCTGACATCACAGAAGTGTTTTTTCTTCTTCCTCTCAACAGCATCTAAGACATTTTTTATACTATTGTGATATAAGGTTTAAACAAGATTTCACACTATGTAATCACAACATGTTAGATCCATGTTGTTTTCTGTATCAATTTACCAGCTTAGTTAGTGAAACTTAGTTTGTTAAGAAACTACTAGGCTTATCTCTATGTATTTATTCCCACTATCAGTTCTAAGAAAAAAAGCTGTAACTCCTATGATTTTATCTATGGAGCAATAGGCCCAGATGTAATAGATGTCTCTGGGAAATGATTGTTCTACCTAAAAAAGGAAGAGTACACTTTAATTAGAAGGAATATCATAATTACTTAGCTCTCGTCTAGTTTATTTAAGAACAAAATGGAGTGTTAATGGACTGTTTATGCGGATTAAATACTGTCATAGCTTTCTTGAGGCAGTATTAAGTGCAGTGAATTACGGAGTTAGTTACAGAGGTAATTCACATGCTATTTTATAGTAGTTAATGACATTTCCATGAAATTAACAATTATTAATTTTTTTAATGCAATGAAAATAGTAAGTAAGAGGTCATGCAGCATTCAAGTTAATAAATTTTCCTTGGAAATAAAATTGCAAGATTTACCACCTATTCCACATTCAGTTAGGATTTTTCTGTTTGTTTTTATTTCTCTCTGAATCAGCAGGCTCTTTCCTTTTCTACTTTTGTTAATATTTTCTGGACATGCTTTATGTGTTTCTTACCCTTTTTAGTCTCTGCAGCCCCCTGGACCACCAGAGAAATCTTAGTGATCTGTCTGTGTCCATCTTTCCAAGTGAGTCCTCTGGAGAGTCACTGTAACCTTCTAAGACTTGTGATAAATTCATGCTATAGATAAGCTTTGCACAAGGCTTCAAAATACCCTAAAATGTGTTACAGAATCACTAGCAACTAAATAACTGAATAAATAAATAAATTTAAGATTAAGCAAGTAACCTCCTTGTCTTCATGTGGTGATTTAACTCAAATCAGCAACCAAGTCCCACACAGTCACTTGCTTATTTGGGTTACTTGACCTTGCTAAGTTTCATGGTGATACCAGGTGCTGTGAAGACATCTGCTCATCTTTTCTCCTCCCCTGCATTCTTAGGAGATTTAGAATCAACATTAAAGTTCTTACATGGTGTTGGAGACAATTTTGGGATCCTATATGGTGTCTAGGGCAGATATGCTCCATACCCCTTTGATCTGACGTCCTGCTTGCATGCCTTTCAAGGGGTTTCAAAGGATCTTTCCAGGCCTATCATCCTTTACCAAGACCTTTCTTTCCGCTGTCTAGGAGGCTGTTCTCAATTTGTAAAACATGTCAGCAGTCATTTGCAGCCAGTTGTCTTTAGCGCACCAATGGTTTGGTCAAAATAAATGCCATTTTTCATTGGGTAGAGAGCCCCTGAAAATGCAGAATTTCGCATCTCAGAGTCTGTACTGTACTTGCTCCCTTTCCAAACATCCTCTCAGGCTGAGCTCAATTCCTTTCCTTTCCTGGAGTGCACAATTTAATCCTGTTGTGGAGAGGAATTAATGTCTGATCCTTCTCCCTGGGTAGACAGAAGGGTGCTTTGCCCTCAAGTAAAAAGTGTTCCAGAGTTTCACATCCGAGAAACCCTCCCTTCTGCTGGTGTGCCAAGGCGACTGAGCTGAGCAGATGATTTTCACTGTGTATTGCTCTGTTTCAAACTTCATTTTCTTCCTCTTTTTCGGCTTGGCTCGAGCGCATTATGGCACTGTCTGGAAAATTATTCAGTTGTCTGCAGTGCAAGGCTTATAGGGTGTCTTCCACTCCTTTCTAATTGTATGTTGGATGCCTTTCGATGCCTGCTGCATTTAATATGTCCACAAAACAGAAACATTGAAGCACCGCTACAAGGATTATTTGTCAAAATATCTCAGCTTAATCTTTCAACATATTTTCTGAGTAAATCTGGAAGGTGGACCATAATATATATACTTTGTGTATAAAACATCACATTATTAAAATAAGTGAAACAAGATTAGCATCAGAGGCCTGTGGAAATATATTGACTTCAATACCTCTTTATATTTTCAAAGGATTAGTGCTGCACAGTGACACATACCATCACACAATACGTTATGCTGACTTTCAACAGGAATTGAAATGACCCTTATTGTCACAGCTTTGCTAGGAAGAAAGAAGGCACAGATCGATTGTGAAGGCAATGTGTTTTAAAAGGCAACGAATCGTCATAAAGTGCCCCCTCTTTCTTTTCCAGGATGTAACGAGGATAATTTCAAAGGCTGATATCTTGGTCCCACAGCACTTGAAGGCAAAATGCTCATTCTTCCACAGTTAGTTTTTTGCTTCACGGACTTGCATGGACATTGAAGCCCGTGTCCAGCATCTGCTTTTCTAGAAGTGAGTGTTGAATACTCTTTGTAAATCATTAAGTATCTTCCAAATTCATTCATTGTTACTGCAAATCCAGCTGTCATAGGGCATCTGAAAACATAGGAGCCAAAATTGTCAATGGTTTTAAAAAATCTTGACATAATTCTATTTGTCATGCTCTTCTTTTTGCATATTCGATATAGAGAACAAGAAAACATGCAGATTTCCCTGTTATTTAGATAGATTACCACAAGGTATTTGAAAGCATCCTCATCTGATCCTTTACATAGTCCCCTGTGGATAAGCATTTCTTTGTTTATTCTAGTAGTCAGAATAAAATTTGCAGAAATTAATCTTTGGGTTTTTTCCCTCTGGCGATAAACAACCACAATTTCAACATGATTCCCCCCTCCCCCCTTATTTATGTAACTTTACTTTTATTTTGGAAATATTTATCCTACAAGTCATATAGTAATTAGTCATCCCATTCCACAAGTCTTTTGAAGGGTTGCTTGCAGAAAATGAACAAAGCTCATCTGGTGAGCACCCAAGTAAGGATGTGAGGCACACTGCTGGCCCAGATGAAAAGCCTTTCAAATCAAATGGCCTCTTCTACTGTTTACAGCCTGGCCTAAGCTCTGAAGCACCAGCCTTCACCAACAGGCTCTTATCTCTGCAGATAAGAGAGACATGTCAGGTGGCTCAGTTCTCAGATTTTAAAAGTGAAATTAAATAAACCTTTTTTTAATTTCTGAGTATAAGAAGTGGATAGAAGGTTAAAGAGGGAAAAAACTAATTTGTTTCTGACACTGGAAAACACAGAGATTGGTACTTAGGTCTGTGTGTTCAGCCAGTTTATTTAGGTACCTCTTCACATACAGTACAAAACCATTGGCCAGATATAGCAAGAAATGGACTTCATTTAAAGAGAAATAAAACAAAAAGTTATTGTGTCTCTTTAATTACATAGACCAGAAGTGAAGAAAATAATCTAAGACTATTAGTGGAAACTTTCTATATGTTTTTATTACCTTGTGTTAACAGCTCTCCAGATTATCCTGCTTCACATGACAATTTGCATTGAACTTGCAGAAAGAAATTATGTGCTACTGTCTCATCTCTAGGCTGGGGGTTTCAGACATCAGGCACACTGCATTTTGACAGGTGCATTGTTTCTTGGAGAAACTCCCTGTTTCCAAACCTAATGCCTCTGATGATAAGTGCAACTCACAAAATTTTCAAATACAATTATAAATCAACATTACATTGTTCATTGTTTCACTGTAAAAGGTAAAAAAAAAGCTATTAATTTTATTCTCTTCCCTTGACTCATTCTTTTGTATCTTTTTGTGTCCTCTTGACTGACTCCTGTAGAGCTGGTTCTGTCTGTGACTATCTTCCTGCTTGCTCATGCAGCTTTTCCCTTGGGTGTCCTCACTTGTCTGCATTGTGATTCTTTCCTCTGCCATGCTATTACTTCTAGGTGTTCTTATTATGCTGATGGCTTTCTTTTTTATGCTGCAATGCCTTACTAGTACCCCTTTTTTTGTGTGTGTGAGGTCATATTTCTCTCCAAAGAGATAAATTAAAAGAGCACCAAGAAGTCATGAATTATGAAATACTTCAGAAGGTTTGTTTTCCTTTGTGGAACTGTGTGCCAAGATGATACAGCTTGTTGCTATACAGCCTGGAGTACTTTTTGTGTTTTGCCTTGTTTTCACAGAGAGTCCTGGCCAGTGATTGTAGCTCCTTAGCTACCACAACAGACTACTTACATTGTTATTGTGAATGCCTTAAGTTGATCAGGGTTTTGGTGAAGAGATCTCAGATGGTAACACAGGAAATCAGAGGCAGTGCTAACTTCCCAGTGGCTGTAAGTATCACACTTATAGCAAATGGTCTAGTTTGTATGTTTGCTGTGAAGCAAAGTTAAGATCTTTGAAAATTCCAGAGGCAGGACCTCCTGCAATCAATAGCCATGCTTAAGCCAACTCCAGATTTCTCCGGAGCTCTTTAACAACACCTGCATCTCCATCAATTAAAGTATTTAGGCTCATACTTGGAAGACTGCTCCATCATTCCTGTACAATTAGATTTGCAAGTTGGGAAGCTAAGTCAGAGAAGTTTGATATGAGCAGGGGTTTCAAATGTGTTTCATACTTTGTTTGGTACAAGCATACTCTGAAAGACTCCCAATGTAAGGTAAAGGTCCCCAGATTATAAGCAACTTCTGCTTATCAGTCCTGAATTCCAAAAGATCTAATCTCTTCTGCTGTAATGTGCCTATTGAATTTATTTTTATCCTTATTAACATATTAATAGACATTAATTTATATTCAGCTTGGATTCTTTGGTTAGCACTGGCATCTTCCAGACATTACCTTAATTCTAATAATATGCTTCTCCCTCCAGCCTCTCTGGATCTCAGATCCGAGTTTCATATTTGGAACATCTTGTATGTTTGTACATGAATAAGGCAATTCTTATTTACTTTATAGCTGAGCCATGAATTCTAGTAACCAAGGTTTTTCTGAAAACTTGCAAATTGAACAGAATATTTTTCAGCTTTATTTGCATTTTCTATTGAATCAACATAATCCAAGATAAAGTAAAATCGACTTAGTAAGATTTTTAATACTTTTGAAGCTTAAAATATTTTAAAATACTATTTCTGGTTGACTGACTCAGGTCAATGGGCATTCCAAGTCTGTTTAGAATATATAAAACCTGAATACATCTCAAATAATGCCTAAAATTAGATGGCTTAAATCCAGCTGGTTCTACATATAATGCAATAAATAAAAAAGCATGAAAGTTCAAGGGGGACTATAAAACAAAGACTTGTTCAGCTTTACAAATGAAATGTTACTTAGATGCAACTTAGAAAAATATGTGTAATTCCTTTAATGTTTAGATGTACAGAGAAGCTACTGTAAAGTCACCAAAAAAGCCTTAAGGTATCTAGGTTTAATTGGCAGTATGTCAAACAGTGTTTCACACAATTTTGTAGCAGTTTCCTGTGGAAACTACATTGTCTTAGATAAATATACTATTACCAGGGTTTGTTTTTTTTTTTTGTTTAGATGATGGGAAGATTCTCCCTCTTCTCTCACTGTTTTTCCAGTGAAACAGCTATTAATAAGCTCAAGTGAATAAGAGCAGAATCCTTCTAGTGTCTGGTTGTGTCATACACAAACTAGGGGAAAGGAAATTGAAAAAGAAGAAGGAGAGACAGTGAAATCAGTTGAAATGTATTATTAGAAAAATGTAGATAATAAATTATAGCTGATTTATTTACATGAGATCAGAATTTTACTTGCATTTACATACATGAGCATGAAAATCTGTATTGGGTGAAAAAGAATTGCTTCACATATCAACATTCCTAAAAAAGAATATTAATCTGATAATTGATGTGAAAGTGAAACTTTTCTTGAAACAACATCTGTGAAAGACATGAGCAAGCTGGGAAGCCCATCTGAGGGAGATATTCACTGACACAAAAACCAGATTGATGGGGAGATCAGCAACCTGACCGACAAAAACCAGAAGGTGCCCTATGAAATTCAGAAGTCCAAAACGATTTTGATCAGTTTGGATCTCATTTGAATCTGATATATAAACTATGAGAAATCAAGTAGCTGCAGTGACAGCAGAAGCTCCAATGAACTGATTCTGTATAATTTTTCATCAAATGGCTTATCCAAAGGTTTAGGATGAAATAATAAATACAGAGAACGTCAGACCTCTGAAAGCTGGGGGATTCTGACATTTGACTGGCTTCCATGTCTCCTTTGTGCCTCTTGTGGAAACCCTTATTTCAATACTTTCCAGGGCTTGAGCTGTCTGGTTTGTACTAATTATGTATCAGAGGTCAATCAATGTCTTTGACTGGTTTTACCACCAGGTGTTGGAAGGAGCAAACAGTGGAAATGTAAAGTGCATCTGGGTGGTGCTTGTGTATGGCTCTCAGTCAGTGATCCATAATGATTTCTTGTATAGATTTTCAAAGTTGGACTATTTGACCTCAAAGTCCTAGACTTTGGAGCCTTGAGATTTGTGATGTATGGCCATAGAAAGCATTATAACAAGAGCACATTAAATCTGATTTCACACCTTAGGAAAAAGAAAGAGTTTTGTTGAGGATAAACTTTGATAAACTTATTCTGAGTTGATATAAATGCTTGAAATAGGAGATGAGTACTTTTGGCTAACTAGTCATAAAAGCCAGTGAGAAAAAACTGAAGGTGAAAGGTTTGGTAATTATTTTTTTTTCACCTATGATGCTGAGAACATATCTCTGGAAACTTTCTGGAAGACTGAAATTTTCTAACAGAAAAAAAAAAAGAATCTTCCCCAGTGAACAGATTTGCTCAGGAATACAAGGTATGACTCAGGTCCCAGGTAAATACAAACTTGGAATGGGAAGAAAAACTCTTGAGATAGTTTGAATGGCATTACATCAATCAAAACCAAAAACATGCAAAAACCAGTTAGAAATGTGTGATCTGAGATCTCTACCAGACTACAGTGTTGACAAGGACCTTCTGAGTCATAGTATCCATGTTCCAGATACTGCAAAATACTCCACCACATCCACCACATCACATAATGACTTTCATTAAAATATCACGCTCCAATGTAAAACCAATTCACTTTTTTTCCCAAGGTTATTCATTATCAATGCCCGTTTCAAAACCACTTATGATGAGCAAAAGCCTTCTAGTTTGCAAACTGAATTTATCACTGGCCTTCCCAGGACAATGTTATCTTTCAGCCTAAATATGGCTCTCCTGCACCATGTTAATCCTTACAGTTAAACTTTACAGATAATAACAGATAATTATTCCTGCCTTTGTCCTGGTTAGCTAAAAGTGCATTTTCTGGTGTAAGGTAGGCTCTCCCTTACCTCATGAACCCTGTAGCCATACTCTAGGTGTTGTTAATTGAAATTCTGCATGTCTTCACTTGCTAATAACAACTTAGGATTTGTAAGATTTTTCTAAATACATGCTTCTATTCCATGTATTCTTCTATTTTATCTCATGGAGGAGGTAACATAGCATCAGGAGCAGTTGCTACTATGAGATGGCTGTTGTTTTTGTCAGCTGTAACCCTGTGAAACTGCTTTATGTACCAGCAAAGGACATGTGTAATGTACTTAAAAATGGAAACGTGTTTGCTGACTTCCTCTCTGAGGCAGAGTCTAGGCAACAAAGAAAGTGAGAAATAGACAGCAAAGAATAACCACACATGAAGAGAAAAGCTTGCTAAGAGAATTTCAGGGTCCAAATGTCAGGTGAAAGATCTTTGAAGCTTTGAGCAAAAATCTGTTTTAGTTCCCTACAGGGTGGGAATAAATGGTGCTTCACTTTTCTTTAATTTTATTGCAAATAAATAACTCTGCCACAAAGACCCTTGACTTAATTTTTGTTTTTTCTTAGTGAAAAGAACTTGGGAGACCTCAAACCTTGGCTACCCACTTGCAGACGTAACATAATTTGGTGTAAACAATTTCTAATATTGCCTTTGCCTGCTTCTAGAAAAGGTGATAACTGAGGGGATATGGAAGAAAAACAAAATCAATAAATCTGAGTTATCCTGGTGTGTTTGCATTACCCAGCTCAGGGCTGTGAGATAACCATCTCTGAAGGTGAGGGCTCATGCTATTGTGGGTGGGTCAGTAGATACAGCTGGGAGCAGCAGTGCCATCACTAGTCAGGTATTGAAGGCAAACCTTTACAAGAGCAAGTACTAACTCAGGCAGTGAGAACTGAGTAAGCTCTCTGTTACCAGAGGGGGACAGGCAGGTTTTGTTTATCTGCACTCACCCCTGGATTTGCCGCTTTCCACTGCCAGAATGGCACAACAACCTGGCCCTTGGAAAGAGATGACACATTCTTGGATTCTTTATGCTCCAAGTATTTAAGTGTCTTAGTGTTACATACGATATAACAACTGCAGCTGCAGTTCTTTGGGGGTCTCTGTGCACCCCAAAGCCCTAAAATTATTTTACCCACTCATTTGAAACCCAGGAAATGGAATTTAATGATAAACTGGACTAGCAAATAGAGTGAATGTGAGAGGGAAATGAAGAGAAGTGGACTCTGCTGTCAAATTTCTTTTTGTGAAAGGGAAAATTACCAGACAATAATTAACACACAATAAGTTAGATCAAATTATATTGATGGTAATATTTTCAGGTTAAAATAGTACAATTGTTTTAAAATGAATACTTGCACACAATGGTGAAATGGAAATACTGGATTTTGGCTGTTGTACATCTCTGTTCAATTTGCCTATATATTTTTTTTTTGTTCATGAACCAGCTGTTGTACATACACTGTGTGTTTTCTTTATTGTGAAAAAAAAGTTCTGGATTTAAGTAAAGAAACCTTAGAACTTATCCCAAGACATATCACAAAATCATGGTGCTGCAGAGATCCGGAGAAGAAGCATTAGTAGACACTGTTAAAGGCAAACTAAACCCTTGTCTCTCTGAAGCTGGTGGGAAACTGTTGACTTCTGTGAGGACAGGATTTATCTTTAACAATTAAAATACAACTCCCCTCAAAAAAACTCCCCTCAAAAACATGTTCTTAAAATACTCCTTGGTATTTCCCTTTCTGTACATTTGCATATCTTCTGCATATTTCCTACATTCACTCTCCAGTAATCACAGGAGGTCGAGTGAAGGCTTTTGGGAGGCCCAAAAGAGAAAGAGCTGTTAGTCAGAAATTGACCACATTGAATCAGGAGTCAGGAGTCTTTCCATCAAGAGCCCTCAGTGAGATAAAACTGTCTCCACACTGATAGAAAAACTTCCTTGAACAGCAAGCATTAAATTACTTATGTGATTAATCACTAGCCCTACTTCACCAGGATCTTTACTGAGGTTTAGCAATCAGAGTAAAGAAATATGGTTTCAGGGTTTACTTCAGTGAAGAGGTTTATTTTATTGTTTCAAGAAGGCATGTTTTGACATTCTGGGTCCCTTAAAGCATCTTAGAAATTAAGAAATTTTTGAAAAATCTTATTTTTCTCCACAGGTATATTTTTAATGAAAGTATTATGGAACCTGAAATTAATTTGAAGTTTTTATCACTTGTATCCAATGAGGCTAAAAGCGTGCTGTTTCAAAAAGAATACAGACTGAATTTGGCTTAAAATTTAGATTATAGCATTCCTCAGGTATTATTTAATCTAGCATTTGGAAGACAATAAAAGATTTTTTAACTGAAAAGAAGGTTCTCTTTTTTCTGAAATTAACTTGAGATCTGAGAAAAAAAGCCCTTCCAAACACAGTGATTTAACTGCTGGAGAGTCTCTTTGTTGGCTCGTTCCTGCTGGGAACAAGATGCTATTATAGTGACTTGGAGTCATGGCAGGAGAACACAACAAAGATAAAACTTCGTTTCACACATGTTGTCTGCAAAGGTTTTAGAAATTTAAGAAGAGGGTTCTTCTCTTTTCTGACTTTTACCTAGCCTCTTGTCTATCTACTTCTAAATTTATTTGGTGAATGGATTTAAAATTATTTTGCTTTGAAAATTTGTTAAGTTTATTAACTTGTCTTAAAAATTGAATTTAAAGTAACTTCTGGACTAGCTATATAAAGTTTAAGTTTTAAAGTTGAAAGAAGTATCTGCAAGTATGTGACATTTTCACAGCAGTAAAAAGTGCATAACAACTATATTTTTAAAACCAAACTGCCTTTTCAGTATCTCAGACTAGATGTGTAGTTCCTGACCTTTCTTGAAAACCATCAAATCTCTCAATTTCCACATGATAATACATGGAGTGACGGATTCTTCCTTGTAATCTGTAGAAAACCCTAAGGTATTCCTACTGTATAACATCCATGTGGTCTGCTCTTGAAAGCCCCTGTGCACTGGAACCCTAAGTGCCCCAATTGTGTCAAAGGTGCTTTTGTGCTGCAACTCACCAGACACAGCAGAGGACTGTGGGGGTCACACTTCTGAGCTGCCTTTGAACACTTCCAGAGATGAGACATCCACGACTTCTCTGGTCAACGTGTGCCAATGTCTCACCACCCTCTGAGAAAACTGCTTCTTCCAAACATCAGATCTGAATCTCTCCTCTGGTTTAAAATCATTCCCCCTCGTCCTATCACTGTCTGCCCATGTGAAAAATCACTCTCCTTTTTTTTTTTTTATAAACTCCTTTTAAGAACAGGAAGATTGGAGAATGCATAAAAGCAATTTTAATAACGAGACAAAATGTCAAAACAAAGGTGGTCTTCTGAGCATTGAGTTAATTTCAGTAATTTCTTTTTCTTAAACATAATTATATAAATGAAAACATATTTTCTGTTACTTTCTCAATATTTTTTCATAAATTCTTGATCAGCTAAAAGAAGAAAAAGAAAATATTCTCACAATCATTTTCTTTTCTGAAATCAGTTCTGAAATTTAGTTATAAAGAAAACTGAAAGGATTTTTAAAATTAAGAGAAATCTTATAAGGAAAAATTGAAAGCTTTTATTTTGGAATTGTTAAACAAAATGTACTTAAGAAAAGTTAATTTACTAATAGCAAAAAAAATACAGAAAAGGCTTTCAAGTTGCTGAATTTCGATCTTTTTTTTCTGAGAAACATGTGCTTGAAAACTAACATCAGCAGATACATTTTTAGAGCAACAATACCATATGCTCTGGCTCTTGCTTTTCCTCTTTTAGAACAATACACAGTAGCACTTTTAGCCCTCAGTCCTTAATATAGTATCATAAACTGTGAGCTGTAGTCTATTTCAATTTTTACTACCTAACATAAAATTCAGTATAGTCAACTGAAGAAATTGGTCCTATGCAGAAAAAGTCTCTACTGTTCCACACAGCTGTTTATAAATCCTCTGGATAATGCCTGTCTTTGCATCATCCAGTTTTTTCACAGTCAGAAAGCAAAGTATTGGGGAAGAAAGGACAAAGAATTGTAAGATATCCCTTGTTCTCTCTCTAGCTACCACAGACCACCGTATCACTTAAACAAAGGTATCAAATTTCATCCTTAATTCTGATGGTTTGAATGGACTTTTTTCTTTTCCCCTGATATATTGGTTTTAACTCTTTGATAGCAATTGTTTTGTTGGTTACAGGTATTATTTAAGTAGTATAAAGTCAGGAACTAATGCACAAGGATCACAGTATAGACAACACTGGTGTTTAGTTTATGTAGGTTAAATGTCAAAGGAAGGCAATTTTGGAGGAAGCATTATCTTTTCAGAGAAAGGGAAAAAATTTGCTGTTTCTGTCTCCCAATATTTTGCCAAGAATATGCAGGAAAATAAGACACTCCTGTTTGCAATGCTTTGTTCCTACCAACCATGACTCACTTTCTGAGCATTTACTGGATAAATTGTTTTTATGAGCTGGTTAAAATCTGTTGGAATAAATGAAAGAAGAAATCCATGATTAGGGTCTTTAAGACAGCATGTAGGTGGTTTCTGCTCAATTGGGTTATCTATGAAGAATTTGGACAAACAGTTTTTGGTTCAAATAAAAGAGATTATTTCTGGGAGGTATATAATGTAGCATATTTTATATTTTTTTTCATTCTAGCTTTTAGCCAATGAGAGGCACAGGATGGTCTCTAAACCCCAGTACATGAAAACCCAACAGCCACAACAAGATTTTTTTCCTTAAATAAATGGCACTGAATTTAACTTGAATTGACTATTAATATAAGGAAACCTAGTCTGACTGCTTTAATTGGGAATTGTAACTAGTCCATGTGCTATTTCCATTAATGTGTTATATTAATGTGAATGTTTTATATAAATCTGATATGTTATCTAGCATGTCATGCAGCTATATGGCTTTGTATTTTGATTAAGTTTTACTGTCTTCTTTTTAACACACAAGCTGTATCACACTATGTTTTTTAATTTATATAAATACTTACTTTAGCAAAGTTTCTGGGGAATCAAATTCACTCCTACTGTGTATAGAAATTTGCTTGAAAACTTGTTCTCCCAGGGCCATAGTTTCCATGGGAAGGTGTCAGTCAGTAACTGCAGCCATACAATTTATTTCAAACTAATTGTTCAATTTTAGATATAACAAAAAATAAAAAAAGTCAAAGCATTTACACCTTCACTGTTACAAATATATAATAAAACAACTTTATCCCCATTGGCATGGAAATGAGTTTATTCCTAAACACAACAAATGCTTCTCATGTCAGATCCGTGGTGATTCAGTGATGGCAGATGATAAAAACAGCAGGTCTTGCTAACTGTAAAATGCCATTCCTCTCAGTGTAACAGGTATTTTAAGGCTCCACAACAGCTTTCTTATAGCTCCTTACAGTTCAACATGAGGTTAATTCTGAAGGTGCTGCAGATTTCCAAAAGTTTGTACTTTCAGCCCTTCTTGGGTATCTATTTTCATTTTTTTTCCCAAAAAAACACAACAGCAGCCACATCCAGCCACCTGCTCTGGTGTCTGGAATCACAGCTGACAATTACACATGCTCTTGTGCTGGGCAGAAGAGCTCCAGCTTAGTTTCAACATTTTGAAGAGATTGGGAGGTGAAAATGACAGGGAAAGGATTAGAGATCTGCCAGACTACTTGAAACAGCTGACATTTGAAAATCTGCCTTCAGCAAAGTCACTTTAGAGGATCTAGTAGGAAGCACTTCAGAAAAAAACATGTGAAAACCATGCATTTTCAGCGAGGAAAAATTCTCAGCATTAAAATCAATATATGCAGTCAATGCCTGATTCAAGTTTCTTAAATTATCTGCTTCTGGATTAAAAAGAACTGGATCTATGCTTGTATTTGTAACAAAATCTTGTTATGATAACCCGAAACTAATTCATAATATCTAATGCTTCTGAGCTTGCTATTCTCCATTGAGAAACAGTACAGTTCTTGGAACTACCTGGAGATTATAGATTTCCCTTCATCTTCTAGCAAGTTCTTTTTCAAATTATCTTGAAGTAAGTATAAGTACTTTATGTTCACATATACTGTTTAGAGTATGAAACTAAGGAGAGCATTCACCTTGAAGTAAACAAACCCTCTGTCTTTATAAATTTTACAAAAATATTTGTGCTAATATTTAATCTTTCATAAACAGTATTAATTTCATAATACCTAAGTCAAGTGATGAGTCCACACGGCAAAGTGCAGAACCTTGTAGATATAATCTCATGGTTCATGGATACACTAGGAACATTGCCGAAGTATCTGTGTGAATAGTAAATTCTTGGTAAGTGTACCCCAGTCAAACTGAGGCACCCCAGATGTGGTTTTACTCAGGGTTCTTACAACCTTCAAGTGTTCAGATACAACTCGATTTGACTTATCACCAATACACACACTCTTCTAATCAAAGTGAAACTCTGCACAAGAACTATGTTTCTACATCATTGTCATCCACCAGCATTCCTGTCTTTTGTGTATTGATCCAGATGTCTCTGGAGAAGATCTTGCTATAGTTAGTTATCTATTATGCCAGGCAACACTGGGACAGCTTCAAGGATGTATTAGAGGGGCTAGGATGGTATCTTTGTCGCCCAGGGATACCTTTAGTCATTCATGGACAGCTCTAAGATTCTGAGAAGCAAAGTCTTTATTTTCAGGGTTTGACTGTCGTTCTGGTTCTTGTGATGAGGTGTTGTGCTTTAGTTAGTTTTACTTAAACATGAACTATACCAGTCTCCACTAAAATTCCACTACTTCATTGCATTGCATTATGTACTGTAAACTGATATATCTTGTTAAGGAAACTTTCCTGTCTGACCACCCAGGAGCCACTCTGGCAGTCACTCCTGCACGATCTGAGCTGGAACTGAGGCTCCTTTGCTGATACAGAGCTTCAGGGTTATCAGGAGGCTTCCCTGCCTCAAGCAACTCTTGAAAGCTCACTGCTCACACAGGCAGCAGATTCTTATGTCTGTAAAGCCGTGTGAGTTTTAAAAGGAGAAATGGGCCATGTCCCAGGCTGATGCTGCTCCACTGTGTGTATCTAATCTTTTTACAAAATATTTTCTTTTAAGGATACCAAATCCAAATGGTCAAGATTTCTGAAGAACATACAATATAAACAAAATGATTGATTTGTGGTTGAAGATCTCCTTGTAAATTACAACTCAGTTAAAAATGTTAACAGATGTCATTTGAGGTAATTTTTTGGTAAAAACAAACAGAATGAGTACATGGAATGCCTTCATTTGCTTGTACATCAGTCTTTATATCCAGGATGAATTAAATTGAGATAAATGCAATTAGTCTTATTACAGGAATAAGAATTACAGCTTTAATTTAATCTGCTAAAATAGATTAATTTTTAAATATATATATATAAGCTTATCATACCATACAACTATATCGCGTTATTAAGCACACCAAGGAAAACCACAAAGAGAACAGGAGTACATCATTGCTGGGCAGTGGAAGCCAAATGCAAAGAGCTGTGATTTCCTTTGGTTGTTGCTGCCTCTGCCTGTGTCTCTCTTTTCCTCTAGACAAATCGAGAAATCACCAAAGTCCTAGTTCTGGCTCCACTGCTTCAGAACTCTGGAACTGGGGTTTCACATGGAGGCTTTGAGTTTGTTTTCAGCACTTATTCCAATAACCTGGGCACGTGTAAAATCTGCTTTCAGAAGATCAGATTGCATGAACACACACTTGACGAGAGAAAGACAGTGGGACATAGTACAGGGACTATTTCACTGACACCTGCAGTTGCAAGGCCTCTTGCACAGCTATGTCTCAAATCAATTAGAGAACCAAACAAATTTTATTAGGGCTTATAGACTTTAGCAAAAATGTTCACATTTTTTAATAAACCCAAAGAGGTTAAATTGGTTAGGAACTTGTATACATTTTATTTGAGGCTTTCAGTGGTCATGTAGGCCTTTTATTTTTTCTTATTAGACCAGTAAAAATCACACACAATATATATTCACATGTGTATATATATGTGAAGCAAGACTTTACAACGAATGAGAGATTTGTAATAGTAAAATTAATATGATCCTTCTGATTTACTTTGGTTAGCTGAATGCCTCTAATTTCCCACCAAATGTGTTTCAGATGCCTTCACTTTTTTTGGTTTTCATGTATTTTTACCTCAGTAGTAACTCTAAAAATAATCCTCTAGACACTTATGCCATACAGTGTGTCTGGAAGGACAGATTCACCTATTTGCCTTCCCAAGTCAGACTTTCCTGCAACAAACTTTCCTGCAGAAAAGCCAGAGGAAACTGCAGAATACAATTGAAAAAACAAAAATGAGAAATGCAGACACTGGATTTCACTTGAAATGTCTCTTTCAGTCCTGTCAGACTGTTACAACCTCTGGAAAAGGAAAACAAGAATGGAGGATAACAGATTTACCATCACAAAGGCCCCATGATCTCAATCGTACCTGCTGGTCTGGGGAACTCTACATTATTGGCTTACGCTGTATCATTCTTTATAGTAGCTGAGCCCAGTAAAGACTCAATTTAAACTGCCACGCTGTTATGTCCACTGACCCAGCTGCCATCTTAGTGTACCCTGACTTTCATCCTCAACTGGGAAAATAATATACAGCTACCAAACCAAATAAACCAGTGGGAATGGACATGGTGTGATGTGAATTTACTGGGAAAGAAGGCAAGGCAGGAGGATTTTATTTATCACCAAGCCCGTGAGCTGATGTGGCACAAGAATCTGAAACACATGGTGGCAGCTGTGCAGTCTGTGTCTCTCCTGCCCCATCTTTATTCAGCTCAGCATCTCTCTTTGTATGCATTGTGCCCTAGGGATGGCATTAATATTTTAGTCTGCAATATCTCCTTTCCACACAGGAGAACAATAACAGAAAAATATTTCATACTCCAGCACCAGAGCAAAAGAAGCTACTCCATGAGAAAATAATTTTTTTTTTGTCTGAGCATGTAATGTTCCATACTAATTCAGTGACATCTATGAGAGTGGGTGAGTTAGAATGGGAACTCCATGGCAATGCCAATATTTCAAAATGTATGTTTGAGTTCTAGGAGAATTCTCAAACAATTTTATTTTGCTGGCAAAATAAAATCCCAATACACTGCTCCCAGTTATTAGAAAAATGTTGTCTGAAATTTATCTATTCATTTAACTTTATTTTAAAATATAAAAAATGCAACCATGATGGAAAAAAATACATATAAATGTAACTTTCAGGCAATCTGTTATAGTAATGCTATCCCTATAAAGACAAATTAATTTTTTTAATTAAAGTTATGTGTGAAACTGACAGACCAGAGGAAAATTCTGTTTTATATCGAACCATGAAAACTTGTTTCAAAACTAATGACAGCTGTCATCCCTGTAGGTTTAAATATCACATGCCCATCTCCAGTAGCAAGGCATATAATGTTAAGTAAGGTACCACAACCCCAGCAACTGAAAATAGCACTGGGCCTTCCTTTAAGAAAAAATAAACAAAACAGTGGAGGCAAGTATCATACCTTTTGTGTATATATAGGCTTATATTACCCTGCTAAATCTTCACTGTATATACTTTTTTCACTGTATCTATTTTTTTTAAGTACTTTGCCTTTGAGTACCATAGAGTTGACCTAATTTCCTGGTGAGGTCTAGTTGGGGTTTGTTGCTGAAATGAAATGGCATTTCTGTAAATGTCTGTGCCTCATCCAGTTAAACTTGGTTAATGTATAAATAAAGCTGTGTAATTCTGTATTTTTTGTCATCCCCTGCACCCTTCATTTTTGCTCAAAATGCTTTTGCTAATTTGAGAGACATCAAGGAGTAATTACAGTAAACCCAAATCTTTATTTCTATAGGTAGATATGTTTGTATGAAATGTGCTCCTTATTCGGAGTGGCTAAAATATGTGCAGGACTTGAATATATTAAGTTTTCAAAATTGAAAAAATAGTGCAGCAGCTATTTGTTTGTTCAATTATATGGGAAAAAATAACCCAAAGAAATCCACAGCAGTCAGTGTATATTGACAGCAGTACTGGACTGAATGTCAGCAAAGAGACCCAAGAACTTGGTCTTTACTGTCTCTGAAGGTTTTCAGAATCATTTGAAGCCAAAAATCAAAACTGAACTATAGGAATGTAGAAAACAAGTCTCCTTTCTAATTTTGGTCTAAATTTCTGAGTAGACTAAAGTACATTTTAAACCTTTTTCAGCCTGTCTTCAAGATATCTTCACCTGTGACCAACCTATTCAATCTCCAGGTAGGTCAAGTTTCTTTTAGTTTAATCTCTTTAAATAGTCATATTTGCCACAGGTAGTTCAAGGTTCTCTTAGTCTAATGTCTTTAGTCATATTTGTCACAAAATTTCAAAAGGCATTTAGTACTTTTCCTATTGCCAAAGACACCATTGATAACAAATACTGTAATAATACTTAATATTGGCTTCTGTACTGGGAACCATTCCAGATAACAAAACACTGAGTCAAATCTATCAGCACAGTCATCTGAGCTTCTAATCCCTATTACAAAGCAGAGGATGGGAACAAAAACTTAGCCAAAATCAGACCTTACACTCAAGTCTACTATGTGAAAAAGCACAGTAACCCAGAGTTGTGTCTCAGACGATTTGTTAATTACATATGTCAATTCTACAACTGCAAATATTTAAAAGGCTAGCAATACCACATCCATGTTTACAAATCTCTTTTACTGCTCATTTTGACACTGATGGGTTTTGAAGCAAATCTTGCGCATGTGAAGCTATTAATTTACACACAATTCTGCTTGGATTCTCCAGTTATAACTCACAGCTAGTGTCTTACTCTTTTGGTGGATAAACATGTAATTCTAAACTTCTGTGTCTGGAATATTAAAATTTGTGCATGTTTTGGCTGACCTTGCCTGTTTGACTTCTTCAGTGTTAAACAGCCTCTGATTTTAATTCAGCGTTGGCCAGTTCATATCAGAGCTGAGCATGGCTTCATGATTGCTGAGTGCTACAGGGAAAAAAAGCTGCTTTATAAAAGAAATTGCAAATTGACATCTGTCTTCACCTGTCATTTTTATCTTTGCCTAAATAATCATTGCAGCGCTGGTGACTATTTGTTCCAAGGGAGAGTGTGTTGATCACAGCTCTGCAGTTGCCGTTCTCAACAGCACAGTCCCTGCTGCAGCTCCCCTTGGCCACCCATTGCAGGAACAGCAACCTAACTTTCCTGTGTACTGGGAAAGAGTGAACCTCTGAGATATTTACATGTAATAATGGTATACAACCTGAAAAGACTTCTCCCAAATATTTTGTACTCAAATCTTTTTGTTGATATGCTCCATTATATACATACATACACACACACACACACATATTTATGTGTATGTATGTGTGTATACATACATACATAATCTCTACCAGCCTTTTCCCTCCCCAGTATGATTTCTTCATTCTATTGCTCATTGCTAGCTTTTTTCTTTTCTTTTTTCTGTCTGAAATTGTCAACCTCAAATGACATTCTGCCATTGCTCCAGCATTTTTGAACTCCATGGAAAGTACCAGAAAAATACCTTCAACAAAGGAACAAGTAACAACAAACAAATGTGTACTTATTACAGTTAATTCACAGCTGGAAGCAAAATCTGAGTCTTGAGAAACATATGAGAAACCCTGGAACTAGACCACATGAAGAACAGAAAGCCATTTACCTCTGGAAATAATGCTTTCACAGCTGATTTATTTGAGGGCAAATCTGGAGGGATTCTTGGTTAAGACCATTTCAAGCATCCAGAAAATGCCCAAGATCTTATTTCAGAAGTATATACATAGAAAGTCTTCTAAAGTCTAAAACGGACTGTCAGACTCCCACCTACCAAAAATTACATTAGGCCATAGACTTTTTGTCACTTGCTGTCTTGGCTTTCTGGGACATTGTAGGTTTGGTTTTAAAAGAAAAATTGTATTTATGTGTACAAATATGTGACATGCATGTACACGTACATTAGAAACAAAAGAAAAGCCAAACATTCAGAGGTATGCAGACATGCATAAATACATATGCTGCCAAGAAGCAAAACATCACTGTAATTGAATGGAAACTTTTTCATTTCCTGAAGGCCAGTCTTAGTCCAAATAGCCTGGGACATATACAAATTGCTGTTCCATTTTCTACCAGGGTGACAGACAATGTTCAGCAGTGTTCCAGTATATTATTTCCTATTCATATATCATCTGGAATGTGTAGAATTGCAATATGGAGTGGATGAAGCAGAGACAAATGAAGTAAAGTAAGATTAACCTTACCAAAGCAGCGTGCTCTTCAAGACTTGAACAAAAGCCTTGTATGAATAGGTGTTATCGAAAGTAGAACTGCACCTGATATTGCTTTGAAGCTTTGCAATAACTACAGTATGTGTAGATATTGAACTAAATTGTGTGTGCCTCTGATTCGGACTTAGGGTTTTTTTCCATTCTTTTGACTGCTTAGCAAGGTGTCTCCTGCCATTACTGATAGTCTTTGGAATCATAATTCACATCCTCTGACTTTTCAATCTTCTATCTACTTTTCCAGTTTAGGAAGCCTATCTGATCTAGTTCTACTACTCCAGTTAAAACAAACTACTTCTCTGGAAAAGAACTGACAGTAGTCTCATGATAACTAAGGCACGTTTTGGAATGAATATCACTTCTTTTTAAAGAGAGGATATAAGGAGTTCTTAGCATTTAATTGGCATCAATACATATTAGGAACTCACAGACCCATCTTAATTTATTCCAGATTATAGAAAAATGTTTCCAACTAAAGTAATGTACTCTCCATAGGAAAAATTACTCAAATCCTTACAATCATTCTATGTGGAGTAATTTTAAAATGAGGTAGTTCAAGATCATGTTATACTTAGGAAAATTAACGGTGATGTTACCTGAACCTTCTGCCATGGGAGTTAACAATTAAATTTGGTGGGTTTGTAACACTTTCCAGAACACGTAGTTTCAAATTTAAAAAAATTGCCTAAACACACCACAACAAAAGCCCAACTCTGATGGGATTGATTTTTGGAATGGAGACATTAGAGCAGTAGAACATGAAAAGCTAAGACATAGATGTTGAGTTATAGTCAGTGGTTCAATGTCCAAGTAAAAAATAGCAGTCAGTGGTGTCCCTCAAAGGTCCTGTTGGGACTGATGCTATTTAATATCTTTATTCATAATATAGACAGCATGGGCTAAAAGATGAGGTGTTCTGTTGTTGAAGACGACTCTACTCTGAGCAGTGCCTGAACTCAATGTCCTCCTGAGGTCAATCAATGTACTATTTCTTGAAAAACGGTTCTGCATCAATCTTTTCAGGGCAGATTTTCTGTGGCTTGAAGCATATCTTGACTCTGAACAGAGGGAAAAGCAAAAATGCTAACATCTCCCTTTCATGATGTTGTCTTAAGGAGTTTAACTTCTCCCTTCCAAGGCATTCCCATCAGTGTCCCATTACCATACACTTCTTTTGTCCTAGATATCTGCCTTTAAACAAAAATAAATTAAAATGTGACTCATGCATCTGTTATGGTTTCAGACTGA
>WBMV01003359.1:10520-209143 GCA_013396655.1 Campylorhamphus procurvoides
CCTCCCCGTCTCGCTCATGCATCACTCCATCTAGCGCTGGCCCAGCCCGGCCGCTCGGGACCTGCCTCCGCCACCCGCGCTCCCTGCGCGCCCGCGGACAGACCCGCGGACAGACCCGTGGACAGACCCGCGGACAGACCCGCGGACAGACCCGCGGCCCCCGCGCCCCTGCCCGGCCCCCGCCGCCCGGCCGCGGCTCCTCCGGTGTGCCCTCCCTCCTCCTCCCCCTCACCCGCCGCCTCCTCCAAACCCGGGGATGTATTAAAAAATATCCCACGAACGAATGGAAAGGTGGAAAATCCTCTCGGGATTTTCCCCGCCCGCCCGCACAAGCCCCGCCAGCCCGTCCCCCGCCTCCGCAACCCCAGGATGCGCCCCCACGCAGCGCGGCACCTCCACGGGGGTCCCCGCACCCCTCCCGTCCCCGCAACCTCCGCACCCTGCGGTGGATGCGCGCCCAGCGCACCCCTCAGCATCTCTGCGTGGGGCTGAGCGACCCCACCGCGTGTTTCAGTCCCGCGGGGAACGCGTTCCTGGCGCGGGGCTGTGTCTGAGCTGGTTTTAACCTTTTTCACCGTTTTGTTTCAGGCTGAGGGAGTTTATAATAACGCGGCTCAGGCCCTGCCCGGCGGCCGGGGGAGCGCAGCCCGGGGAGCAGCGGCAGAGCCATCGCTCCCATCACATCATCTTTCAGCACATGATTAATAACAAATAATTTTCCTGCCGCAGCCGAACTTGCGGTGACCCTCGGGAAGGGTGTCTGCGGCTCTGCCAGTCCAGGGGCCGGGGCAGCCAGCGGGGAAGGGTGGGAGACCCTCCCCTGGGGACCCCCACACCGGTGCGCCCTGTCCCGGTTCAGGGGCGTGCGGAACGGGCCGGTCCCCGGTGTGGCCCGCGCAGGCCGGGATACGGCCTTGAGCCTTCCTGGATAACACCTCGGTGTTTGGCGAAGTGGAAAACCCACGGGGGAAGGAAGGTGGGAACAGGGGGTACCCGCAGGGTACTCGCTGCACCGGGGAAGGGGGTGAGGGGAAAGTGGAGAAGGACCCTGGCTGTGACTGCCTGGGGAAAGGACCCTCTCTCCTCCCTACTTTCTTAGCTCACTTTAACTGATCTATCCTGACACTCTATTTTGCTTTCAAATCAAGTAAAGATGTGGGAGAGAACTTTTGAACTGGTTTATGGAAAAGTGGAGGGAAGCAGTGTTCCAGCCGCGCAGGCTTTTTCCGACCCCTCTGGGGTGATGGAGCCGGGCCCGCCCCACGCCCCCCGGCAATGCCCCCGCATGGCCCGGGCACTCCAGGAGGGGGGAGCCCAAAACTCCCAACCCCTTCACCTCTGGCCTTTTGCAGTTCAAGGGATATACAGGTGGGTGCTGTTATGGTCAGCTCTACTGAGTTCATTCGTCTTTTTTTTTTGTTTAATTTTGTTTTGTTTCGTTTCGTTGTTTTGGGGTTTTTTGTTAGTGACATCTTGATGTCCTTCCTGCCTGCCCGCCGCTCCCGGTTGAACTTCGCTCAGGAGTCTGCAAACGACTGGGAATTTCGAGCACCCGAGGTGAACCAGACAACCTCGCGGCTGCTAAAGATGGACGTGGTTTAAAACGCAAATATTTACCAGGGTCTCTGGGCCTTGAGGGGCTCAGCTGATGCAGGAGCCCACGGCACGGGAAGGATGGAGACCTCCTCCCTGGTTAGAAGCAAGAAGTGGGGCCGGCCTTTCTCCCGAGGAGGAGGGAGGTGAAGGGTCTGCAAATGTGCACCATGTCCCCCCTTTATTTCCTTGGGCAGCAGCCCTAGGGCCGGTCTGCGGGGGCTCCCCCGCCCTCGGAGTGAGTGGAACGGAGCCTTGCTGAAGGGATGCGGTGGGACTCGATGATCTCAAGGGTCTTTTCCAACCTGGATGTTTCTATGATTCCATGAGGTGGCCAACAGCCCATCTCCGCTCCGGCTATTTCAAACCCACCGCCCACAGCAGCCTCCGAACCGCAGGCAGCATTTTTCGTTCTTCCTAATGTATTTTTTTCAAATGCCCCTAATTTACAGTTCTCGTTCTGCTCTGTAAGATCTAGGTTTTAAAAATTCGTTCTAGGCTCAATTCCTCCCGGCCGGGCGAGAGCAAAAGCTCAGCCTGGGCACTGATGAGATTCCTCCGAGGCGACGGCCGCGGTGATGCCGGGTCCGGATGTCTCTCAGAGCGACAGCCCCCCCAGCTCCTCCTGCGGTGTCCGAGGGGCAGGTGATGCCTTAATATCCCCCGATACCGGCCTTAAATAGAGAGTAACAGGCTGGCACTGCCGCTCCCGGCCCTCAGGAGCCGGAGCAGCGCTCAGTTCCTCACTGACCGCCCCCACGAGTGTCCGCGCCCGGCCCGTGGTGGGGGTCAGGCATTTACTACACACCTGCGCAAGGGTCTGCAGTGGCAGGAAATATCTGTATCCTATATATACAATCTGTAACATATATATGTCTAATCTAATTCATATATCAGTCTTCTGTGTGTCTCTCATACTCTTTTTGTGGATTTAAGGGCATCCTCTCTCTCCGAGTCTCACAGAGCAAATCCGCCCAGTTATTCTCGTTGCTGGTCGTGACACATATGTCGTGACAACCAAGCGCACCCGCAGGGCGGGCCCCTCCATATCTGCGCTTTTCCCTCTCTCCTCCCAGCCAAGCCCGCTCCTCTTCAGGATGGCAAACCTTTACTCTGGCAAACCCTTCCACCAGGGGCTACGTCACGATTCCATTCGCGTGACGTCATCCGTTGCCTCCTTGACGTCACACCTCACCTTTCAGCCAGGCCACGATCCAAGGCAAGCCTTGGTGGCCCACTCGGAGCCGGCTCTGCTTCCCGGGACTTGAAAGCGGCCCCCCGGGCTGGGCAGGATGCGGCCACCGGGCTGGGGTCCCCCTTTCTCTCCCCGCATCACTGGGGGCCAGAGGATGCTGCGGGAAGGGAGGAGAGGCCGCAGCAGCGCGGCCGTGGGGACCCCGCCAGCCCCTGGACACCCCTGGGGAGCCGCGACCCGCGTGGGCGTGGGAAGGGCCGGGGAGAGGCGGAGGGAGGGTCGGGCCGGGGCCGAGGGGACCCGCGGAGCTCCGGCGGGGACTCGGGTGGCGGGAGGGCTTTGCGTGGGAACCCTCCGCGTGGGGCTGGCCGGGGAGCATCCCCCACTCCGCGCCAGCGCAGCCACCGCGCTCCGGCTCCCCCTGGCCAGGGGCTGCGTCAGGGATCTGTGAGAGGCTGAAAGCCCGCAAATAAACCGCTCCGCTTCCTCCTGCTATAAATAACCCCAGAACTAGGAATGGCGCTTAGAAATAAATCAGCGCTGGCCACGCCGGTGACAGCCCCATGAAGAAGAGACGTGTCTGACCGAGAGCTGGGCTCCCACTGTCCCAGCCGTGTTGCCCCCCAGGTACCTCGAGAGGGTCTCTCATTTTGGAGAGGGGCTCCCATCCCCGCCTGGCTGCTGTGGTTACAGTCAATGCCAAACCACCTGGGCCGTATATCAGGTGGTGAAGTTCTGTCTCTGCCAGCTTTTCCTTTTCAGATTTATTAGCGTTGTATAGACTCAGATTCAGTCTATAAATTATTGGGAATTGCTACAAAAATGAAGACATCTCCTCCCAAGCGCAACTTTACCCGAGAGGAGAGGGAAGCTCTCTGGAAAATAGAGCTGCAGTGAGGCAGAAGCCCTCCAACCCAAACACAATCAAATTCAGTTCAACCAAACCCAACCAAACTCATTCCAACCAAACCAAACTCAACCAAACTCAGTCCAACCAAACCCGACCCAGCCCAGCCAAGCTCAAGCTCACTCAGGCAAACCAAACCAAACCAAACCAAACCAAACCACAACGAATACAACCAAACAGAACCAGATGAAACCGCAATGAGGGCAACCAAACCATGCCAAGCCAAACCCAAACAATGCAACCCCAGCCAAACCAAGCCCAAACCAAGCCAGACAATCCCTCCCAGTGTTCCCATCGTAGAATTCAGGAAAGCAACTTTTAATAACGAAACCATCCAAAAAGTGCTTAGCAGAAAAGGCTTCGCTGGTGCGTGGCTCTGACCCACGGGATTCCCACGCGTGTCGGAAGAAGCAGAGGCCGAGGATGCGCGCAGGAGAGTGCGCAGGACTGCGCGGTGCCCCGCGGAGCACCCTGAGGGTGCCGTGGTTATTCTTGCGTGTACCGGAGGGGTGGCGTCCGTCGGGGCAGCGTTTCGGGGGTGTCCTGCCCAAAACAACATCACCCCAAATGAAAAGCATGACCCTTAAGCACAGCATGGAGCCCCCCGCGTACACCCCCGCGCAAGGAGAAGCTCTGCACTCCCCGCGGCCCCGGCCTGACGGGAAAACGAAGCAAACCCCCAAACGGGGAAAGGAGTCCCCGAATCCCCCGAGTCCCGCCGGAGGCAGAGCCGGGTTCCCCCCAGGCCGGGAGGAGCGGGAAGCAGAGGGAGGGAAGAAACCCAGCCCGAAGCGCGTGTTAAATCGCTCAGGAGGGGAAGGTGGAAAATTACGTTGGGTCCTGGCCGGCCTGTCCTCTGCTCAGCCAGGACAGCAATTTTCCTAAGAAGTAGAGCAAAACGAAATCAGCCCCTTTTTGGACCCACAGCCTTCGTCCCTCCGAGTGTCAGCCAAGCCTCCGCCTTCCGCGGGAACGCAGGGCCCCTCCGCGCCGCGGATACTCCGCGGGAGGGTTTCCAGCAGCCGATCTCGGTCCCCCGGCCTCCCACTGCCTCCCTGCCCCATCCCGCTTCCCTCAGCTCGGAGGACCCTGCCCCACCACCACGACTCTCCTCGCCATTGAAACACGAAGGGGGAAACGGATTTTTCTTGGGGTGTTTGGTGCGGGACAATTGCCGGGGCACCTGGGACACCCGGGGCTGCCCCCGCACCCCGTCCCCCGCATCCCGCTGCGGGGCTCCCCCAGGCGCGGCGGCCAGCGGCAGCGCTTGCAAAAACTCCGGATGAAAAAGTTGAAGGCTTAATGTTTTCTGACAGATACAAATGATACCCCAAGGCTTTCTTGAAATGCAGCGACTGACGGCTGGAGAAACGGTTTTCCTATTCGGGTTTCTGCAGCTGGAAGCGGCCGGGGGTGGGGTGGGATGGTGGCGGTTCCTTTTGGCCGTCATTCTCCTACCCGCACCCCGAAAATAAAACAACCGCCTGGGTATCCGACCTGGGACAACGCCTTTTGCCCTCAAACTGCCTGCCAGCAGAGCCTCACCATTGCCCAAAGCTGCCTCCCAGCCCTCCCCGCATCCATCAGACCACAGGCACTGAACTGTGCTCTAAGAAAATATGAATTTACTGTTAGCAGTGGCTTGGGTTTATCTCTGATAAACCTGATGTGAGCAGGAGAATGTCAGTGTCCTGCAATGACAACACCGGAGAATGGACAACTCAAGAACACGGGGGTTGTTTCCCTAGGTGGGGGAAAGAGAGGGGAAAATCACAATATAGCCCCACAATTCCCTCTCTGGGCAGAGAGAACATGCTTTTCTGATTAATTGACGGAGGAAGGGGCACCGGCGTTTGCTGGGCTGCCTGCTCATGTTACTCTGTGCATCTTTAGATCCTGAAATGCGGCTCTTTTGTGGGCTCAAAAAGATGCCTCTGGAACAGGATAATCAGAGGCCCGGGCACTCCGTTGGCATTTACTGAAGACTCTTCTTCAGCAAAAAAAGAGGTTTCGTTTGGAATGAATGACACTGTGTTTCCATGTGGGTTCCCCCCACCTTGTTTCGGCCGAGCAACCTCTTAATTACTCCAGCATTTGGATGGGGGAAACACATTTCCCTTCAACAGGACATTTCCTGAAAGGCTGAAATATTCTAATAATGTGCAGGGCTCTTTAATGTGCTTAGAACAACAGCGTATGTCCTCAAGACTAGCACATTTCCTGCTTTAAAATGCAAAAATCAGAGAAATAATTAACCTTCGTGTTCATTCATCTTCTCTTCTATATTATTTTTTTTATTTTCCCTCCATTCATACTTTTTTCTTTAAACTTTTCAATCTTATTTTGTTTCCTCCCTTCCCCCCATTTTCAATATCTTTTAAATTTTTCTTTCCCTTCCCTCATTTTAATTTTTTCCTCTGACTTTCTTTTCTTATTTCCGCCCGAACGGCTGATCTCTCCCTGCTGCCCGGCGGACCGCGCTGCTCTCGGCGCAGCTCCCGCTCCTCTCCGCTGCCCCGGGAGCAAACACCGCCGAGATAAAGGCACGGGACGCTTTTCTTCCCAGTTTCATTGTGGGAACGGCCGTATCTTAACTGGCACATCTCGGGGAGAGATAAGAACATACCGCCTTCCAGAGGGCTGTGCTAATCAGTGCGCTGGGTTAGATATAAAAGTTCAGGGCAAATAAAACGAATTAGTTTTATTAGCACGTTTAGGAGGCGGTCTAACGAAGGAATTCGGCTTTACTAGAGAATGTTTTCTCCTCCCCTTTTGTTATTTAGAAGCAACATATATCCCAGCTCCTCATCACGGGATGGAAATAATGAATCGTTTCATCTGCGGTCATTTTCTGGGAGAAAAACGCTCCGTTCCCTAAACCCGATAAGAAGGAGATATTGATATCTATTTCTATTTGGAAATACACAATTTCACAATAAAACACGCGTGAACAATAAAACGCACTGTAAAGGAGAGGTGGTGGAGCCGCCAGGTTATTTTTTGGCGGTGGGTTTCGGTAGGAAAGATTTGCCTCGCTCACAGGAGCCTCTAACTCGGCTAAAACTTTCGCAGGGAAATGTGGCCACGGCTCCAGCGAGCGATTTCCAAGGACTTTTTTCACATTTCAGGCAAATGAAGGATTTTTGGGGAAGTTCTGCCAGTGAAGTAGACTTCAGGAAATATTTGGAAGCCTGTTTTTATACAGGCGGCTGGAGTTGGTGCAGGGAATAACCTGGAGAAAACGGACTTTGATTTGTTGAGTGGAAAGTATATATTTTTTAATTGTTATGAAAAAAAGCAAACGGGGTCTACGTCCTCTATTCAAGCACAACAGTATCGTTTTATGCTCAATTCGTGACTCGGACTTTGTGTTCGTCTGCAGTGTGGGTGGCAGAATTTTGGGGAAAAGAGACGAAATCATAGAAAATAATAGAACTGAGAGAAAACTCGCTTAGTGACAAAGAACACGAAGCTGAAAATAAATCCCTGAAAGATACCATCGGTGAAGAGTCCTCAGGTCCATTTAAGCGGGGTTAACACGTGGAAAAAAAGCCTTTTCCCCCCACTTCCAGAATTTTACTCCCGCCTCACACAACCCGCGACATATGCACTCCCCAAAGATGGTGCCTACTTTTAATTTAGGAAAACAAAATAATGAAAATAGAGGAAAGACAAGCAGAGGGGCTGTCGAACACTATTTTTCTGAAAAGGAAAATTCATCGACGGCCCAAGGTTTCCCCGCCTGCCCTCCCTGCGCATCCCCGGGAGCAGCCGCCTCTCCACCGCGGCCGAGGACCCCAAGGCATCACCCACATCCCCCGCTCGTCCCGGGGACCCCACCGGGGCCGGCCGAGGCTCCGGGGATCGCTGCAGCCCCCGGGGCTGCCTCGGCCGGCCTGCCCTGCCCGGGGCACCGGGGACGAGGCGCGGTGCTGTGGGACACTCTGTTGTGTCCCACAGCACCGCTGACCGCTGAAAAAGTCGCGGTGCGTTTTTTTTGGGGAAAAAAAAAANCGGGCGCTGTGCGCGCCCCGGCCGCCGCTCCAGGCTTTTCTTGGGAGATTTCCCCGTCTCGTCCTGACGTCAGCCCCGTCCCAGGGTGCCGCAGACGGGGGAGGGCCGGGGGCAGGGCCGCCCGCACCGGGAGACCGGCGGCGCCGCCAGCCCCGCACCTCCGTCCCGCAGCCCGAGGCATCCCCGGGCCCGGCCCCCCCGGCAGAGCCTCCCTCCAGGGGCGGCTGCGGGCTCCTGCTTACACGGCTCCTGCCCTCCTCATTTCCTCCTGTCTGGGGCTCTTGTCCGAGGGGGCAGGGACAAGGAAAGGCCACTTTTTTTCCTTATTTTATTTATTATTTTTTTTTTTTGTTTCCCTGAAATACTCTCTGTTTCAGGAGCTCAGCGTGGAAGTGGGGGTGCAGCTCCGAGCACCCCGGGGGAGGCAGTGGACAGGGCCCAGGGCTGCTCGGGCTGGAGGATGTAGCACTCCGGGAGATGCTTCCCTGGATACAGGCACACTGAGCTCACAGCTCATCCCTAAGCCCTCGGTCCACTTTAATTTCCCAGGGATGCTTCTGGAGTTTCAGGCACTNCGTGACCGGCGAAAAAGGCGGGGGTGGTTTTTTTTGGGGAAAAAAAAAAAATTAAATATATATACACACATATTAAAAAAAATTATAAAATGAGGTAACCCCTCTGGAATTGCCTTTCCCAGCGTATTTGTCAGAGCTGACGAAGCGCAGAGGCCCCGAAAGAATTTATACACGGTATAAAGATGTCAAGGGCTGCGCGGGGAGCGGAGCGCGGAGCCGCGGGGCGGGACGCGGTGCGGGGCCGCGGCGAGGGGCGCTCCCGCACGCCACGGGCTCCGCTTTGTCCCCCGGCCCCGTCCCCGCAGCCGCCGGGAGGTTGCGGGGCTGGNCTCATTTCCTCCTGTCTGGGGCTCTTGTCCGAGGGGGCAGGGACAAGGAAAGGCCACTTTTTTTCCTTATTTTATTTATTATTTTTTTTTTTTGTTTCCCTGAAATACTCTCTGTTTCAGGAGCTCAGCGTGGAAGTGGGTGTGCAGCTCCGAGCACCCCGGGGGAGGCAGTGGACAGCGCCCAGGGCTGCTCGGGCTGGAGGATGTAGCACTCCGGGAGATGCTTCCCTGGATACAGGCACACTGAGCTCACAGCTCATCCCTAAGCCCTCGGTCCACTTTAATTTCCCAGGGATGCTTCTGGAGTTTCAGGCACTTCACTTCTCATACCTATCCCCTGGAAGTTTCCCTCCCAAGAGGAAAACACACAAGTCATGTGGTGGCCAAGTGAATACGGCAGCAGGGACGTGCCTTGTGCTTCCCTGAGCAGAGCAGGTCACAGAGTCATGCACACACAGGCTATAGCTGTAGTTGAAAACCAAGGACAACGAATATGGAATGGATCAGAAAGATAAATAGCATAAAATCAGGAACAGTCCAGTCCCACACTTGCCATTTGTTATAGAGAGAAGAAGTAAATGGGATTCACATGTCGAGCATTAGCTGGTTGTTAGTCTGTAAGATAATATTAACTTCAGTGCTTGCTGGTTTACTCCAGTTTTCCAAAGGCAGTTCCAGGAGGCGCCCAGCCTGTAATTTAGGATGGCACATACTGTGTGAAAGAGGCTTTGGCACCGGGGCCTACCAGCACATCAAGGTGATATTAACATAATAAAACTTTTGGAGAGGGAGTAGGAGCTCATAAATTAATGCATTCTACTGTTTTAATACTGGGAGCTAACAATGTGTTTCCTGTTCAGCTGATCATCCCTGCTGCAGCCTAACAGCTGTTTTAAAGGTGCTGTGAAACTGAAGAGAGGGAAGATGATTGTCTTTAAATCAATGTTTAATGACGTGTTATTAGGAGAAAAGTCTTCCTCCAGCACATGTTTACATGCTGAGGATGGAGGGGAGCTTCCCAGCCCGCCTGCCTGGGAAGACAGGGAGACCCCTCATGTCCCACCAGTCTTGCAGGTGGTCCTGATGTCCCCAGAACCGGGGCACAGCTCACCAGGTCTTTGGGTGGGTGCTGAGGAAACTCCTCTGGAATGTTGAATTGTTGCAAGGAGGAAGGTTGGACTAGAAGACCTCCAGTTGTCCCCTCCAACCGTACCCAGTCTGGGATTCTGATTCTGTGGAGGTTTGCAGGCAATTCGAGTCATGACTACGAGTGGGTGATTAAGGCAAATACTGAGAACATCCTGCCCACTTTCAGCATAGGTCATGGCTGGCAAGATCCTTCCTCCATAAAGATCAGATATGGATAATGGAATATTCCCTAGCTCAGGAGTCTCTTTCTGGAGGGACAAGCTGAGAGTGATCCCCCTTTTAGAGGGGATCAGAGGAGCTCTGGAGAGGCAAACAACTGGTCAAAGACCCCCTGGCAGAGGAGTGGGGCTGACCTGTGGCCACTGGGCACCAAGGGCAGATTATATACACATTATATACACGTTCCACCCTCCTTACTCAGGAGATAGTCCTTGCTGAACGTGTATTATGGGCTGGAAGCCTGACGGAGCTCCTCAGTCACACAGGTCAGTTGGTCTTAGACACCTCTGAACAGGCACTAACAGCAAGCTCCAGGCACTAGAAAAATACATGTAGCTTTGAGGCAAGATGTAGGAGTGAACGCTGAGATGTGGTCCCTAAAATAAGATGGAAACAGGAGCTAAAATAAGGTGGAAATAGGAGCTGTGAATATAAATCTTTCTGTAGGTGCTTAAGTCATGTTACTTCCTTTGCACTTGATCCAGAGATGGATTAATTCATTTCAGTGTCTGTTTCTTCAGCTTCCAGAATAAAAGATGGTTGTTGCAAAGCTTCTGCCCCAGAGATGGATTCAGTTCCAAAAACACACCAGGGCTTGTGCCCAAAAGAGGAGCGTGCAGCTCTGCTGGAGGTTGGGAGGGAAGGGCACCTCATCACGAGGTCATCCTCCTGCTGCCAACCAAGCCAGCACCAAATCATCTCCAAGCCAAGCAGGTTTCCAAAAGTATTGTTTCCACAGCCAGCTCTTCTTTAAGAGGAAGATGATGGCAGAGATTGTTCCTACATAAACAGAATAACCCTTTGCAATTGCTTTTTTAAATCATCACAAACATTCATTCAAAGAATGTCTCTCTGTATTTCCAAATATAGTGAAGAAATGACTCTCTAAGCTCACCCATTCCTTAATTTGCAGCCTTCTCCATTAGTGCATCCTTGGAATAGTGTCTGAAAGGCCACACTACTTCTTTGGGAGAAACTGGCATGTCTGGAACATGACTGGATGGTAACGTTTCTAAACTTCCCAGAAGAGGCAAATTGCAAAGGAATAAGCTTCTTTCTGTGCACGCACATTTGTTTTGGAGCCAAATGGAAAGGAGAGCTCAGAAAAAGAAATGACAAATTGTTTGGAAAATATTGTCCTTCCCAAGACAGACCTAACCATATGGGGGGAAGGGAGTCAATAATGAAGTTTTCCCTTTATATCCGAGTCCAGCAGCCCTCCCATCCACTCCGCTGGGAGGTTTGTGTGAGTCAGACCTGCAAGATCATCCATTCAGGGTCATATTTCCAGCACTTCAGTCCCCTCCCTGCTTCACTCCTATTCCCAACTGCAAGAAGTCCATGTCTCAGATTTATGGGAAGAGCCGCGGGATGGGACCCTGAGCTGTCCCTGTTTTTCTGAACCTCATTCCCAGCCTGACACTGCTGAGGAAAAAGGCATCCATTGCAAAGGAAAAGGCAGAGCAGCTTTGTCACTTAGAAAACATATCCATGAGTTTATGCAAGGAAAATTAATTACGAGGCCTGGGAGAAGCCCTTTTTCCAGCCCTGCCCAGCCTCTTGGTGTGACTTCAGCAAGTTGTGTGAGATTTATGTGCCTGCAAGGAACTACCCCGATCTCCCCCCAGGACATGGGTAGGTTAGGGCAGAAAAAAGGTGTTGGACAAATGGACCAAGCTATACAGGAGCAGAGCTTATTGGCATTTTGATCATATTTGTGAAAGGCTGCTGTAGCTGCGGTGGATCTCTAATGCTGGACCCGAATCCTCTGTGGACAAAATGAGGGGTGCATCACTGCCTTGGTGGTTAGATGGGAACACAGAAAATACTCGTCGTGGCAAGGAAATCCCTTCACTCCTTTTAAATCACTGAATTTATCATCATTGTCGTCTTTAAGTAATAAACAAACACGGTATTTACGAATCCCCGGCTACTAATGGTGACAGTTATGCAAGAGCAAAAAAGGCCGCAGCAATTGTGTACGTCAGCAATTAGCAGAGCCTTTAAAGATGTTGGGAAAGAGGTTTCTTTTGTGTGTGCGGTTGTGTTTATTCCCTGGTGACATGCTGCTAACAAGCTGCAAACCAAGGATCACCCACAAGAAACAGAAACAAACAAACAAAGTTTTGTAGAGGGTGGTAATACTTAGCTTAATTCTCTTTAAAAATAATTATAGCCCTGTGTGTGACAACTGGGAAGGCCACATTTACTCCAATAAAACTGCTTGTTATTCTTCAGGAATTACATTTGGAGATGTTTCCTTATACAATGTAGACGTTAATGGGAGTAGATCTCAATCAATGAAATATTGATGTGTTCCTCATCCTTGCACTTGCAGGATTCTCGGGCTTGTGGCCAGCTGTTTACTTGCCAGTTAAATCACAACACATTTAATGACTTTCTAGAGATCTGTCTGAGGACTAACAGCCAAAGAGCAGAATCTTGGGGATTTGGGCATTAGTGAAAAGTTACTTAAGGTCTAGACATCGATCCAAGTATCTCTGCTGCAGTTTATTCCATGCATTATAGATTTTGGGGAAAGTGATAAATGGCTCGTATACCTTCAAACTCACACACGTGCCTCCTGTGCTCCCACAAGGTAGTTGTTGCATCTGATTCCAAATACTCTGTTGTGCTTGGTGTTATTCATCTGTTCTTTGACAGCACAGCAGTGTCTCAGATCATGCACCATCTGAATGCAATGCTGGGTGTGAATGTGCCATGTATGAGACCTTGGCATCTACTCAAACCAGCTTCTTAGACCTTGGCAGGAAGGAAAAAACCTTAGAGGTTTTTTATAATACAGATACAGATACTCAAGTCTACTTTCAGTTGAGAAGCATTTAGCTTTGCATTGAGCTTATACCTGCAGGTACATTTGTGTTCACTCCTGAAGAGGTGGCTGAGGGCAGAGATGTGCACTATATATACCTGTCACTGGGTATGTACTTTATTCCTCTCTCTTCTCCTGGGATTGGCTTTGGGCCAAGGTAAGAGGCAGGAGATGGGACTTTGGCCCAGCCACTCGTCATTCCTGATGTTAAATAGTTCTGTGGAACAAGTTTTTCTTAGAGCCAGGACTGCCTCCCCTCCAGCCCCATGGGACTTTCTCTGTCTTGTATTATTATTGCTGTATCTATTAAGATTAATGACTTCCAAAGCTGTTCTAAAACTATTTAAGTGCCTGATGATCCATCTGAAACTCATCTCCATTCTGTGCACAGGTCCCAGACATTAATCTTTAGAGGTGACCACTCTGGCTTGTGGGTGGAAATGAGGTAAATACACGTTATTTGGCAGGAGCTCTGTATGGGACAGAGCTTTCTGGCAGCAGACACAGGGCCTCATACAAATGAAAACTGATGGCTTAATATTTTGTTACGTTTTTCCCACCACACTTATTACCTTCTAATTGCAGGCATGGCTTAAAATGAAGAGTATGCTCATTCTGGGAGAGGCTGACATGTGTTAACCTTGAGCTGTCACCCTGGGAGCAGGAGCCAGGGGGATCCCCCCCTGTTCCCACTCTGTGCCCTGGCTGTGCTGAGCACCAGCACATCCCACCACCAGTGGATGAAGCCGGGGTTAAACATACGGTGGTGTTACATTAGAGGTGGCATTTCCAAGGGAATTTGCACTTTTTGTATGATTCCAGGGATTAATTTCTCAATATGCATCTCATTACTCATGGGCCTACCATATGAAACCATATTTAGATGATTTTTTAATTGCCAAACCTTTCCCCGAGCTCTGCTGAATTCGGTGAGCAGAAAGGAGAGGTGGTTTCCAGCAGGAGCTTGAGAGTGGCCAGCAGAGCCCACATCATTTTATGTGTCTTCATTTACTTCACGAACAGAACACGAACATGAACAGAAGAAAACTAACCTGGAGCTCTCCCAGTGACTGGGCTGACCACAACATCATCAGCAAAACTAGGTATAAGGTTAAAATGAAACACCTGCATGGAAAGTGTTTGCAGAAGAGAAGTCCTCTTTTGCCTGGGAGCAAGAGAATTAAAGGCATTCAACCAGCTCCGTGAAATATTGTGAGATCTATGGGTGGGACGTGCTAAGTATTACAATTATTATTTACTATATATTAATATTTGTTATTCATGAGGATTTGTGTGTGGAGGGAACTTGAAGGATCTGGTCTGGCTCTGTGTGTGCTGGGGCTCTCGAGGGATTTTTTAGTGTCTACCACAATTATAGACGAAGACTGAGTGAAACCTTGTGGTTTTACTCTACAAAACATTGAATTCAAGGACTGCTTATGTTTTCAGGGAAAAAAATAAATGAAAAAAAAAGTCTTTCACAACGTATTTGAGTGATATTTCAATGCTGTGGCTGGAGTGAAGTGTTTTAAAAAAGGGATCACATGTGACTAGTTGGGAGAACTGTAGGCTTAGGCTCCTGGCCATAAACCCAAGCACTGTGCACGAGGGTGTCAGGTATTTTAATCCTCCTCTGTTTCCCCCAGCCAGCAGAGAAAATCCACCTGCACCTCCTGTTCACAGAGGTGTTTTTGCCTCTGTGTTGCTCACAGTGGTTGATATTTTGTGTGAAGAACGTACCTAGGGGTGTCTTTTCTTGTTCCACCTCTTGGTACCTGCAGTGGAGAAGAGCAGAGCTCTTCCCTGTGGACTAGGGGAAGGGGGATTTTCACAGGTTGAAAGATGACACATTTTTCTGTGTGAACTGCAAAAATTGCCAAGGAACCTTTAAGGTTCCTTGTTTGTACAATTGCTTACTGTACATCTTCAGATTAGTGAGTGCATTTAGAAGTTTAGTTTGAAAAACCAGAGTTTATTCTGCTTCATTCTTAAGTAAACACTGGAAGTTCAGATCCTCCAGGTCGGATAAGACCTCTGGTTCATCAGGTCTGGCATTGTGCCTCTGGCAGTGACTCAGAGCTGATAGTGGGAGAGGTGCAGTGCTGAGCAGCGGTGCAGTGGGATGTGTGTGCTGGGATGTGGGCACTGTGTGCTCCCATCCTGCCCCTCCCGAGCAGCAAACCCTTTGGTTTCACATTGTTACACCTTCATTAGCTTTGAAACACCACGAAATGGTAGATATGCCTCTTCACAAGAGCTTCATTGCCTTCATCAATAGTGCCTGCAGAACTGCTGCTGTCTCTTCCATACCACCAACTCTGCCATGAAACCTCCAGTGGTTTCTGCTCTTGCAACCCAGCATGTCCCTGCTTGGCTCCTCCCTGGTGTGCTGAGGTCCTTGGTTATGGCTCACACATAGAGAAATTGCTGGTATTAAAGCCTGAAGGTGGGAAAAGCATTCCCCAGGTTCACTTCAGCACTTAGAAGCACTCCTCTCGAAGCTACAGTGCATCTGAGCTGAGCTGTGGTTTGTTTTCTTTAAACTTCAACCCTAACGTGACATACAATAACTCTGAGCTGCGTTACTAGCTAAGATTACAAGGTATAACATGAGCTGAAACAGTATATGGGAAATCAGGATGCATGAAAGATTTCATACAAAGGAAGTAACCCACTGTACATAAACTGGGTAGTTGCTCAGGGCAAACCTTTAGGATTTGATGGATTATTATCCCTGAGATCCAGTGTTAAAGAGTGTTTATTTATTATAGCTCCCTAGTCCTCCTCCTCCCACCGTATCCCAGCCTTGGGGCTCTGAAAGACTCAGAAATCCCACTCTTCCCTGACTGGCTCATGATGGATGCTCTGCACCCAGAGATCTCCCTTTAATGCTGGAGCTCAGACCTGTCTTCTCTCCTGCTGCCCACTGTAAATAAACAGGAGAAATTTAGAACAACCATGAAGATTTAGCACTCCTGTCCTCAGGAAACCTGTGCCTCCATCCTTTCACTCCTTGTGCCCTCATGTCCCAGCCCTGCTGGCACCGCTGTCGCAGAGGGATTGTACCTGATGCTTTTCACAAGAGCTCTGAAAGGTGATACTGTTCTAGTTCTGTCACCTGATGCTGCTGCCGAGCATTTCCAGTCCCCTAATTACAAATGTAAATGCAGTGAGTCAGATCTCGAGGGATGGCTCTTCCCTGATGCCTTCCTCTTGTCTGAGTGACTGACTCTTCCTCATTAAGGCTGAACTGAAACGCTCCCATGAAAATGATCGGAAATCCTGTTTTCTGGACAGGTACAGATTTTGTGGGGTACAAAAGTTCCTAGATTTGACTGAAGGAGAAGTTTAATGCTGAATCGAGGACAGTCCAGATCTTTCTCATGGCAGATGAGGCAGCAAAAGAACAAGGGTTATTTTTCTGTGCTTGCAACGCTTAGATTCCCTATTTCCAGCACTTCCTTTGGGACAGTTTGTTTTAAATTTATACATTTCATGCTATTGAACTGCAAATTTAAAACAAACGCAGAATAAACCAGCTTCATTATTGTTTTTTAATGTAGGTTGCATTTGTTGTGGTTGGAATCTGGGAGAAGTGACTGTGCCCTCGAGGCAAGAGGTGTGACCAGCAGAGCAGGGTGCATCCCTAATCCTCTGAGTGCAGTGACACTCCTGGCAGGGCTGGGAACTGGGACTCTCTTTTGTCTCTGACAAAAGGAGCATCACGTTCAAAGCATGTATTACTTGATAAGATATTCCTCCTGAAGAGATGGAAAGGAAATAGCCTTGGAGGCCAGAGACAGAAATGACATTATCCATTACGCTGGCAGCACATAGCCCAGGCTTTAGTCATGGGTAGTTGCAACCAGCTGAACTGCTGAGCTCCCGTGGCTTCCCTGCAAGGATTATTCAGCAGCCTGACATTTCATCATTGGGAAATATTTCCTGATATTCCGCCTCAACCTTTCCATTCTTTATCTCATCCTATTACTCTTAGTTATGCCCCCTGTACAACTGTAGATAATTCCTCTTCCTCCTTGATGTTTACAGCCTCCAGATACTCGCAGGCTGCTTATCATGTCCCTTTGCTGTCCCCCAGATGAGTGAGATTTGGTTCTTTTATCCTCTCCTGAGAACTCAGCCCATGCTCTCCATCCCAGCTGCCTTACCGGGCTCCTCTGCTTTCCTCCAACCATCTTTCCAGCCCCTTCCCTGCCACTGTTCTGCCATGAGGGATTCTGGCTGGAATGCTCCTCGCAGAGCTGGGTGGGCAGAGCTGTCTCTGTGGGGTCCCCAAGCCCTGCCCAGGCTGTCACTGGTGCTCCTCTCCCATCTCCTGCAGCTTCTTGGGCCAAACTGTATTTTCAATGGCTTTGCCTTTCTTCTTCCAGACCCTTTCTGAGCTCCTCTCCTTTAACCCAGGGAAATGGGAGCCAGGAACCAACTCTTTCCCCTTTCCCTGGGCAGGAGGACTTCCCAAGCTACTGCTGGGATATCCTCTTGCCATGGCTTTCATTTTCTTGACTCTTTTTTTAACTCGGGGGAGAACTTCAACCCCAGTGGCTATTTGTAGAATTATTAGTGTCAAAGCTGATGGTGGAGAACAGTCCCGGGGTGTCTGCAGGACGGGAAGCACCTGCCCAGCTCTTCTCTCTCGGGCACCCTCCCGCAACTTGCCCACGGGCTCGGTACCCACGGGAAGATGCTGCGGGGTGCGGTGTCCCCTTCTCAGCACTCCCATCACCCATCGGCGGCCGTGAAACCCGAAACGCCTCCTCCCAGCCCAGGGCAGGCCTGCTGCTAATTCCTCCCAGTGTAAATTCCCACCCGGAGCTGTTTTCTGGCCACTACAAATTAGAGCGCTGAGTGGCAGCTCTCGCAGGGATGCTGCTCCCTTCTCCTGACACGCCGGGCTGCCTCAGGCTGCGGGCTCTTGATCATCGTGGCATGTTCCCCTCGGTGTCCCGCAGTTAATTATTTCTGTGTTGGGTTGCAGGATCATCTTCCCCTGCCCAGAAGCGCCTGCAGCAAGGACGAGAGCAAAGCGAGCAGGTGACTGGGAGCCCTGGGAGGTGGCACTCGGGCAGCTGGCTCCGTGCAAGCCCTTTCCCTCCAGGATTGCTGTGCCAATGCCGGACTGCAGGTCTCAGCAGCGGGATTTTTGCCTTCCTCCATCCACAGCATGTGAGGAGGATCCAGATGCACCTTGTCAGTGACAGCAGAGACATGCTGGGGCAGGAGATGCTCAAGGGCAAGGTCACATATTGAGTGCCTGTGGATGATGCTCCCTGCCCTTCAGAAAGTCTCTGGAGGTGAGATTGTTGTGTTTTGCATGAAGGCAGTGGGGAACTGGGCTGGGAGGGGACACTGAGCCCTGGTGGCAGGTGGCTACAAATACACAGCTCCTTTGAAATGCAGTGCCAACCTCCCCTCCAGCAGAGCACCCAGTTCTCCTTTTGGGGGTGCTGACACTGCCTGTTGCATTGAACACCATGTGAACCCCAGAAAAAGGTGTGCCCTCAAAAAGCCCCATTTCACAGTTTGCCTTTGCTAACCCCTCCAGCGAGGGCAGGAGCTCCCTGCAAGCCTGTTCATGCTGAAACACCCACCAAGGGCAGTGCACAGCATCATCTGCTGTCACTGTCACACAGGGTGAGGGCAGTGCCAGGGTACCAGGCGGGCACGGCTCCAGGGGCTCAGTTTTGGGGCCGTACAGGTGGTGGAAAGGGAGGCTCCCAGCTGGACATGGAGCATCATTCCCTCCCGCCATGGAGCCAGCCCCTGGAAGAGCTGCTGGGCACCACGGACACAGCTCAGCACAGTGGCCAGTGATGCAGGCAGGTCTGCTGTCAGGCCAGGAAGCATTTACCCTTCAAAATATTCTTTGAATAGCACGAAACTGGCACCTCCTTGTAATTATGAAGCTGGGGAGTTGTGTTGACAGTGTGAGTCAGGCTGCCCTGTGCTTTGTGAAGGAGGTTGCCCGTGTTACGTACACATGCAAACTCATGCCAGGTGGGAAGGACGGCTGTCACGCTTTCCTTTCCCTGATTTTAGCAAAGGAGCATTATTAGGAAAACCCACACTTTAATTCACTGGTTTGGGAAGTGTATCTTTGTACACTTCTGTCTACCTTTCCTATAAGCCCATGTATTTTGACAAGCATCACACCATCACCTTTCTGTTTGCCTGTTTCAGATTTACAGTTTGCAAATCAGCAGCTATTGGCAGCTATTGATCCTCTCTGCTTTATGTATCTGGATCTGACTAAATTTGAGAGTTAATTTGTGCTTTTCTCTTTGGCAGGAAAATGTTTCAATTTATTGTGGGCAGTTGTACTGACATCAGGGAGTATTGTAAAGAAAATGGTTCAGAGTTGCTTGCGCCCTGTTTTTCCCAAGGTTTTGCTTAGTTGCATGTTTGTACAGCAGAATACTTTCTGCTGTTCCTCCTTGTACCTATTCTTTCACTGAATACCGTTTCACAGTGATCTGACAAGCTCAGTGCAACAACTTGCCCATACATATTGTGGTGTTGTGTTAAAGAGCTCCCTCATTATTTCAGCACAGTGTGTATCTCCAGCATTTGTCAAGGCTTGTTTGATTCAAACGTGTTTGTCTTATCAGAGGGGGAAAAAAACCCAACCAATCCTTTGGATCTGTCAATGGGGACAATTAATAATGTTAAAAAAACAAGAAGAAGAATAGTGCACTGTAAGGAATGCCTCTCTGTTATGGCATCAATGGGGAAATAAAGCACTGGAGCCAATTTGGAAGTGAGCTCTGTGTCCCAGGCTCACTGCACGCCCCAAATGGGGAGTGGCATGTAAGGAGGTGGGAGATGGCTGGAAGTAGCAGGAATGTGAAAGCTCCTGGGCACTCTCCCTCAAGGACCAACTGTGGTCCAGGCAGGAGTAAGGTCACCCTTTCCCCTTGTCCAGGCAAGTGGATGACCGAGAAGTGTGCACTTCTCTTCAGTGCCATGTCTGTATAATGGAATTATTTCATGAACTTTTATGTAATTTGTCAGGAAAACTTTAAATTCCAGTGAAAAACATTGATAGGTATAAAAAAATCCTCTAGTGCCAGCAGCTCCATGACTATTTGGAAGACCTACATTAATCATTTAACAGTTATACTATTCCTTACTCTAAATTCACATTTTTAGCCAAAAGCAGCCAAAAAGCTGGATTTCATGCTTGTTGACCATTTTGCTTTTCGTGCTGATGGGTGGATCAGAGGCAAGAATTTCAAGGCTTTTACCTACAAGGCTTGACTCATATCTCTAATACTAATTTTTACTGACATAGTCTCATTGCCATCACTGATGGCACAGAAATCTCACAGGTGTCAGTTTTGCTCCAGAAAACTTCCATGGGACTCTGGTAAGGTGAGGAGGATGTGTCAATCTTCTGTGGTGCTTTTACACCTGCAAAGCCCCCAGATTGGGTTGCTCTTCAGGGTGAGTGTGTGGACTGTCACTTCTTGCCTTTTTTGCCTCGGGAGCCCATCAGTAAAAGGGATGTCACCGTATCCCATTTCAAAATGCTCTGTAGTAGCTGTTGTTGGGGTTGTTGGTAGCTGTCAAGAGTAGCTACAGGCATCTCTTAGAGTAGATTAATTTCATTTTCAGCTGATAAAAAGAAAGAGCCTTTTATTTCTCAGGATATACTTTAATTTCTTACTGTTTTATTCAACTGCCTACCATGACCCAAATGGGAGCTGTCCCAGGGAACAGTATCAGCTCTCACACCAGAGCATCCAAATACATGTCCAGGGCAATCTGAACAGCAGAAGGTAACCAAGATGACTTTACCACTGCTGGGAAAAAGCTGATTAGTGTCTTCTATTTAACACTTACTTTGCTCTTGCCATCATGCAGTGCAAACCCAGGAACTCCCCTTCCATGTGAAGTTGAGGCTGCTCAGTGTAACTCCTGGTGTTTTGGATCCAACCTAAAGAACAGAAAACTGAACTTTGCCTTTGCTTAAATCAGAAGACTGATGAAAATTTATAAAGCTGGGCTAGTATGACTTGTTGAGTGCTTGGAAGTGCAGAGGGTCATTGAACATCCTTGATTTGCAATTTCTTTTGGACTTTTTACCTGTAGACTTCCATGGAATTCCTCACTTGCACCCTTCTGTGCTGTGTGGGAGCTCACAGGGTCTCTCTAAAGGCAACAGATCCCTTTGTTTTCAAGACAGAGAGGCAACAAGACCCCAGGGAGAAAACAAAAATCAGCCTGAGAGCACTGGCCTTCCTAATTCATGAAAGAAATGAAAGTATCTTGGACCAGATATTGCCACAGCATGGGGTGCAAGTGTGTGCATGGCTTCTTTTGAGCCTCTCTTAGTTTTCCTTCCTTGGCCAGCAGAGATTCCTGGCAGTGGGATGCAGGGCTGTTTGTACTCCTGATGTGGGGCTCTTCTACTCTTACTAAATGGAGCAGAGCAATTCCCACTGCTCCCAACCTGGATTGTGTTGCCAGCACTCAGTTCTCTTGGAAAGCTTTGGTCTTATTGCACGCATTCAACACACACTCCTTTAAGTGGTTTCCAGGCCTCTCCATAGAGAGGAGGGGGAAAGATAATGATCCTGTGGAAATTTTGGAAAGAACTGAGCATAACCTTGGTGTCCAGGCTGACATTCAGGATCTTCAAGACCATATGTTTGGCTGCTCTTTTCAGCAGCTCCAAGACAATGGACCAAGGCAAAGATAAGGTGGTTATCTAAGGTAGTGAGATCAGGCCTCATTTCCAAGTACACCTGCACATCCAGGTCCATCTTTACATCCTTATTTTGCTTATTGCCCTCAATGTGTGCAGAGACCTGTGTGACAGCAACACCTGCTTTTATTCCTTTTCTCCTATTCCGTTCCATTAAATGCATTCTTTCCTGAAACGCTCCATGACGGCACAATTCCAAACCCTGACACACTTGGGTTTTACTGGGTTCCTTGCACGTGTTCCTGGCAATGATCCACAGTCCCTAATTATGACTGTTAGAAGAGGTTCAGTACGACTGAGCTCAAAACTTGAGCCCCAGAGCTGGTCTTCCTGCCTGGAACCATGATTTCATGACATTTTCAAGCAGGCATGGCTGCCAAGGCTTTGTGCTTCTCCAAGGTGAGGCTGGTCCTTATTTCCCCATGACCAACCCCTTGGGGGACTCACAAGACCCAGCCTATGTGAAACCAAATGAAGCATGAGATAAAAATGGGGAGTTCCATGACATTTTCCCTCTGTGTATGGGACATCACCTGGAAAAAAGGTGCCCCAGGGAGGCTGAGCATCCCTCTTACAGGGAGGTGGCAGGGCCCAGGGCACATTGGCTGGGACCAGGCGCCAGTGCTGGATTACTCAACCCTCCTTTTTTATAACAAGCCAGCAAATTTTCCACTCTGCCCCATGTGTGCTGCAGTCCTGGTAGGGAACAGAGTGACAGTGACTATTGTATCAAGGCTTAGTGAATCTTTCAGGAGTTCTGGGTATTTGGGCTTATGCCCTGAGGAGCATTTCCATCCCTGTTGCTGCTTTTTGGTCCCGCAGTGGCTCCGCTGAATCCTTTTCCAGTTCAGGTCCCTGTTTCCAGACAAATCAGTTGCAATTGCCCCTTGCTTCCTCCTGAGTCACCCCCTGAGTGCTTTGAATTTTATGGGAAACATGAGCAGCTGCCATAAAATCTCAATCTCCTTTGTCCCTGAGTAGAGCTGTGGATGCAGCAAATTGCACATCCCAGGTTTTGGATCTTTGCAGCTGGAGGATGATTTGTGCCTCATCTTCACAGACATCTATATCAGTTTCACCTTCCCTGGGAGGTTTGGCTATCTGAGGCTGTCATGTCTCGTGGAGGATGGCCCAGGTTGGGAAGATGCTGTTCTCAAGTCCAGCAGAGCCTCAGGCCAGGCTCTGCTTTGGAGGTTTAATTCCCTTTCCCACTAGACCATCTGATTACGAATAACCGTGACTGAATGTTGTATGTCGAAATCCATAATCCCCTGCAAATTGTTTAAAGTCTTGTCCATTGAACTGCAGACCTTTATCAGACAACAATTTATGGGATTCCGTGTCTGGCAAATGCAAATATAATATGTGCTGTGACATGTTTTGGTGTCAGATTCTCTGTATTATTGGATAATATTATATAGTTCCAGGCTCACGTGAATAATAACCCCAATTAAAATGTGATCTTTGCCAAAAAGTATAAATAAATCTGTTTTAGAGAGCTCAAGGATTTCCTTGTCAAGCTATTTTATTTTTCAAGCCCCCATTTCTCTTTTACAAGCTGCTCTTCTCAGCATTAATCCGTGAGCAGCACATTGTGAGCATCACAGGCTCTCCTCTCATTTTGCTCTGAGAGGCAAATGGGGAATAGCACTTCCATCCCCAAAAATCCTCGTGTTGGAGGATGGGAATCAAAAATTGCAAAGTTGTGAAAGATTTTCTGATCTTTTTTCCTTTTTACTGAGGTTAATTTTGCTGTCTTGGGAAAGATGTCTTGTCTGGGAAAGACATCTAGTCTGTGCAAAAGGTTGTGGTGCAGATACCTTGGGCACCACCTACCCAAGCAAAGAGCAAGTGAAAGGCAGAGAAGATGGACAGAGTGTTGCTGTTCCACGTGAGTTATCCTGAGCTCAGGGTTGTATTAACAGAACCACTGAGTTTTTGGTACCCCAACAACTGACTTTGGGCAGTGGGACATATTTTATAGAGGCATCAGCTTGCTCTTAGCAGACTCACAGATCTCAAACAAGGTAATTAATTTTTTTTTCAGTGGAGACTTTCTAAGATGCATAAAATAATGTTTACAGCCATTAGGCTGTGCTCAAAAGTGCTGTAGATCTTGGAATGGGACTGTGCTAAGTAGAAGGATTTACTGCCTTCCTCACAGTTGGATGCTATATTTTATCCTACTAGTAAATAATGAGGGAAGAAGAATTGCAGTTGAAATTCTTAGAGAAATTTAGTTCTTAACTTCTTACTGGATGGCTGGACTTGGAAAAAACCTTATTCCTTGCTTAGACAGCTGAAAGGTGTGCAAGAAATGAACATTTCTGGTCATTTCTCTTTGAAGAGGTGGCTCACATAAGCATTTCCACGGACTTTATTCTCACCTGGATTAAAACATGACTAGAAGGTGGAAACAAAGAAGAAAAATTAGGTCAAATGTGCTGCAAGTGTAAGCCTGAGTAGTGCTGCAATATGACTTAGAGCAGCTCTGGTTCAATGTGAGAGAAACTGGAGTGAGTTAAAATGTGTGGTGTGGTGGTGAAGTTGTGTGTGGGGGGAAGAGACAAAGTCCTGCAGGGTGGTATCTCTGCAGGGAAATCCCACCACCAAAGAGATGGGATCACTTTCCTCCCCTTGGTCCCCAAACCCATCCTGATCCTTCAGGACCTGGCTAGGACCCGTTTTTTCCTTGCTGTGGACACAAGGAATTCTTAGCTCTTCACTTGGGTCCCTGCAGGCTGGGGAGGGGATATTTTTAAACGGTGTCAGTGGAAATTTTGATTCAGGGCTTTCTGAAATCCCTGGAACCGAAAGCCCGAAGTTCAGGCTGTTGCACGGTTTCCTTGGACACGTCTTCTTTTTCTGCCTGGAAATTTTATACCAGTGGAATTAGGGGATTTTACATATTTATCCAGGATTTCCAGCATCTGGTGTGTGGCTGGAGCAGTGGATTGGACCCCCTGTGCTCCCACATGGCCGTGCAGCCCCTGGGGCATCCCGATCCCATCCCTGGGTGGGCTGTGTGTGCCTGTCCAGCAGCCCTGGGGGTGACCCAAAGCCTGCCAGGAGCCTGTGCTCAAAGCACACAGAGTCCCACAGAGATAACACAACTTGGTCTCAGATCACAGCTGTCCTGGTGGAAATCAGGAGTGATGCTGCTCTCAGGGATGAAGTTTTAACCGTGGGAAGGAAAGATGAGCATCAATTGTGGGATTGTGTCACGCAGTGGGGTGACTGAGAGCATCAATGACACGGGAATGGCTGGTGCTTTTATTCTTTAACCCATCCTTTGTTGTAACAGCACCCAAAGTGCTTTATCCTCAGGTAAAATCTCCAGGAGAAATTGTTTCCCCTTTTGTCTCTGGACAGTAGCTCAGTCTGAGGGAGCTAAACCAAATCAATCAGTTCAGGATAAGAAGAAATGGGGTTTTAAGAGAGCTGATGATAAATTTACACCAGACTTGGCAGAAGCCCGTGGTGTTGGATCCAACCAGAAATTGGCTCCCTGGGTGCCGAGACATGGAGTTTCCTCATGTCTTTGGCTCTGTCCTCAGGAACTGATTTCAGCTTCAGTCTGAGCAGATAGGAGGGTTTCCAGTACCTTCCCCAACTCCACTCCTTCCAGAGCCCATCCCTCGGTCCTGGCATCTCAGGGCATGTGATGGACAAGGTGTTGTGAGCACTGGTGGGCTGGAAAAGCCAAACCTTCTGGTTGTGTAAAGTAGGATCTGAAGCTTTCTATTTCTGAAAGATTTTAATTTTTTCCCCATTTGCCAGATTTCTTTAATGAATTTTATTTTGACATGTTTTCAAGTTGCACAAGAAAGCAGGGAAGGATGAGAGAAATGGGGAAGCACGAGAAAAAAATTCTCTAAATGCATCTAGACATTTTTATCAAACCTCTGTTCATTCTGTACATTTGACAACCATTTCAATAAAGTTTTCAGAAAGCTGGAATAGAGAAACATGAAGCTTGTCATCCAATATGTCCAACACAATGAGCAGATTTTCCTTAAAGGTTGTTCTAGATAAGCATATCCTGCTTAATAAGGAATATTCACTTCTTTTTTCTTTCTCCTGATAAACACCCAGCTTTATACATGGGAGGGTTCACTGTCTTTTCCTTTAATAGCAAACTGGGTTTTGCTTTCAGAACTGAATGCCAACAGTTCACTGATATAATTCTTTTATTTTGAGCCTGGTTGCACATTTTAGGCTCTTCCTTGCTGATAAGCTGCCTAAAACGGTGGTTGAAAGCAGAAATCCCAGTTGAGAGCAATCCATTTCTGTTTTCTTTTCCTCCAAATCCAGCATAGGCACTCCTTGATTTGTATCTTACATCTTAAAATTTGAACAAACTGGAATAATTGAGGTTTACTCTTTTTTCCCCCTCAAAGTAGTGTTGAAAATGTTTTGAAGGGACAGTGAAAAATTGCGATTTATTATTATTATTTATATTTTGGGTTAAGGAAAAATAAGAAGTGAAGTAGTTTTTATGCAATTTCCACTTCCAGAAGGGGTTTCTGTGTAAAAACTTTATGCCACTCTCATGGTTCCATGAAGGGCCCACCTTTTGTGGGAGATGAACAAAATCCAGAGGGCTTGGCTAAATATGGGAACCAACAACTAACACACTGTTTAAGAGAGACAATAGAAATCTATTTAATGAGGCAAATCTGACCAGAGATTAACTTTGCTCAGGATATTTTCTAATAGGAAAGAAGCAGTGGGGTCATCCACATCCCTTTGAAAATTTATTGCTGTGCTCAGGAATTCCTCGTCCATCCCAGCACTGGGAATGTGAGCAGCAGGCTGCTGTGGCAAGGAAAAAAAGAAATGGTGTTATCTTGATAGCCAGATAACCCAGTATCTGCTCACATAAAGTCATTTGGAGAATATTGTTTGTGAAAACCTCTTTGCTTTGGACCCATTCCTTCTCCTTTCCGTTTTCTGATAAAAAATCCTAAACACCAAGCAGTTAAAGGCTGCCATAAAACTGAGAAGAAACACTGACACTGGTGCTTTATCATGCTCCATCTGGGAGGCGAGCCAGCTCTTCCTACTTCAAGTTTATTTCTCCTACTCTGCTTTACCTCAGATAATGTCTCATAAACAGTTAAGAGGGTCATTTGTAAATGTCTTGGAATGGTTATTGCTCTCATCATAGGCTTTGGATCTTCGGGCTTGCAGTTAGTGAACATCAAGGTAAAAATCAAAACAAATTCCCGAGCCCCGGGTAATGACTATCTGGGAATTCCTCTGGTTCCTAACACAGAAAAGTTGCTATTTTTCTCTACCCTGTGTTTTTTTTAAATTGTGAGCTTCATTTCTCAGATTAGGTGAGACTTGCCTGCTTTCCAAGCTTGGTACATGACTGAACTTCTAAACCAGGGACTAGAATCCCTAAACCAAGAGCTCAGCTGGAGCATTTTGACAGAATAGGATTCTAAACAAATGGGCTACTGGGCAGCAAAGTCTCTGGGGGGCAAACTGCTAATTCCAACCAAGCCCAGGTACATTCTACCCAAACATTTGCCCTAGCTTTGTTAAATAATTAAAAGCACTGGCAGCAGCAGCAGGATTGTATGTTGGGAGGGCACAGAGGGCTGCTTGCTCCCTTTCCTCATTTGTGCCTTCCTCATTGGTGCTCCTTTTTTGGGAGAAGAAAGATCCCTGCCTGCAGGTATTGTCTGGTTATTGCAGGGCCCATTCCAAGAGCAGTAGGACCATGATTTGTCTTAATATATCATCACAAATGAATCCCCTGGCTGTCCATCAGCTGGGGATGCCCAGGGTGCCCCTAAGCCGAGCTCTGCAGGGCCTGAGCTTTGGGATACAGGACAGTGCCAAGGAGCTGGTACAGCACAACCCACCCAAATTTAGGATGTGCAGAAATAGCATCCCCACCCAGTCCTGAGCAGAGGCAGCAGTCAGGGCTCCATCCCCACACTGCTGTGAAAGAGGGGAGTTTGGCTAATTTCTTGTGACTCTGTTTGAAGAGGCAGCTGTGTAAAAAGACATTTACAATAATCTTTCATGTTCTCCAAAGGAAAAGAATCCACCTGTGTAATCTTTTAAGTTAAGCTTCCCTCAGGTCTTGTTTAACATTATGAAAATGGCAGCTCATATAATTTTATTATCTGAGCTAAATATGATTCCTTCTCTGTCTTCCAGCTATTTCTCCTAATCCTTATCAATAAAACTACCAGGGTATAATGATTTTATAGGCTGCTGCTTCTTCGTCTTCTGTCTTTTATTACTTCAACTATATTCTTTTCCAATAAACTAATTCATCTCACAATTAGAATCCCAAAGCAACATTATGCAACCCACACAGCTACCCCAGTCAGGAATGTAGAAGCAGAGATGACCAGATATTTACTTGTGATGTTCTAGCTCCAAAAAAATTCCTCAGGAACAGCAAAGACAAGAATGTTATGAACTGGGAGAGGAAATTGGGGTGTCCTCTTAAGTTTGATTTGGATTATTCGAGGATGGGCTATTTGGAGAAGTTATGCTTTGAGCATCTCCACTCAAGGAAAGATAATTCCCTGGATTTCTTGTGTGCAGAGAGGTGGTCTGAAGCTTTGGACAAGGCTGCATTCAATCAGAGAAATCCAACTGCAGGAGGCACAACAAACCAGGAATTCTTATTTACTGCCAATCCCAAGGAACTCATACCTGCTTTGAGTAATGAGATGTGAGGCTGGGGCTTGTAGACTCAAACCTCATCTCTTTGCCTTGAGCAAAATGGGTATCTTCTGTGTCCTGACCCTCCACGAGACAGGAGTGATGAGAGATACCTACTTCAAGCAACATCAGAGATTCCAGCTGATGTTTTTAGTGCACCCTGCAGCAATCACCAAGTAATTATTATGCACTAATGCTTTTTTCAGCCCAAGCCTGTAGTTCCTGCTCACTCAGGGGTAATTTTAGACTGCTGCAGTCAGTGTGGTACCACTGCTTGGTATGAGTGGATGTATCATGGTCTGAGCTTTAGCGAGGCAAAATCTCTTCTTGTGCAATACAATGTATGCCATTGTAGGCAGGGTGTATTAGTTCTCCTTTCATACATGGAAAATAAATGACCGTAAAGCTCCCTAAGTCACACTGTCTGTATCAATTGTCTGTGTCTGCAGAGATTCCAATATGGGATTGTCAGTGATTTAAAAACAAAATTAAATGCCCCAACTAATTATAGTTCTGTGCACATATAGTTACCTCTGAGTATTTGCAGCTGTCAGGTTCAAATATTTCTAATAACTGTGGCTGTGACATTTGTTCAACAGATGAGGTAAGAATAAAAGATGAAGGGGCAACAGCCTGGTTTGAGGAGTGGAAAGGAGATCAGATACAGAATTTGAAGTGACTCCAAGCCCAGACCTGAGAAGGCTGAATGTCAAAGTTTCTCTCAGGATGGGTTTAAGGTCCTGGAGCAGCTTGTGCCATTTCTGTCGTGTTTTCCCATGGAAGGAGGGCAGCACTGTGTAGATGTTTGTCTTGCCCTATAATGCATAAGGACCAATTCCTCAGTGCAGAAACCTCTGGGCTCCCCTGCAGCCCATCCTGCTGCTTGTGCCCACTTCTCCCTGCCCCATTCCTGCATTTCCCTTCCCTTTTCTGCACAGGTCTTCACTCTTTCCAAGCTGTGCTTGGAGATTTCAGGCCTGGAACACCCTGCCTGTGTCTTGCACAGCGAACTTTTCCCTTTTTCCCCCTTCCAAATAATTTTTTTACACATTTCTCTCCTCAACTCCTGCAATATGCCATGTGTAAGACGTGAGATAGCGACAGCAATATAGTTTTTCAAAGACTTCCACTGAGAATTCCCATAATGACACTGCTGACAGGAGATACCTTAAAAAGAAAGCACCATAAGGAAAAACACATGTTTAGGTTTCTTTTTTTTTTTTTTTTGGTGGCTGGGGGGAGTGGAGGGAGGAAAGATTAGTAGACTATTCCCAATGTGTACGTCTCAGACCTGTGATCTTTGCTGCAGAATGCAACTGTGCAGATCTATCAAGTTCAGCCACGCTGGGGTATGCCACACAGGTGGATGGTTTAATCTTGACAGTTGAGCTTCCAACTGAAAGGAGACAGAAAAAACGAGATGAAAAAACATGCTGAAACCTGTTCAGCTCCCAGCCAGGCTTCGGAGCTGTGCTGCTGGATAACTTTGCTGCTCGAGGAACAAAGGCACAGCAATGGGTGGCTCTTTCAGTCCCAGGTACTGGATTGGTTTCCTTAAGGCAGTTTTAAAATAGCAAGGACCCTCCCACCTCACAAAATAAAGGAGATAGGGTGCAGTTGTGCTTTGAAGAGGCAGCAACATGGGTATGCCCTTGGAGAACTCAAATTGAAATGCAGCTGAGATCCTTGAGCAGAGTGCATGTTTCACAGGCCAGTGGTGATACCCAAAAAATCCATACATTTAGCTGGATCTTCAAAACTGCAAGTCATGCATCCACAGAGTTCTCATCTCATTTAAATAAGACAAGACCTCCAGATCTCAGCAGGAGTATTTCAGAGCTGCCTTGCTCACCCACCGCCTTCACACCCTGCTGCCTCTGGAACGTGGCAGGTTTGGGTGCCCGTTGCATTTCTGCTTCTTCAGACTTCCAGATGCATGGGCAGAGTTAGCATGGCTTGGGTTAACACTGAAAAAGGGAAATGTTAATGAAATGCTTAAGCACATACCTATGACACAATGTGAAACAGGTGGATGTGGAGCCATTGAAGGGCTCGTGCTTCACTCAAACCATATGTGAAACTCCTGTTGCCATCCTAGGAGCAATGATCAAGGGCAGGAGATGGCTGTTAGTGAGCATGATTTAAAACTGACTTTAGAAAGAGTAATTTATGCTTCGGAGCCTCCTCAGATGTGTACCCAGTAGGAAATTCTGTAGCTACACCTGTTTACACATCTTTCAGCTCTCTGAGATGCTAATGAGAAATCCAGCCCTCATGGGCATGGGGAGAGACTGTAGCAATTACTGAGCTCCAGAAAGAAAATGGGTTTCACTGACTGATTTATCAGCAGGCTTTCCTGGAGGACAGATAATTCACACCAGGAGTTTTGAGGGGCCACCAGGCTAAGCTCAGATTTTGCTGGACAAGGCTGGAGATCGCATCCAACAGTGCTGGCAGAGTGCTCTGGAGACAAAGACTGTCCTTTTACCTCTCATCCTTTTTGTTTGCACCCCCATTTTTGAATATCCATCTGCCCTTCACATTTGTGAAGGTGTTTGGACCTGATGGGGCTTCATGTCATGTCTCTCCATCTATTGAGATGCATCCTTCATTCATTCATTCATTCTTGGCACCACGTGCACTTGAGGGGCTCACACTGCCCCGAGGTTCATTGAGAGCTCAGCAGTGAACATCCCTCTGTTCTGATCCCTGCCCATTAGTGCTGCTTGTTAATTTAAGTAGAGACAAATGAGTGTCCTCAGACTCACGATGCATGTAAGAGTAAACAACCAGCTTGTCACCCCCAGTCCCTGATGGTCCCTCTCCAGCTGCAGACTGGTAGAGCATCCTGCATCTCTGCAGAGACCTCCCCTCAGCAACTGCTTCTCCTCAGGACAGAAATAAGGCTCAGCATCTGAGGACCTCTGTCCTCTTCCTAAAATCCCCAGGCACTTTCTTCTCCAAAACCTCACCTTGTCCCCACCAAGCTTCACCAAGCAAGTGCGGAGCAGGGGAAAAGCAGAGACACTCTTTGAAGAGCTGGGGCAAAGATGCAGAGGTGCAGAAATCCCTCTCTTAGAGATGGCCAGCACTGGGGCTGGATCACAGGGTGGCACCAGCACCCCTCTGCACAGCAGTCGGTGTCTGCACCTCTTCGTGCCTCAGGAGTTTGGGCTGGGAGTGGTGGGAGGGAGGAAAACGCTCAGGGAGGTTGCAGGATCAAATGGCTTGTTTAAGTCCTGGTCATTATAATTTTGTTTGTGAAGCATCACTTTGTTAAAAATAAATAAAACATGGTAAGAGATGAATAAGGCTCAGTGTAAATGCTCTTGCATGTTTAAGAAGCTGCTCCTGAAGTTTTGGGACGTGATATATAGCGTGAATACGCCCCCATCAAACCCCAATCTCATCATTCCTCTTCCTTAAATCAGACTGCAAACCAGTAACAAGACTTCTGCTTAATTATAGCCCGAGGAGCGATGTTTGGGCTGTGAATCACATCAGATTTCACACTGATAGGTGAGGAGTACATGTGCTGATACCATCTGCAGGTTGGGCACCGTTCACTGGGAGAGGTGCACACTGTAGTGAGGAGTCATCCTGCTGTGCTGTGTCCCTGGAGGTCCCCTGGTCTCAGTGGGACCCTCACTGGGACCAGTGAGCACATTTATTTTCTGAGCCAAATGCAGTTTTCCTACTGTGCAGACTCGTGCTCACCCCTCCTCTCGTCTCCAAAAGCCTTGGGAATTGGAAGACTCCTTTTTCACTTTGCATAAGCAGGACGTAAATTCAAAGGGTTCTGCTGAATATTTGTTAAGATACATATTTATGTGCAAAACCCTCCCTACCCCTCAGAAACCATTTAGTTAAAAGAGGATAAAGATGATTTACTTATGCCTTAGGGCTGTTGCTATTTAAACACTGTACATTTATGTCTATTTACTCTGGTATTTACTAAAAAAGCATAGTTAAATTAGCAGGAGCTGCCTCTCCTAAAGCATTTCTGAAGTCTCTCACTGCTCTTCTTCAAGGGAGCAAACTCAGGGATGAACAAACCACGTCATTCTGGCTGCACAACAGTGAAAGCAAACACCCTTCTCCAGTGGCCACAGGGAAAGAAAATGATGTCTATGGATTTCTCAGTGTGGCAAACTGCTCATTTTGGTGAAAACCTCAGCTTTGCAAGCTGTGTTGTCACCACAACCTGCACGCAGCATCGCTGGGATGCCTTGCTCTGTCACCCAGGTTTGCACACAGGTTCTTGACAACCCATGAGTTCCATAAATGTCACATAAGGGGCAAAATCCTCAGGATTTGAGCTTGCCAGGGTCCTTTTCTCTGCTCAGGGCTATTAGCAGTAATGACATCAGTGCAGTCTATAACTTAATGACCCAAGGCACGACAGCTCCTCTCAGCTGGCTCCCAATCCCCAGGAAATGCACCCTGGCTTGATTACTGTCGCCTAAAGAGTCACACGTGTACCCCGGGACCCTTCTCTTCATTAACTGAACCTGTGTGCAAGGAGCTGCTGCACAAACATATTTTTTCAATCAGATAACGCATTTTCAATTAAATGACTTGGTTTCTACCCATTTTCCCTTCCTTCCCTGCTGTACAAGAGCTATCTGTGCTTAATGCTGTAATGGGACTTGTCATGAAGTTGGCTGTTCTTCTGAAGGGATGGCGATGACAATTAAGGTGTGTCCCTCTTTTCCACTCAGTATATTGGCACCATGTGGATACTCAGCATGACTCAGAGCAAAGACTATTCCTGAAAATTCAAGACAAGGTATGACAGATGAGAATTCATAGTGAAGAGTGACCGAAGCTTGGAATTCCCGTACCTGCCTGCCTGGAGTTCCCCTGCAGATGACTTTGTCAGTGGTTTAAGAAACGAGCACACACGTTTTTTTTTGTGAGCATAATGAATGATGTATGGCAAATGTTTGCAAAGCAGCTGAGAAGAAAAGCTGCTGGGGCAGGGCTTTGGGGTTTCAGACTGCAGCAGTGAGCTAAAGGAGAGGGAGCTGGAGATAATGTGGAGTTGGGGGAGTGCCGGGAGAATTGAATTAAGCATGAATCAGAAATCTTTTTTGAATGGTGAGGTGAGAAATAGGAAAGGATTTCCATTCCAGAAACAACATTCTCCCTCTAAATAAATGTTTTCCAGAGCTGTTGGACCTTGGGTGCTCTGTGCTTGGTGGCAGGTGGGAAATTGCATGTGGTCCTTGCTCCATGATCAAGAGCAAGAACAAATCTGCTCTTTCCCAGACAGAATGAAGCCACCAGCACCCAGAGTCAGACTGGGATGGCCCCAAGGACCAGGGTTCCTCCTGTGCAGCTCTGAGGGGAAGCAAGGGATGGGGATGCTGCTGCCCTACTCCATGTGTAATTCCCTGGGTTGCTGCTGAGGACAGGAATGGCATTTTGCAGGTGAGGTAACAATCCCCTGGCAAAAAGTTAGCCCTCAGTCTTGGTACCCAGCTGGATTTGCTGGAACTGTTATTGGTTTTCATGTCTCCAAGCCCTGTCCCAAATTCTGCAGCTTGTCATGTTTGGCATTGCAAAGTGGGAACGAGTCACCAAGACCAAAGACATCTGGAAGTGGCACATTCAGGCTGTGCTTCAAAAAAAATGCCTTATTGATTAATTTATTTATTTTTCTCCTGAGCAGGCATCGGCTCTTCAGGACTGCAGAGTGCTTTGGGTGGAAATTCTGGGTTTGGTTTGCTGTGGTTGAAGGATAGAAAAAGGGCAAATAAGTGAGATGCTCTTCCAGCACTCAGGCAGGGTGGGCTGGGTGGTGGGGGCTCCTGTACAACTACTTTGCTCACTCTTGGGTTGAGGGAAAGAATATGGATCAATTTATTCAGTTTTCTTTCTAGTATCACCTCAGAGTTAGAAAAGACCCCTCATTTTTAAAGTGGTTTTTGCTTTGCTAATGTGGCTTCAACAGTCTTCTGAAGAAAGTGGTACAAAAGAAATAACTTTGGAGCAATTTCCTGTGTATAAAATGTTAAATAGCTTTACAAAGAAACATGAAATAAATAACTTTAAAGCATACTTATTCCTTGTTCTTGGTGAATTCTTGAAGCTCACATGGCACAGAGATATTTTTTTCAGGAAAAAACCCATAAAAAACCCAAGCCCTTTGGCATGGTTAATGGAAATCAATCTGAACTGAAATTTCAACTGTTAGTAAATCAATGCCATCCTCGTGCTCTCTGTGAATACTTGCCTGTTCCTTAAAGATCATGATTGTATTTATTTTGAAAAAGGCTGCTCAGTGTTTGGCACACGGAGAATTAAACACTGATGGAGCTTTAAAGCAATCACAAAGGAGTGTGAGCTCCTACAAGGCATCTTTGGAGGACAACCATGGATTGTGCCAGCCTGCTTGTCACCCCCCTCTGACAAGGTCGTGCTGTGGGGTGCACTCATGTCCCTCTTGGTGGCTGCTCTGGGCAGAGACATCCATAAAGCTCTCCATGCCCCATACATTTCTCAGAAAGTACTTTTCCCGTGGCCTGAGCCTGCTGGCACCAAGCTGCCTGTGAGAGGACCACACTGTGCCCTGCAGCTCCACCTCTTTAGCAGTGGAGCTTGGCAAGCTGGGCAGTTTGCCACCAGCTCCCTGTCCTGGGTCATCATCCCTCATCCCTCACCCCCAGCCATCCACCACCGTGGCAGCAGCAAGCCCTCGCTTGTTCCTTTCTGTGGATCACATTCAAAAGAAAGAGACATCCAGGGAAGGGAGGGACAGGTCTACGTGTCTTGGTGTCCTACTCTCCAATGTGCTGTTTTCAGGGGAGGCACCCCGCCCCACCCAGGCTGTGTGGGGACACAGGGGTGGCACAGCACCAGCACACTGGGCACAGCACACACACAGCTCCCTCCAGCTGGTTGTACCTTCCCTGGTACCACTGGGTGCCACGGGCATGCCAACACCCTTGCCACGTAGAGGAAACACCGTACAATAAATCTACCATCTCTAAGTTCCCTGCTGCTTTGCATGCTTAGGTTGCCTGTCTCATTTATTGCTTTTACATTAATTAGTTTTCCACATCCCACAATGTCACAGCTCTTGTCTTAGATGTGTGCAGAAGAGACTTCCAGGCTCTATGAAATGTGCACCAACCCAGGGAATTAGGAATCTGAATGTCCTTGAAGATCCAGCTTTTGCCCAGTCCAACAGAACCTGGAGGATTAACCAGAGACTTCTTCAAAGTGCCGTGGGAAGAGGAGTGCTGAGGCATCCAGTGCCAATGTCTTCCTTGAGGACTCTTCCTGCTGGAAGGAAAGGACATTTTTGGTCCCAGGTCCTGAGTGTGCAGTGTGCATGCCTCCATGTTTGCACTGCATGCTTTTACATTATTAATTTCCATGTGTGATTTTCTTTCCCTGTGGCACCTCCCTGTCCCTCCAGGCGGCACAAACTGGGGGTGGCTGCAGGAATAAAGGGTTTTTCCTGCACCTCCTCTGCTGCAGGAGCTGCACAAGGACTGCCTGAACACTCGCATTATCTGCCCCATACGCAGCCATCTGGTTCTGCTGAAGGTTTTGGTCTCTCAGCCGGGTTTGATTTATGTGGCAAGAGCAGCGACGTTCCCATTGGAGAAGCCGAGCACGATGGTTAACGTCGCCACTGCTTAAGGGTGAAGTTGGATCCCACCAAGGCTGAGTTTTAGGTTGCCCCTTATTGGACACATCTGGCGAGGGAAAGGCTCTCTCCTTGCCCCTGGCCCACTCGGGCTGGGTTTGGGCCAGGCAACGTGGAACCCGTTTGCATTTTCAATGCCTCACGTCTTGGTTTGCGGGAATGCCGCTTTCCCCGGCATCGAAGTTTGGGAAAACGATACAGAGGGATATTTTTGCACTACAAAGGAAAACAATGCAGGGGGTTTTAACTTGGTATAAAGAGGGGTTTGTCCCCTGGTGTGAGCGTGACAGCATCAAGTTGGGAGTCCGTATGATGAAGAGCCTCAGTGAAGTGTTTTGTAAGGACAATGTTCCTGGACACTCATTGGCATCACCAGTTTGCATGTGGGGAATGTCACAATGTCACACACCGCTCATCTTATGTCCTGAGTCCTCCTCATGGACATTGGTGGTTTTTCTCCTTGTCCTTGACTTCACCGTTGCTGTGAAACACCATATTCAATGGTTATGTACTTGAAACTCCTCTTTGTGCTTGTTTTTTTCCCAGATAATATGACTTATCATGATGTATTACCATAGCTTTTTGCTATTTCCTTTTTTACATGATGTTTTGCAAAGTTCATAAGTGAATAGCTATTAGTTCCAGTTAAGAGACCTGATTGTTGAAGGGACTGTTCCAAAGAAAAACTGAAATAAGAAATTGGTCTAATCCAGAGCTCTTTTGTCTTCATTTCCTAGTGAAATCCAGCTGACCCTGGGTGAGATGCATTAATTTATATTGAACAAGCAATGTACTGGTAAAAAGTGTTCTGGGATGGGAACTGAGAAGAGACAACTTCAATTGACATATCATAGGAAAGTTGGGAAGGCAAAATATACTGACCCAACCTGGAGTGAGCACAGCCCCCCACAGCAGGCAGGGCTCTAAGCCCTGCAAAAAAGTGATTTGTTAAGGTTTGGGTGTGTTTCTGCTATGCAGATACTGGAAGGAATTTTTATGGGATCTGGCCCTGGAATTGAGAGGATTAAATAGCAAAGGAAAAACCAATGTGCTATTTGTAACTGATAGTGCTCAGAAATGATAGTTCTGGTAGGAACTGGAATTTGAGTCCCAGTTGCCTGTGGCCAGCCATTCCTAACCATCTGTGAACAGAATCAGCCTGAGAGTCAGGGCTGGAGAAATAAGCTGGATTCCTGCATGGCTTCAGGAAGGATGTTCCATGGTGGGAAAAGGAGACACAGCCCCTGACTTGTATTTATTTTTTATCTTTTTAAGCCATAAGTCCATGTGTCAAAACCAATCCATGTATACTGAGTTGCTGGTGCTGAAGGGAAGGTCCACAGTGTCAAACCCAGTTGGAAAATGCATGAGACAGAAAACAAATCCCCCCTGATGTCTCTTCAGAGCTGCAGCTCCTGCCCGAGCACAGCAACACCCTGTGCATCATGTGCTGCCAGGTCACACTGCTCTGGGTTCCATCAGCAGCCTTTGCACTTTCTCCTATCAGATTTAAACCTAAATGCAGCTAGGTTGTGGTCAGGCTTGTAGGAGAGAGTAAAGGAGGTGATATGGGCTGGGGGTTTGAGTGCAGAACTGGAAGTCAGCTCAGGGTTCAGTCCTGTATCCTGGTAATTCAAGGTGTTCTCTGGGCTCAGTCCACAGCCTGTCTGTGCTCCCTTTCTGTGCATTGTGGTCTTGGAGCCTGATGGGACTCAGGTAATTCATGAGTGTGTGGAGGAATGTTTGTAGCCTGAGAAGGAAGGTGGTGCAGAAGAATCACCTGCTAACTCTGAGCTTGAATTTTGCTGCCAAAATGAACCCTTGAACTGGTATATGGTGCTGTCTCTGGGTCCTGCTTATATAAAGAAATGAGAGTGTCAGAGGGAAGAGAGACAATCAGGAACCAATTCCACTGCATCTCCGTTGGCACTGGGACATGCCACCCAAGCCAGACACACTGGGATTTGTAAAGGCACTTGGCTGCTGGCAAACATCTGGGAATTGTAAAGGTGCTTCCAAGACTTTCTGACTTGTCTAAGGACCTTAATTAAATGACACACCTTCCCAGAACACCGAGAGTTGTGTGTCCAACACTGCAGGGTCCCTGTCCCCAGATCAGCCTGGCACGGGGTGATGGCCAAGGGATGCTGAGATGGTGGCTCTGGTCCTTGGGCTTTTCTCCTCTCCCAGACCTCTGGCAGCACGGGGCAGGAGCAGCAAACCCACGGGATGCCTTTCCTGTGGGATATCTTGCATTTTGAGTGGGGCTGCTGTCCCTCTGCAGAAGGTGGTGGGAGGAGGGAAGGAACGCCAGGCCTGCAAATTAGCATCAAAGGCTTGGTGCGAGGTTTATGGGGACATTTACTAGTGTTGTTTTCATTATTTACACCAGGCTTGGTTCTAGGAGTTCTCATTAAAAGTGTAATAAATGTAAAAATATTTTACAGGCCAATAAAAGCTCCAAAGCAAAAATAGCTTTATATAGTGCGGATTTTTTTTTGCCTTTTACAAAATACTGTGTGGTATCATCTCGAACCTGCTGATTGCTGATGGGATGAGAGAAGCCCCTTCATTCTGGTGAGGAGTAAGGGGATAGGATGGGGATCAGGACTACTTTCCAGCCAATTAATTTGTCAGGTAATGGGTAACTCTCACAGTCACATTAGGCCAAATATAACCTTTTTCTCTTTTTCCTGTGGAAAAAACAAAATGAAGAAAATCAGATAATTTATGTTATTGTTTATTACTTTTTTCTGGTTTAAAAAACATGAAATATATCCAGAAAGGCACTGGAATGGGACTGACAAAGGGAAAATGCATTAATGCTTTCAAATTCCTCTACAAAATATGCTTGCATAAACACACTGTATGCAGTCAGAGCTGGCCTATGCTTTCTAAAAGTATGTTAAACAAGGAGAGTGATTTTTGCCAAGCCTTCTGTTACGTTTTGGGATGTGCAGTCCTCTGCAGAAGGACAGAACTAAAACGAGGAAACACTTTGGAATGAACTCAGCTTGGAGGCAATCCAAAAATCCTGTGGAATGGGTGGAGATGAAAAAAAATTGAGTTTAACCATTAAATCATCCAGCAACTTGGTATCCACGGCATTTATCCTCTTGTCCCAAAAATAATAATAATGTTCCAAAGTCATAATGACATCTAAACATCTTTGATCACAGAGCAGACAAATTGGTCCAAAAATGCTAAATTTGTCTGTCTCACCCGGGTTATCCTAATAAATACTGGGTCAGTTTTGCAAATGGAGTGGTTTTCAAAAGTGTGGAATGAACGTAGATGTGCTTGACCTCAAAGAAGCTGGAGGTGTCAGCTGCAGCAGCCTGTGGACCTCCTTGCTGGAAAGCCAATTTATGATTGATTCCTGCTTTTTAGGCTCTGGCATCTGTAAATGCTGGACTATTTTTTTTGTTTTCAGACAGACTCTAAAAGCTGCTTTTATAATTGTGCAAGAGCAACGATTTTTGCTCATGCAGGGTTTTACTCCTAGTTTTTTGTGCTTTGAAAAGCTAACCCTGCGCTTGGGGAGATGGAATGAGAAGGAAACAGGTTTCTCCTAGAAGGAGCCTCTTCCTTTTCCCCTGCTTATTGAGCTGACCTGTGCCAGGATTAGGAGGGGATTAGCTCCCAACCACCAGGAAGGTGCCATCACCACAAAGACCAACAACGGCCCGACCAGCTCAATGACATTTGTGAAATCCACTGCAAGAACTGAGTGATGCCAAGCAAAAACACTGAAGCATTTCCATCCTCTCTAGCAGGTAATGAGCAGAAAGCTCAGGAAAACAGTGCAATTACATCACAGATTAATCTGAGCTTTCAACCTGAACCTTCCACTGCTGGGGTTTCTGTGTCTGTCTGACCAGAACTGAGAGTTTCTCTGAGAGGCTGCTTCAAGGAGAGGAACAAACCAGCCAAAAGTCACACAATGTTTTCTTACCAGGAAATAAATTTAGATCCTTGCCTTTCTTTTTTCTTTCTAAAATGTTGGAAAGAAATGTGGAGCTCGGAATGGGATGGTCGCTGCAAGAAAACATGGCTGGTTTTACTGCCCTTGCTATTGTGCCCCAAGGCCACAATTAGGTCTGGAATCCCATTGTGCCAGGCATTGTCCAAACACAGAGGAAGGAACAATCCTCGACTCCAAGGTCTGTGCTATTGATTAATCTTTATTTGTTTGCGCAATTACTAGTTTATTATTAAACCCAGCTATTTGCTTAGGAAGGAAGATGTTCTCAATTCAGAAATAACGAGGTTGGGTACCAATTATAGCATAAGCCATCCATTGCATAGAGGCAACATGGAGATATTTTTGTCATTTTCTTGAGTGCTTCATTGAAGTTTCAGGTTTTCAGGTGATGTTGGGAAGTTACACTTGTGGCCCATGGAAGCCCATGTGATCAGGACACAGAATTCCCACAGCCCCTTGGGAACCTGCATCCTAAAATAATATGCACTAAGACATGAAACATGTCAGAAAACAGCAGAGCTGGGACTAATAGCATCCCAATAATATCCCAAGCTGGTTCTCTTGAAGTACAATCTCCTGGTTCTGCAAAAAATGGATATTCCCTGAATATGCCTCTACAAACAATTTCCCTGCAAAATACACTTGATTTAACTTGATTATTCTGGTAACCTATATGTCCCTACATTGGCTGCTGGCTAAAATACAATTTTCTTGAACACACACTGCTCCTGGCTTTCCCATTGCAGTGCTGTTATCTCTTTTGCAATCTTACAATTTACAGGAAATTCAGAACTGGGTGCAATCACAACTCATAATTTGAAATGCTAATCCTTGGCCTGTCACTCCAGCTGTAACACATGCAGCCTGCTCTATTAAACTTTAATGTCTCCCCTAATAGCCATGTGAGGCTAAAAATCCAGGGATTAGCTTTGATTCCAGTTTAACTACTGATAGGTGCCTGGAGTGGTACAAAGGACTCTTTCTCTTCTGAGGAGAGCTGAGCATCTTTGCTTTGGTTTGCTTATAAGCTACTGAAAGTTGGTCTAACATAGATTTTCTCCAAATAGGACTACCACAAATTTGGTTTATTTTAGCTGAAGAATGGTGCACTCAGAGCATCAATGCCTTGACTTCTTACTCGGTGTGTATTGCAGCCTGCCTGCTGTAAATACACTGGGATGTCAGGGAAAGAAGTGAATTTTCTTTCATTCAGGACCATCTGGATGCTGTGAGTGGGAGGAAGGTTGGGTATGAAGCAACTGGATTGTGTAAGATGGGTAAAAACCTGGCCCTGTTGAAACCAAGAGTAACATTTCCACTGATTTCAGTAGAGCCAAGATTGCCCATGATATTCTGGATTGGGCTAATGGCATTTGCATAGTCCAAACAGATGCTGGTAAGGGAGGTAATTACTGATTTGCCTTCTGTCTCTCAGTCATGGGAATGCTGTCTCTGTGTTGTGCTGGTGGGAAGGTGTAAGATCAGAACTCTGGTGGTGTTCACTTGTCAGAAGTAGGTAGAATATATTCTTCTGCACAGTTAGTGCTCTGAACAATGTGATGGACATCATAGAATCATTTAATTTGCCAATGATTATGATCATTGAGTACCAGCATAAACCTAAGGCTGCCAAGTCCACCACTGCACCATGACCCCGTGCACCACATCTACAAACAGGATGCTTCTACAATTACGAGCTCCTGTGGATAGAAGGAGACCTGTTAGAATTGTGGATTGGAAATTGTCTTGGCAAAAGTGTCTTATTTCTTTTGCAGAGGAAGGTCTGGTCACTGCCCCAAAGAATGAGGTTGAGCATGGAGATGTTGCTACCACAGTGCACATCTCTGGTTACTCCAGAAGGTATCACAGCAATCCAGCCATCCATGCAGCTCTTCCTAAGGACCATGAAGGACAAGTGAGGCATTGTTTTCTCCTCCTGCTGATGCAGTCAAGGATATTGGTGAGCAGAAGAGGACTGTGGAGGGTCAGCACATCCCTGCTGTGGCCAAAGGTCCATCTTTGGAAGGCAGTGATTGTATTTCTGTATATGGTCTGTAAAACCTCTACAGATGGTTGGAAGTGGGGTTTTGTAAGGATATTTTAAAATTTGAAATACAGCAAGGAGTTGCACCAGGAAGCTTTCTTTTTTTGTTTGGTTTGTTTTGTTTGTTTTTTAAGGAATGTATTATTTTTTTTTTATGCAGCTTGCACTGGGAAACATCTCTTGGGAACAGAGTAGCATCTCTTCTAAAGCAAACAAAGCCCAGAAAGCTAAAGAGCCTGACAGGGGTGGCACTTGTCTGCCCAACCTTCTGGTTCATAGACTTGCTCTGTGTGGCCTGGTAGGAAACACACGTATTGTCTGATATCATAGTTTTGGGCTGGAGATCTGTATGAGGCAAAATTTCCCCCAGCACATCATACTTTCCTCTCAGTTGTTCAGGGAAAGATTTCAGTTTTGTGTCCATTTGGAACAGGACCCATTACTGAAGCCTGAATTTTGGTTTTTGGGCTTTTTTTGTTTTTTTTTTTACAAACCCGAATTCTTGTTTTGCAGCCAGTCCTTGCTCTCTCAAGGCTATGACAACCCTCAGTCAGCTCCAGGACTTCATTTTCATACAGGTTCTACTTTTCAGCATCTGGGTGCTCTTCTCTGAGGGACCACCTTGTCCCTTGTGCTCCCAAGCAGATGGGGAGTTCAGAAAGGATTTTTGGGATAACTCACCACTTTATTCCAATCCCTTAGAGATTTTGAGGATGGCTTTGGCTGTGAAAAATGCTCACCCCTCTGAACCCAGGTTTATTGGCTTCCTAAGTATTTTATGAGGACTCAGTGTAAGTTTTTCTTGGGACTGTGTTGTAGGAGTACCTGAGTTGCTGGTAGGGGTAGGTGGAAAAGTTGAATGGCTGCTGTGTGTGGTTTATAGCTGTTTTTGTGCATATTTTCAGCAGCCACAATGGTTACGCCCATAAACTGAAAAAAAGAGAAACCTCTTTCCCATCTGCTGGCTTTTCTTGCGCCTCATGTATATTCGTGTTTATTCTGCTGGGCTTCCAAGATGGGAGTTTGTACAAACATTTTAGAACTTTGAAAAACAACAACCAGAGGCAAGAGAAGAAAAAGGAAAACAAGGAGCAGGGCCATCAGCTCTCAGTTGGGTCTGTGCATCCTTTGCTTTATCATCTGGAGCTTCAAGCTGGCATTGATTTTTACAGAGCTTTGGAGCTGCAGAAGCTCCTGTTTTCTGCTCTGTAAATGAGTGTAACATGTTGCTTCTTTCATGTATATTCTTTGGAATTCATCCTCTGGCTGTACAGCTCCGTGCTTCCTGAAGATTATGTACACATGAAGGAAATAATCACAGCAGATGCCACCCAATACCTGTGGTGGATCAGATAACCCAACCCTCTCTACGGCTTCTGGAAATCCCGAGTCAGGTGTTTGCTGTCCAAAGAAGTTCCCTGAAATAAAATAACTTCTGGGGTTTTTGCACCCAAAATTGTTTTATCTCCGCTTCTAGTTTTTGCTGCAGAGAGATGATTTCCAGAGACACAAGAAGTTGAGGGAGATATGTAAGTGAAAAGAGCCCTCCAGCTGGCACTTCTCGTGAAGAGATGAATTTTCTACATAAAGGAAAAGCAAGCGGAGCTTGTTCATCTGGTTTGCCAGTTGTGGCTGATGTAGCAGTATTTGCAACATTCCTCATAACTACAGTTAATGCTATTTTGTATAATTCATTATAAGATCTTCATAATTCTTATAATTCATCCATAAGATCTTCGCTGGCTATAATACCCATGCAGGGAGCCAAGCAGGCCAACTCCTTTCTGTCATTAACTGCAAGTTGAAAACAGAAAAAGTGTCTGATTTTCACACTGGTTCACCCCAACTGCAAGTAGAAGTTGGCATTGGCCATGGTTATGGCCCAGAGAACCTCACTCAGGTTTTAGGGGACACTTCCCATCTTCCATGGGTTTCATGGAGAGGAAGGATGACTCTGTCTGGCTGAAGAACTGTGGATGACAGGGTCTGTCACCCACCACCTGAGTGCTGGTGACCAAGCCCACAGCTGGTGTTGAGGGCACCACCAGACCAGAGCTGTTGCAAAGGCACAAACAAACTGACTGTGTGGAGGAGAGCCACGTCCGATGGGTTGCAGCTGTCCCTCTGCCTCCAGCTCCAAATGTAAATCATCACCCTTTTCCCTTTTAACATAACAGTTGTGTCATTTAAAAGCTCAAAGAGCTGAGAAAAAAGTCTACTTGTTTAGAGAAACCATTAAAACAAATTATGAGCATTTAATAAATGGGGAAAACTGTCTGTTTGTCATAACACAGAATTTTTCCTTTAAATATCCAAACAACCACCCAAAAGGTTCCTCAGAGATGGGTGTGTTGGGGGATATTTCCAGGGTCAATTTGCACTGGGGTCCATTCTGGGAGCCTTTGGCCCAAATCCCTGCACAGATGGGTGGAGGGCTCAGGGTGGGGTGAAAAGCTGTGCTGAGCTCCCTTTGGGCCTGGTGATGGAGCCCAGCAGCTTCCCTGGCCTCGTGGTCCCCAGAAGGGCTGGCACATGTTGCCTGCACCCCCAGAGCAGAGGGATGGGAGCACAGTGCCCATGGACCACACTGTGCTTGGCTCCATGGACAGTGCTTGGCTGCTCCTTGGGGAGGAGGGTCTGCCTCGCATGCAAATGGCATTTTTGCAAAGCTCCAACGCATCCCTTGAATAAACAGTAGCTTGGCCACTGCCTTTGGAGAGCACTTCAGTGTCTTTCTCACTTCTCATGTGATACTTCTTTTTTTCAAAACATTTCCTGCTCCTGAGCTCCTTCCTCAGGTTGTGGGAACATTCAGGTTCGGATCTGCAGTGTGTGGGCTGGCCTCTCTCCAATTGTTTAACAGATGATTGCTTTGAATAGGATTATCTTGGACAGGCAGAGAATCATCTCTGCAGAGCCGGGGCCGCCTTCGCCCTGGGACGGGGGAGAGACCAGACTGAGCTGTGAGATGCTCATGCTCTTGCTGGCAAGTGTCTCCTCCTGACTATTTATTCAGGTTCTGGAGCTGTGATCCAATCTTTAACTGCTATCAAGTTCATGGTCCTTAAGAAAGATTGATGACCGGCTAAACCCCCTTGCAACGAGCCTCTTTACCTTTAGAATCTTCCAAAATCTGGGAGAAAACCAACTGTATGTCTTGTTGTTTGGTGACTCGAGAGCCTGGAGGTAACAAAGTGCTCAGTTTTTAAGTGCACAACATCCTGCTGTGTCGCAGGATTGCAGCTTCACTTGTCTGAACCCCAAGTTCTGGCTCCCATCGAGCACCACAGGGTGCTGCAGGCTTGTTGTGGAGCAGCTCCTGAGGGCGGCTCTCTGAGCCAACCCCTCTGCAAATTTGGCTTCTCAGCATCACAGGCTGCTCAGGAAGGGCAAAACCAGATGGGCTCCAACAAATACGGAGCTGCTGAGCTCCTCCCTGGTGCCAGGCTGGCTGCTGCATCCCTGCCCCTTCTGATGAGACACTTGCTGAGCTCTTGGGGCACTTGTGTCATGTGCCCTATGTGATGGTGACTGACTTGGCAGTTTTTATAACATAGCTGGCCAATGAGAGGAGCACATTTTGTGCTGCCATCATGCTGGAACTGGTCAAAAGCGGAGGGAAAAGGTAAAAAGAGAGACGTTTTTAGGTCAGTCTCAACTTTGGTTGTGGGTTCCAGCAACACAAAAGTTCCAGAGGGACACTGGTGATGCTTTTTGGAAAAGGGTGCACAAGATTTTGCTAATTTTCTGCAGATACGTGAATTTCGAGATGTGATTTTTAAGCTTTTAATTTAAGACTTCTCTGTGGGGTTCATGAGGAACAAGTCCCGTGAAGAAGGTGTGAAAACAGCATTCACCAATGAAGGTGATCCCATAAGGGGCAATGGCAATGTCACCACTGGGAGCTGGAGCTGGTTAAGCAGAGCAGTTGGGAAGAAGCAGGTATGAGAGAGGCCCAATAAATTTGGTTTGTGATAAAGAAGATGGTAAAAGATACGGCCTGAACAAAATCTTGGAGAGGCTAACAGAGGGAGAAAAGGAAAGAATGGGAAAAATGTTACAAGGACTAAACATAAAGGTTTTGAAACAGGCTCAGTGTGTGGGCAAGAGAGAGATGGTTATCACAGTGAACTGCTCAATTACAGGCTTTGTCACAGGCAGGCAGAGTGGAGGTGGCTTGTCAATGCAGAGGTGACAGCTGGGACAGGGACTCCTCTCCTTAGACTTTGCCAACAGTCCAAATGTCTGGTCACAAAACATGGAGTAAAGCCCTTCTCCCTCATGTCACCCTCCTGGGAGCTGAACCAGTTCTAGCCTTCTTTGGCCAGCCAGCTCGAACCTGGCGTTTGGGATAAAGCACAGTGGGGGACAGATAAACTCTGAAGGACCTTATCTAAAAATAAAAGGACAGTTGAGAGATGGTAATTCAAGGGGACACTGCCCTTCAGGTGCACCCTGTCCCTGGTGTGAATATTAACTCCCTGAATGAGAGAGTTGCGATGTCAGACTCTCCATTTCAGGTTGATAACAAGTATTTTATTACCCTCCTATCATTAAAAAAAGAAGAAAATCCTTTTCTTTAGCCTCCCTGGTTCTTTAATCTCTGAGTCGTCCTCAGTCAGATGGGCAGAGACTTTTCTTTGTGAATTGGGAACAAATTCTCCAGCTTCTCTCCCACAGGTTTTAATCCCTTCTTTTGTTTCACCATGTGGTTGTGTAAGCAGTTCCCTTGAGAACAGGGCTCCAGGAATATATAATTAAATCAGAAGTTTGGCACTAATAAGTGATCTTATCACGTTGTTGGGCTTTTTTCAGGTCTTTGTGTGATATTCCTAGGCCGCTCATTTGAAGTTATTTAATTACAAGGTCCCCACAATAGAGCCAAGGCCGTGGCTTTTTGTTATTGATTTATTTTTTTAATTTTTCATTATATCATGTGTTACGATGCTCTGCACACCAGGTGACCTAGGAGGGGCTGACAACCCTTCAGGACTGTCACTGACAAAGCTGACTCTGCAGGGATTGTTTTTGCTATGAGTAATTACCAAGCACGAACTCCTCTTCAAGCCCCAACAAAGAAGTGGTTGAACCCCAGAATAGCTGTTGCCATCAAGGAGCCCACTGGGGATCGTGCCCTGCTTGGGGCAGGAATAAAGGAGAAAGAAAGCCAAGTCCTGTGAAAATTCCCATTCCCAGTGAGTTTTCCTGAGTGTTCCAAGCTGATCAAAGGCACTGTGCCTTCTTCTGACGTGTGCTGGTGGTGGAGGCGTGTGGCTGCCCTGACCTCTGGGACAGTTGCCCAATGCAGTTTTCCATGGGTTGAACCTCTCCATTGTTCAGCTCCGGGGGTGATGAGATATCAGGGTGCAGCCCTTGAGAAGCCTCAGGGCCTGAGTTGACTAGGTGTGAAGTTGTTTGAGTAGTTCAAGATGAAGATAAGATATGGACATTTAAAAAAAACTCTATTAGAAACCTGTCATCTATTGAGGTGCATTCTAGGTAATGGGTACGTGTGCTCAGGATGGAGCTAAAACTGACAGGAAAACAGTGTTTGGACAAAGTCCCTTCTCTAGATTGTCTTCAAATCACTCAAGCTCCTCTCTTCATGTTTCTGTGCCCAAATAAATTTGACAACTAACCTGCATCTCCTCCCCCCAAAATGTGCAATATGATTGAGAGCCATGTGAAATGTGAGTGCAATAACACAAAGGCAGGCACTGGCATGGTGCCATGGTGTGATTGATCACATGGTGGCACGTCAACAAGTGCAACACAGGGCTTTCAAAACCCCAAAACATGGTGGGTTCTTTTCTTTTCGTTTTAAAGAGGAACATTCTTCGAGCCCTCATCTCCAATCTGTTGGTCCACTGAGGAGATGAGAGCTGGACTGCCAGGAGCTGGGTGGATGGTTGGCTTTCAACACCAGAGATCAGAAGGAGCCATCAGCCAGCTAAAGGAGGAGCACAGGCTTTAACCAGGGGTCCCTGCTAGATAGGATTTTCCTAAATGCAGCCAAGCTGTATTCTCCCCTTTTGTTACTCTTTTGCCTCATAAAATGTCAAAGAGCACTCTGCATATCTGAAGTTTCAGGCTTTCAAACATTGCACAATCTGTGATGGAAACGGGCTTTTAAAACGATCTGTTTGCTTGAAAACCCTTCAATCTCTCAGCAAAAACTGCCCCTGGGAACCCTTCCCCCTGTTTAAACAGCAAACCTGAGCACCTCCACTGAGGAGCCTGGCACTGTCTCTGGGCATGACAGGCAGTGGAAACCCCTCTGCTTTCCATTGGCCATGTGACTTGGGGTAAGACCCGTCTGCTGCTTTAATCCATCAAGGAGAACCTGCTGATTGATGTCCTACAACTGCTCTGGCACAGTTTGCTGCACACCTGAGCCCGGAGCAGATCCAGGAGCTCCATCCCCTCACTGTGCTCAGGCAGGAACCCCTCAATCTGAAAGTCAGGTGCTAATGAAATAAAAAGTGAACAGAGATTAACATACTTTTCCAGTGTCATTTTCAGGTCTCATTTTGTTGCTTTTCTGCCCACTTGGAATGCTGCTCCATTTACTAACTTCTTATTTGCTTTTCTTCCAGCTTGCTTACCTATCATCACTAATTACAGAACAAACAATTGCAGTAATACAGTAATGAATAGCAACCTTTTGGGGTTTTTTGTGTGTAGGTGCACCTGGTTCAAATATTTAAGATAAATGGGAGTGACTTTCCAGCTCTCCTCTCCTTTGCCTAGCAGCACAATTTCTATCTATCAATCCATTCTGGGATGGCATGAGCAGGCAGCAGGAGCTTGTGCCAGGTAGGCAGAAGGAAAGGGTGTTCTGAGATCTCCTGCAAACACAGAATTCAAGTGTTGCACCATCCCTTCCATGTTTAATGTTTCTTTCCCCTTGAATTTATGCATTGTTGTAGCAGTTCTTTGTGATCCTGTTGACACTGAGTGATGCAGGGTTTGGAGGAGCTGAAACTCCTGACAGAAAGCCTTAATGTGACCCCAAATTCACAATTCCACTATTAGTTCAGAAAAAAGGAGAAATTTAGGACAGACTGAAGCATTTCCTGTACTAGTGCCCTAATGCAACACAGCACTTGGGCTAAACACAAGCCCAGCTTCCTTGGTTCTGCTGCTGCTCTGCATCCACATAACAGTATCTCTGAGACCTGGATTTGGGGTGACAATGGAACAAAAAGCAATGCAAATCCACTATTAAGTACATCAATAAAAACACCTAACAAACGAAGCTTAAGAAAGCTTTAAAATGTACCTGGAAAAAAGGAAATTGTGTATTGTAAGTGGACAAGAAGTTGATATAAAGCATTTAATTAAAATGGAATTAGTGTTTCAGTTGATCTTTCTGGGTTTCCCTTCAATGTTGTATGAGGTTGGGCAGAGACATGTCCCTGTCTGGACTGGGAATGTCTCTGACTGGGGACCAGCTTCCACCTTGGACCCATCCAGCCCTCTGACAGATATTTTGACCAATGGGATATGCTTCAGGAGAACATTTTACTTTCAGTTAGTTGCCATAAATGCTTATTTTCTTTAAAAATCCTCTTCTACTCTAATGATACCCAGGTTCTCCACCCTCTGGAGTTGTGAGCATTTCTGAAAGCAGGTGTACAATTCTGCTACAAATCTCCTTGCAGGGAGATGTGAGCTGCTTCATGAAAACAATCCCTGAGCTACCTGCTGAAGGGGTTTGATGTTATTTTGGTGTAGTGCTAACTAGTGGTGCACTGGGATAAATTAAGAGTCACTTTTTAAGGATGCAAACATCCCCTATTGAAGAGACTGAAATGGATCACCCTCTTTGTCTATACAAATAGACCATCAAAATATTGATAACTCTAGCAATAATAAAAACATTTAAACCTGACATCAGAGGACTGAGAATTTGGTTCAAAGGTCTTGAGAACCTCCTTCAGTAGTGGGAGGAAGGTGTTTATACCTTGTCTTTTCATTCCTGAGCCTTCAGCTTAGAAGCAGGGTGGCTTTTTCTGCAATGGGCTTGGGTATAACTATGCCTTTAGAGAGAGGGAATTTGAGTTGCTTGCCCCTCCGTGTGTCTCCAGCAGCAGAGATTTAAGAGCAACGTTCAAAGTGTGATAGCAGAACTTTATATGTTTTCTTGATGTGGTCTCACAGGGGACTGATTTGGAGTGCTCATCCTTTTGTGTCAGACTCTCCTTTCAGTTTGCAGTATCCACACTGACTCCCTGCGTCCCTGACATGTATTTGAAGGAGTACATCTGATATATCTACACCAAAGTCCCTGTAACTGGCTTTGTATGCCCTGGTTTCATGTCTGTATTTTTACTGGTGTTAGTGCCATGCCACTCCTGCTGCTCTGGAGCCGTGGAGCAATGGGGCAACTTCCAGCATCCTGTGCTTGCCTGAGCCATGGGGAGATGCTGGGATGAAGTGGTCTCCTGGCATGCTGAGGCCAGGTGAGCGGAGACAGACGGAAGGACGCGCTTTAATTGGCAGGCATCAATTAAACCCGCACGGGGAGCGGGAATCGGGCATCATCCAGGTCACAGTTCCGCCTTGCAGGAGCACCTTTCATCACCTGGCCCCAGTGTTTCCTCCAGAGTTAAAAACCCCGACCTGCTGGGACGTGTCTGCAGCCTCCAGAGGTGAAGGAAAGAGCGGGGCTGGGGTGGAGACACCCACACCCCTTGGCATTGTAATATTCCACAGGGCATGGCCCTGGCGAGGGCTCCTCATCCCCACACGGGTTGCTTGTGCTGCTGGAGGAGGGTGCACAGGCTGAGCACTCCATGGGTCCTGCAGGAGGTGTCCCCATGTCCAACCTTCCCTGATGCTGCCACCTCCACTGAGGAGTTATCACACCTGTGATGCTGCACTAACATGGGACACAAGGGGAAGGGGGTCCTCTGGATTTGGAGGAGGGAATTTCTGTGTACAGCTCCTAAACTTCATCTGGGTTTGGGACTGGACCTCAGGGTGCTCCTGTCCCACGTGAGGGTGCCTGCCAGGGGCAGTGGGTGGAGAAACTTCCTCGGCAGATGCCAACACAATTTACGTGTGAGATAAGCCCTGAGCTGCAATGCACACAGAGGAGCAGAGAACTTCTGGGAATTTTAGACATCTGGAGAACTTTAATGTAGAAAACACAGATGTTTATAGATGCTTGTTACAAGGTCATGAAGGTCTGAAGATCAGAATTTTGTGCTTGGGCATCTAAGGCCTTTTGCAGATTTCTTGGCTCCACTGTTTGCTTCTGCAATGGCAGAAGAATGATTTGGATTAGAGCAGCATGCAGGCTGTTCAGGATAAATAACCTTCTCTCTGCATCTCACTTTTCTCTTAACTAAAATTAATATGTTAATAATGATAGAAGTGTTGGGAGAATCATTAATGTGTGGCCGAAGTCTCAGACTTCTGTGTGAAGCTGCATAGGAATTCAAAGTACTGTTACTGTCAGTTTATCACTCATGACATTAATCCAATTAATTCAGGCTTTTTAAAAATGTTGACTGGCAGGTATTCTGTGCCTAATAGTGAATAATTATAGCCACAGTACTTCCCTTAATATTTTGTGTGAGAGCAGTCCTTACCATTTGATTACCACTAGCACAAACAACATAACAATGGGGATACTCCAACAAGAGTGCTACTTCCTTGAGCTGAATAAATTACACTGGGCAAAAAACTCCTCCTACAGCTCCAGGGAGTAGTGAGGGGACTGGAGTGGGGACAGACATTAGGGTTCCAAATGGGACCTTGGAGTTAACACTATCCCTGTGCCATTTAGTTACAAGGCTGCCTTTTGCTTTAAAATGAGACTTAGATAGGATATATTCAAAATGCTGCCCATTAGTTAGGTAAATATTCTAAGCCCTCCTTTCCTCCAGGTCCAGGGGAGCTGAGAGCACCAGCCCTGCTGGCACATGGTGAGAGGTGATTTACTGTAACCCCAACATTACAGGTATTTTCTGGGGCTGCAGCACATAGACATGCCATTGATAATTCTGTCTTTGTTTTGATTGCTTCCAACTGCAGAATGAGGGAGACTTAATTGGCAGAAATTACCTCATTCCTGGCTTGATTAAGGCCTCCATATGTCTTTTATAAATAAAGTAGTCTTTTCAACTGTTTTATCACTTGGAGGTTTCAGCAGAGCAAATCTGATTTATGGTGTTTTGCCTCTTGCCCCATGTGGGGACCACTTCTGGTCACTCACTGTCCCTGTGGCTGGGGACAGTGGCACAGAGGGACATTCCTGGTGCTGTTGTCTTGGCTCTGGAGGTGGCCAGACATCATCCATCCCCCCCTGGGGTGTCTGCCCAGCCCAGAGCTCAGCTGAATGCGGGGTCTCTGTGGGGTCTCTGTAGGGGACTTGGCAGCATCAGCCCCATCCACGTGGCGTGACCCAGCAGGGCTGTGTTTTGCTGTCTGATGGCACAGCCAGGGCTTGCCCTGACAGCTCCTGGGGGATGTTGCATTGGCTGCTGGCTGAATTCCCCTGCTCCCTTTCCCATTGTGTTGGAATAAAGGAATAAAGCAAACACAGAAATGAGGCTTTCACTAATTGTTTGGGCTGCAGTGCACAGCTTTGGGAAGGGCTCTTAGAGGGAGCACCAAGGGGCACCTCATTCCAACGAGCTGCTGGATCATCTCCCTTTGTGCCTGAGGCTGAAGATGAGCTTCATCATGGGACCTTGCCTTCTGCTTAGGCATGTCATATATCATATCATATCATATCATATCATATCATATCATATCATATCATATCATNTTTGCCTTCTGCTTAGTCATGTCATATATCATATCATATAATATCTTGTATCATCAAACAGTTTGGGTTGGGAGGGACCATAAAACTGATCTCATTCCACCCCCTGCCATGGGCAGGGACACCTTCCACTGTCCCAGGTTGCTCCAAGCCCCATCCAACCTGGTCTTGGGCACTTCCAGGNATCATATCATATCATATCTTGTATCAACAAATGATTTGAGTTGGGAAGGACCATAAAACTGATCTCATTCCACCCCCTGCCATGGCAGGGACACCTTCCACTGTCCCAGGTTGCTCCAAGCCCCATCCAACCTGGTCTTGGGCACTTCCAGGAATGGGGCAGCCACAGTTTCTCTGGGCACCCTGTGCCAGGGCCTGCCCACCCTCCCAGCCAAGAATTCCTTCCTAGTGGAAACAACAACAACAATAATAATTCTCCCAAATCCAGCCAATGTGAATTCATAGTCAGAAGTGGAAAGATGAGGAGGAGCTGGATGATGCCAGCCTGGTGCTGAGCTGGGAAACATGTAACAGTGCTTCTAAAAGGGATTTTTAGGCAAAAAAACAAAGGAAACAAAAGAATGACTAGAAATAAAATCAAGGCCTTGTGTGCCAAATACATTGCTTACTCCATTACACATCTTTTCAAGTAGCTTTATTGCTTAATCCAGGCTTTCATAAATCATGAGCTTGGCTTAAAACTAGAGCTGAGAAATGTTTAATATCAGGTTCTTATATTCGCTCTCTGAAGTCTCAACATTTTGCACTCATGTGCCTTTCAGGAAGGCTGGATATGCACTAAAGGAAAAAAAAAGAAAGCTTAAATTGTTGGGTTAAAAACTGATCCAAGATCTAAATCACCAGTAAATGCAGATGACTCATGATAAAATGATGAGAATTGAAAATACTGTTAGACATTTACAGAGATAAGGAGAAGAGGTATATTTAGTGGGATTCTCGTGTCTTAGCATTTGGTATTCTGAACTGTCTAGAGAGAAACATGCTGATTTCCTCGGATTACTTGATCATGGTTCACTGAGTTCAGGTTTTCTTTCCTTTCTTTTTTTTTTTGCTGCTAATTCAGTAACAGTGAATATTCTTGTGAATGAATTCATGCAGCTAAGCACGTTTTGGAGACAAGGATATCTTTTCTAACAAAGACAATTTCCCATCCGAAGTGCAGGCTAAAAAACAAAAACGAGTTGGGTTTATGTAATTGTTAGTTCTGAATTTAAAACAAAAAACAACAAACCCAAGTGAAAGAAGAAAGTTGGCCTGAAACAGCTGGATGTGACATTCCAAATAACAGAATTTGGGATTTTATGTCAGACTGGATGCAGCTTGACAACAAAGCTGGAATTCAGAGCCAGCACAAGAAGCAGCCAGGAAGGCTGAGGGAGGATTCGGATGGGTGCAGGACAGACTGTTTCTGCTTTGCATCCACAGGATAACAAATACAATCAAAAATAAAAGTGATGTCCCCATCTTGCAATCAGCTCTGCTGTGGAAGGTGCTGCTCCTGTAGCAATTTTCTTTTGGAAGTGAGGGAGCCCTAGGAAGGATCAATGGCAGGGTGAGGGCATTCTACAACTGTGACACAGGGGGACATGAGCAATTTAACACCATTCCTCCCTGGGAAAACCCACTGGGGCAGGACAGCCTGACAGACAGGCTGCTGTCTGTCAGACAGGTCCATCCTGAGGAGTGGACAGGTGGCACAGCCCAGAATGAGCCAGTGCTGTGTGTGGCACTTGGTGTCTGTGGTGACAAGGGCCATGTGAAGGTTTCCCTGATGGCAACCAGGCACTGCAGTCTGGTTTGCCACGTGCTCTGTGGCACAAAGCATGCAGGAAGGAGCCCCTGGCCTTGAATGAAATCCTTCCTTTGTGGCTGGCAGGGAGAGAAGCCCTGTGTTGTTTCTGTGCGGATGGCACAACCACAGGGTGATTATTTGGGTTTTGGGTCTCCATCCCTTAAAGGAATGCCACTGTGTGAAACCTCAGGGGCCATGAGTGAGCAGGAAGGTTTTGGCTGGAGATGAAGTGAAATACTCTCCTGCCCTGCTGAGGTGGGGAGGGAAAACCATCTAGAGAAACCTCTGCTTTTGCCTCTTTTGGAAGTGACAACAGTAGCTTCCCAGCAAACATTTCAGGGCAGTGCTCGAGCTGTGTGTTTGCCTGGAGCAGAACTCCAGACACAACTCCCAGCTGGAATTTTGCCTCTGTGCAGCAGGGGCTGGTGCCAGGGTGAGTAAGGGAGCTCTTCTCCTGGAAACCACCACGGACACACATCTCCACAGATGGTGTTTCACTGAGGACTGAAGCAATCTGCTCTTGTTTCCAACTGCATTTCTAAGTGCTCTCTTGGATACTCAGTCCATGGAAATGCTGATTCTCCAGGGCCAGGGCAGATGGGTGTTTGCAGTGTGTGTTGGGCACATGGCCTTGGGGTGGAGGATGATCTGGCCAAGTGAAAAACTCCCTAGAAGTGCCAGTCCTTGGCAGTGCAGGGAGCTGAGGGGGATTGGCATGAGGGGTATGAGTGCTGGGCTCTGTCTGCTCTGGAGCTCCCATACCCTCTGCCCTTCCCCTGCCTGAAAACGAACCCCTTGGCAAAAGTTAACTGCTGGGGAAAGCTAACAGGACTATTGATTAATGTTTGCTGGACAACTCTCATGCCTGTCCCATGTGGGTAGGAGAAATATTCTTCCTCTCTGCTGCCCTTCGCATCGGAGCCGCTCTTTATTCAGCGGATTTCTCGGGAGAAATCTGGGGAGAGGGAGCGTGCCTGCCCGAGATGTGAGCTGAATAACAATCACCAAATCCCCCCCTCGCAGCAACTTCTGCTCCTGCTCCTGCTGTTCCATATTCTCTGTGGCAGCAACATTGGAAACAGATTTTCTGGGTGCAGAAAAAAGAGAAACTGAGCAGCCGTGGGGATGCCAAACAACAGAACGCAGATAACATTTCTGATGTCCTTAACAAACACTCAGGTCTCCCTAAAACCTCCAACCATTGTGGGGTTTTCATAATAATGTTTGCATTAGGCTTCTGGTGGGCTCAGGCTTTTGGAATTGTATTTGAGCTTCCTCAGCTTTCAGCACCATTAAGCATATTTTAAAAACACATTAAAAAGAACATGTCAACTCGGTTTAGGCTGAAACTCAGGCTGGGAAAAGAAAATCAGTAAAAAGACTTCACAAAACACAAATGAAGTGGGAATGTTTTCATTAAAGGAAAAAAAGAAGAGAATATGTTATTTCAAAATAATTATTTTTTCCCCCTATAGACTGGGCAACTCAAACACATTAACTTTGTGCTTATGAATGAGGAAAATTAAGTGACTAGAACCCAAATTGCTCCAGGTGATGTTAAACAAAACTCTTTGACTTTGGGAAGAACAAAATGAAACAGGAACACCAAATGCAAAAGTATGTTAAACAGCACCAGAAACCTCTCCAAGTTTAAACAGAAACATTTAACTGAAACAGTTTGTTTCCTTGGAAGACAATTGTAGGAAATTTTCCTTTTATTGTGGTTTCCATCATTTAATAGACAAAGACTCTTCCCAAGCTCCAGCCCATAGTCCTCAATCCCCATTACTGAAAAGCCCAAACTCTCAGTTCTTGCTCTGCACAAGGATTATTTAAACAAGGCTCTGCTCCTCTTTCTGCCTTTTGTTTCCCTGGAGAATTTTACGTGCCTTGTTTAGAAAAAGGAGGTACATGAGATGTGGGGGATCTGGGTAGACATGGGAGACTTTTGGGACAGGCTGTGTCTGGGGTTGTATTTTCCATGGCCCCTCATTGTAATGGGTGGTTGTGATAGAAGAGGGGACAATGCTCATGACATTAGTAATGACACAAAGTCTCCAAGAAGGCATCTAGAAGCCTTGCTGCATCATCACAGAACCATAGGATGGGTTGGGTTGGAAGGGACCTTAAAGACCACCCAGTCCCAGCCCCTCACCATGGGCAGGGACACCTTCCACTAGACCAGGTTGCTTCAAGCTCCATCCAGCCTGGCCTTGAACATTTGCAGGGATAATGAGCCCGTGGCCTCCAAAAGGCAAAGAATTCTCAAAAACTGTGATGGACCTTTGTGTGGTTGTCCTTTACATGAGTTTTGTTTAAGTCTGGCAACAGCTAATAATTGACAAAAACCTGTGCAGTTTTGCTGCACTCTGCATGGTGCCACTGGTGTTCTGTCGGCTTCAGCACCTGCCAGGTGTCCCTTCTGGGCTCCTGTGAAAAGCAGAAAGGTAAGATGGAAACACCAAACCCAACCACTTTTCATCTGGCCCTGATTTTTGTAAGGGGTGTAGTCAACAGCTCCCTGTTTGCTGCCCTTGTATATGGCTTAATATGGAAAACACAACAGGGTCTGCCAAGCTGTGTGTGCTACCATGTATGGTGAAAAGGACTTCTCCAAAGCAGAGGCATAAATTCTGCTTTCCACTTATATGAAGAATAAAAAAGACAATATAAAGCTCTGTCCTCTCCCTGTTTGGTTCAACAGCATAGAAATGCCCAGTTATAAATAGAAGAAAATGTGCTTTTGGGTAGATAGGGAGAGCAGCATTTACACTGATTTAGGGGAATAGCGGCTCTTTCTATGCAGAAGAGTCTGCAGTTGGAAAATCACATGGAATGTACTAGAAATTACCCAAATTTCAGCACAGAAAGAAACCTACCCTGGCATATAAATATACCTGCCAAGCAGCAGCCAGAGGGGGGGCCTTTGTATGAAGCTATAGCCTTAGAAACCTTCTTCCTTGGGCTAAAGAAGGACTTGCAAAATGCCCATTCCCATGTGTTTACACAACAGATCCTAACAACTCCAAAGGGGCCTTTAGAGTTAATTGGGAGAGTGCTCTCTGCTGTAAAAGGTCCCTAAATACGTATTTACCTAATCCAGGCTTTGAGCACCACTCAGATGTGTTTCTGTGACCAGGAGGAGCAGCCCTGGGGCTGCAGGGACCACGGGGTGCCCTCACAGTGGGTCCATCCCCTCCTGATGGCACCCTGTGGGTGTTTGTCCCCAGAAGCACCTGGTCTAGTGGAAGGTGTCCCTGCCCATGGCAGGGGCGTTGGAACCAGATGATATTTAAGGTCCCTTCATACCCAAACCATTTTCTGGCTCTATGATTCTAATTCTTGGACCATTCTGGGCCTGGATCTTGCAGCATCCCTTCCTGCTCCCAAATTCCTGCAGTGCCAGCAGTGAGGGGCTCCACCAGCCAAACAGGCTTGGAGACTTTTTGCCCGTTTCCACTTTAACCTCACTAGAGATGGCTTTGCTCCTGAAGGATTTCCACATTCACCTTGACAAAAGTTTTTCCTCAGCCTTCAGAGGTGTCTTTTTTTTTTTGGTATATCCCAGCATCTTTAAGAACTGGAGTAATTTCCTATCCCAGGACTGGTTTTCTCTCAGAAGTGTCCCAAGTAACACTTGCTGGTTGGATTTGGACAGCAACCATCAAATCAGCAGTATTGGGATTTTCAGCCTGTTTGTGTGGGTGCAAAGGGTGAAATGCCTGAGGATAAGGGTAAATCCAGCTCCTTGCCCACACAGGAGCAAAGAGGTTCCATTTTCATGGTCCCTTTGAGTGAAAAAGAATGGACAGCATCCTGTGGGCCACTAGGGAAGATGCTACCTGAACTGAGGTGGCAAACTTTGCTGAACTGAACACCCACCTGTATCACATCTAAATACAACACACATCCAAATGATAGAGAAATTAATTTCCACCTTTTGTCCAGACCTGTTCTGCATAACTAAAACCCAACCTGAGCTAATGCCTCACTACAGAATCTATAAAATACTCTCTGGTATGACCTTTACTGAGGACGCTGTTCTCTGAGAAAAGATGTATTCAGCAGCCAAGTGGTTAAATCAAAATAACAAGGGCTATTTATCTAGTAGCTTTCCATGGCTATACTCAAGGGGGGCATATCTACCTATTTGTCAAGTCATTGACAATAGCCTATTTCTTTCTTCCTACCCATATGCTTTATTAAAGAAACACTTGACCTACCTGTCATATCAAACTGCTTCCTTTATCCAAAACAGAATAATATAGACATTTCCCTTAAGGGAATCCTGATGCAAATATATAAGGACAGGTTGCCAATTTGTTGAGCGTATTAGGGTACAGAAAACTGTCAAGGGAAAGAGCTGTAATACAGACTGTTCTAACAAGCTCATTTTTCTTTTTTTGCAGCGGTACTTTTGGTCTCTCTTTAGTTTATATTATACCATTTGTGTGTTGCAGTTTTTATGGACAGCTGTCAACTGCAACTCGTCTTTTCCACTCTGAAAAAAAAGGAAACCTTCAGATTGTGGCTCGGATCTATTGTTTGGTGTTTGAAAATAGCTGTCACAAACCCTTCAGCTGCATGGAGCTATGAAGGAAGTTATGGGATAAGGGAAGGGAAAAGCAGCAAAGCTGGTGATGGAGAAGGCTCTGACTGCGATTTGAAAGGCAAGTATTTGTCACACAAAGCCACTTCAATACATGATGACACCTCCCATTCTCACCTGTCTGCTCCTGTGCTGCAGAAAGCACTCTCTGTCTTGCCCTGGCTGAGTGGTTTGGGCAATAATTCAACTCTGAAACGATGCAGAAAGGTTCAAATGTGGCATCATTTTGCAGGACAAGCTTTGCTGTGGCCGAGGGCTGGGAATGAGAGCCAAGCTGCAGCAATTCAGGCTTCCCAGTGGCACGCTGGTTAATCCTGAGCCACTCAGTCCCCAGCACTGGTTTTGGTGCACGGGTCCAAAACATCCCCAGCTTTCCAGCGAGGCTTTTTGGTGATGTTGTACAGACCCTCATCAGTTTCCAAGTGAAATCCGTAATTTTCAGCAACTGGAATCTCCCGAGACCAGAAAAGATTAAGAGTCAAATCCATATAATTAGAGGTCTACGTCGACTCGTGGACAAGGCAAAGGCTGTGCTACAGGAACAAGGAGCAGATTAAAGATTTGTTCCACTTTGACTGCTGCTCCACTGGAATCAGGGGGGTTACCCCAGAGATTACTTAGTCAATTTATGCTTGTTTGCATAAAGGATGATATAGATCACCAGCTGGATGAACAAAAGTTCAGGCAGTGCAAGTCGGGGCAAGAGGGGAGAGAATTAACTGTGACTGGACCGAGGTCACAGCCCGGGCTGACCCAGTGGCCGTGCCAGAGGGTTGTGCCTACCTTGTGCCCCTAATCAGTGACCTGTGATGAGAGGCCACCGTGAGCTTTGGCACCTCTAATAAAACTCAGATCACCCGAAGAAAATGTCTCTAAAGGGTCATACAAATATTTGGGTAGAGAAGAAAAGGAGCACCAGGATCACGGTGTGAAAGGCTGGTCTGGTATTTCCCCTTGGTCTGAAGTGCTGCCCTGGTCCTGCTTCCAACAATGTGTCCTCACACCCAGCCTTGGGCTCCTCTTCTCAGTGGTGTGAAAAAGTGATTCTTATTCCTCTCCTTTAATGTGTGAAGATCAAGAGCAGTAGGTGGCATCCTGGTCCTGCTGAAATCCTGTGGAGTTTCCCTGTGACCCTTTCCAGGGCCAGGATCTCACCCAGATGTTAAATATTGGCACCATGGAAGGAGGAAGGTCTGGTGGTCTGGTGTCATTGCTGGGGGCCAAGCTGACAGTGGCTCTAGGGGACATTTTGTTGGCCCTAGGCTTGTGAAGAGACTGCACTGTGTGATTACAGGATGTATCAAGGGATGAGGAGACGATCATAAAAGATATTTTTAGCACTGACTCTGCCTTTAGAAAAGTACTAAGTAGTTTGAAGCCATTAATAGACTTTCCACAGCAGATATTATCCTGCCTGTTCCCTTGGGATACTGTGGAAAAAAGGAGAGAGGGACCATCAGACTCCACCTTTTTGTTCTGAAATTGTAAATACACACACCCAGTGCGTGCTCACCGGCTGATGAGCTTTTTTTTTCACAGAAGCAGAAAAGCTGCCTCATTTTTTTGTACAAGTTTTGACTCTGCAGTGCATTCTCTGGAGCCAAACTGTGGCTCAGACACAGTGAGAAATGTATATATCACTGGGACTAGAGCAGAGCCAACAGCTTCTCCTCTTTCAGCCCCACTGACCCACTTGATGACACTTAATGATCTCTTGTCTAAACAGCGATGTGCTGGAAAGCAGAGCTGAATACCCAGAGGGGTGGAATTGAGTGTGTTAATGTTCATGGTGTATTTGGGAGATACAAGTTCCTCAGTGCAGCCTCCTGTCTGCAGAGGTCTTGGTGGCACCAGGATCCAAAACTGGGGGGGACAGCAGGACAAGTTGGGGCAACCCCAGTGAAGGATGGGGGATGCTGCAGCTCAGCCTCCTGGGGACCAACATCACCAGCAGCAATTAAACATTGATTAAATATTGTCCTAGGAGCTGCTTGCCCAAATCATGTGAGACATCCAGTGGGCCAGATCCACTGGAACAAACCCAGTGTCTTCCAGCGAGGATCTGAGTCACAGGTCCTGGGGAGCAACTCTTAATTAGCATTAGACAACTGTTTCCTGGGGGGAAGTTTGAAAAACAAGTATGTCTCAATCTTGCTCATGAAAAGCCACATCTTGCCAAGCGGGAGGATTTTTAACACTCTTTTCTCAAAGGGCTTCCAGGTATGAGTCCTGAAATGCTCAGGCAACATTGGTGTAAACAGAGCAATTCAGGGATTTTGCATTGTGGAGAGAAATATTTCAAATATTGCAGCATCCTCAGCAAAATCCCACCAGACACTGCTTACATTGAAAAGTAGCTCATTTGGTTTTAATTCCTCCTGTACCATGAGGTTACAGCCTGGTTTAGTTCCTGCTTGCTTTTTAGCTGCTTTCTGTTACTTTTTTCCCCCCTTTTTTAAACTTTTTTTTTTTTCCCTTTCCCTGGAGCCTGAGAATTGCAAGGTCAAGCTAAAGTCAAACTTTGCCATTTCGGTGATGAAATGCAAGCAGATGTGGCTGTTTCATGTGACACTGCTCCTGCCCCTCCGTGCTGGGGTCCATGGGTGGGGTCTGCACCCAGAGCCACGTCTGCTCCCTCTTGTCCCTTTTGGGTCCCAAACGTGGTGCCAGCCTGGTTGTTGCCCATCCCATGCTTTGAAGCTCAGCACCCACATGGACCGTGGTGCCCACAGCTGATGTTTGGTCAGCCTTGGGAAGGACTGAAGGCAGGTGACTGCTGGGTGCTGGTGCTGTTTTTCCTCTCAAGACTTTCCTCCAGGACATCATGCCCTGTCACAGAGTGTCCCCTGGCTCCATCACTTTCTGCAGGTCTCTCCATTTGCTCTCTGCATCCCTCAGTGGTTTGCAAATGATAATCACTGGAAGATGAGTTGGAGGGGCTCTCTCCCACCTGAAATAAAACTGGATTAACTCTCCCAGCCCCTGGCTGCTGCTGGAGCCAATGACACTATTTAATGGAGGTGGTCACGATGCTCAGTGCTGTAATTGCTCATAAAACACTGATTCCCAGGAGATTTGACACATGGCTCAGAGCAAAGTGCCTGGAAGTCCAGCATCAGCCATTCCTGCTGGGATTCCTGCCCTCTCCTCCAGCCAGGGGATTACACTTTGGTAGCCCTTGATGGTTTTCAAACATCCAGAATCTATTCCTGACTTGGCCTCCAGGTATAGAAATAAAGCACATCCCACTTTCAGAATGGCAAGATGGGTTTGGCAGAGAGGATTCTCCTCTCTCAGCTCATCCTGGGTCTGTGTCACTTGGTGCTTTCCATTCATAGGCTTGAAAAACTCATTAAGGTGTTCTGCATGAGACTGGTAAAGAGCTCAGCCTTGCTGTTTTGTGTTCATGATCTCAGGGTGTGCAGTGAAGCTGCAGTAATTTGAAAGATTTTTCTTGGGTGTCTTGCTGAGGTTATTCATTATCTTGGCAGAAAACACAGATGAGGTTGTTCTCTCATACATGGGGATGGTGAGGAATACAGTGCTAGCAGCATTGCTGAGAATCAATGAATTTCCTAAGGAATTTGAGGGTAAGTCCTGGAAATTTTTCATTTCTTGGTTTGTGTACATGTTTTGCCTGTTCTCAGAATGGGATGTAAAGCTTTGAATCAATGAAAACTACCCAACTAAGGCAATGCAGCATATTAGCCCCTCAGAAAACTCACAACCAGACAATAATTTTCTACCTATTTGCAGCCCTATGTTTTTCGAGGTCCAGGACAAATTTTCATTTCAATGTTAATTAGAAGACTTACTCTCAGAAAAATGCCAAACCCCCAAATCCTTTTGAAAATTTCCAGTAATCTCTAAATACAGTCAGAAAGGGGGCAGCAGTTCGAGCCCTCTGGTCAACAGGGATGATGCAAAGCCAGCCTGCTTCCCTCCCTGCATCCCTCTCCTGGTGCTTCTCTCCCAAACCTTTACTTGATGTGGTTTTGTTTCCGTTAGGATTAGAATGACCCACTTAGTGGTCTTGGAGGGAGCTCTGGGTAAGTCCAAGGGATGGCTGTGGACACGGGAAGGAAGGATGGGCTCCCACACCTCAGGAACGTTTCCTTGCTGAGATCCACGGAGCTGGGGCAGCTCCTAGACATGTGTTTGTAATTTCTGCTTTGGCCTGCCTGGGTTCTGAGAAATGCTGCAGTTTTGGATTTGCCTGCTGAAAGGGTTTCACACTTTGGGATCCTGGAGTTTGATTAGTTTTGATGATAACCACGGTAGTACAATTCTGACTTCCAGATTGCTTTCCAGCCTGACACTAAGCAGCCACCCATCTCCAAGGCTGAAGAAATTCACATGTGCATTTGATTTTTTCTTTTTATGAAGATAGAAAGAGAGTAATTTGCTTGCCACTCCCTCCAGAAAATTAAAAAAATCCCATTTCTCACCTCTCTATTCAGAGTGATGTCTGTGTGAGCCTACCCCAGTAAATGGGATGGGATCTATCAAGAACAGAGTATCTCCCATTCCTTCTTTTATCATCTGCCTGAGCAATTTTTACAAACTTTGTTCAATGAAGAGCTGCATTTGTCACACAGTGATTTAAAAGAGTTCCCAGACTTTGGGAGGAAAATTAGTGGGAATTGTTGCCCAGAGATAACATAATAGGAAGATGACAGAAAAAAAGCAGGCTAGCATTTCTATCACCCTTTTCCCTGCCTACTAATGGTTTTGATTCTCATTATTTCTCAAATGCCAAGAGTAAAAACCCTCCAGGGTACCAATTAGCTGTGCCCAGTCTGGATACGACTGCTCTCATCCAGGACATATTTTGAGATGCTGCAGCTCTCTCAGGGAAAAGGCAATTTGTGTGCAGCTATGTTTGGTAATTTTCAAGGACTTCATCTTGCTGGGAAATAGAGATGGACTCGCACTTAATTTAATTTAAACCAAAGCTTTTTATTAATTGACTTTCAATAAAACCAATTACCGTAAATGGGAACCTGGGATCTGTGTTTGCAGTTTATTTTTGTCTGCCTCACTTATATTTTATTAGGGGTTTTACTTTTTTCAAAGATGAAAAAGTGACACTGAGTTTATTTCTGAATGAGCTTTTTCGCCTTGCCTAAAACCTTTTCCATCTGCTTTTGCATTATTTTAAATTTAGGCAGTTGAACAATGACAGTGACAGCTGTGACAGTGTGCAATTACAGTTTACATTTCTGCTGCTTAGCCAACAAGCCACATTTTCTTCTTTCAGACAGAAAACAGAGAGGATTTAATGGTTTAAATAAGGACATTTTGGGTTAGAGCTGAGGGCTGATTCTGCTCAGGATGCTGGGGTAGCCGTGGCACTGGGCTTGGCCAAAGGGCACTGCCAGGGGTGTGTGAGTGATGCCAGGGCTCAGCCTTGCCCAGCATTAATTGCTGCTGCTGCAGCCCTCTCCTGAGCAGTGCTTTGGAGATTAGGAAGCAGATCTGCTAAGACCAATGCTTTACTCACATGAATAGCTCCATTGAGTCCTACATGGCTATTAAGTGACTTAAGTTCAATAATACATTAAATCTTTGCAGGGCCTAAGGCATCTTGGAGGAGCTTATTTAAGAAGCCTGCCCCAGCCTTTTGCTGCAGCCACAAAACCATCCTTGTCAGATCCTGCTGCTTTCCCACTCCTATTTTTGGGGTTTGGGCATTATTTTGCCCCATTTCTCTTGCCCTCTCAGGAACATCCTGCCTCTCCCTGGCACTGCCTCCCTGCCCTAAACCAGCCCCCCCTCCTCAGCCCTTTGCGTTTCCCCAACCCACCTGCATTCCCTCAAATTTCATTTTTCAGGACTTTATTGGTCACCAACAAAAATAACATCAGAGGAGCAGCTTCCAGTGCCCCTCCACAGCCAAAATATCTCTGGGTTTTATAAAATTGCAATACTGGTAAAAGCAATAGAGGGAGCTGCTGCCAGTGGCTGGGGTTCAGCAAAGTACCATCAGCTGTATTTTTGCCTAATCCCCCCCAGCTCCAGTATTTGGGATTCCTTGAAATGGATAAAAAAGGAAGAAAAAAACCCACCAAAAACCAACCCAGCCCCAATAGGATTTCTTTTGGTTCAATATTTAAAGTGCTGGAAAAATTAACAGAGAAAGATATTTGTAAAATTCCAAAATATTTTCTTCGCCTCAGTGTAAATATTTGTAGAGAAAGCAATTATTGTGCATAAGAATTTTCTGTTGTGTCTCTTCTGGTTCTTTCATTGAAATGATTGCTTTTTTGGCCCGTCTCTGGTTAACTAAGTAGAGGTGATTAAAAACCTTCAAGTCCTTCAAATTTATTGTCCTGTAACTATTTTTGAAAGCAGATTTAGTATCAGTGTGCCATTTATATTCCCCGAGAGCTAACATTTCAGATACCACACCGATATATCAATGCCTGATGCAAAGCAGATTGCACTGAAGATGGAGAAATGTATACAAGAAGAAAACTGCTTATATTTAATAAAGAACTGAGATATAAACATATTTTAATACAATGGCAGAAATGGCTTTGAAATCGAGGAGTTCCTACTGCTTTTCTCCATCCCCTCCCTGACGTTTCCCTCCTGCATCCCAAGTGCAGAGTGGGGGGCATTAACACAAAACTCAGCTGCACCTTTGGGTGCAGCAAATTCTGAATTGATCTCTCCCCAAGAGACATGCCAGGCCAGCTTCTTCTGTGCACACCAGGCTTGTTTTTATCCCAAATGCCATTTTTTTAAAATCCCAAATGCATTTTTTTTATCCCCAAATGCATTTTCCTTCCCAGGCTCCAGCTGCCCATCCCTCCTGCCTTCCCCTAAGCTCTCCCCTTGCTCCAGGATCTCCTCCCTGCCCTGGGATTTCCCCAAGGGATACCCCAGGTTGCTCATGTGCCATCCTCAAGCTCTCTTTGCCAGGGCACTTGCTGGAGCATCCCTTGTGGGTGAAGATCTGGTCACCCAGTGCAGTGCCAGGCTCTGGTTGGGGGGTGGGAAGGGCCCCAGTGCCCAAAAACTGCTCTGAGGCTGAAGGGAAGAGCAGGAAGGTATCAAAGACAGGTGGGAAGAGCAGAGGGCCACCATCAGCTGCCCAGCACTGGGGGGTTCCTACATCCAGGCTTGCTTTTCCTCTATGGTAGAGGGTAGAAAATATTCCTTTTCCAATGAATATTTAGTTCCCCTTGGTCTGGTCAAAACTCAGTCGCTGTAGGGACTTAAGGCCACCAGCTCCAGCCTGGCCATGCTCCTCATGGATGTCCCCAGCACCACAATTCATGCCTGTGCCATGGCAGAAGGCACAGGCTAAACCCTAAAACCTCCCTGCTGCCCTTCTGCCTCTTCTGCATCTCCCTGCTGTGCTCCTGCTGCCTCTGCTGTGCTTTCAGGCTTGGCTGCCTCTCTCCAGGATAACCAAAGGTGCAGAAACCTCCTTTTCTGCCTGCTGAAAGCTCCCACACTCAGGGCTGAGCTGAGCCAGGGCTGGGCAGGCCAGCAGCTGCCTGCAGCTGGATCCACACCGTGCAGCCCTCACAGCTGAGCTCGGGACATGCTCATTGTCATCCCTCTGGTCAGGAGAGTGCACCCACTCCTCCCTCCCTCCCTGCCTTTGATGCTCCATCCCTACTTTGCTACCGGCAGCAGGCTCTTGCTCTTCCCAGAAACTCTGTCCCCTCTGTTCTCTGCCCCCTCCAGCCGAGTTTAACCACAGTGCTGCCCTCTGGCCCCAGGGAGATTTCACAACTCCCTCTCCTCTGGCCACAAACGTCCTGTCTGTATCAGCTCCCTCCTTATTTCTCACACAGCTCCGTTTCTGTGGGGCCAAACAGCGAATCACCCAGCACTGCCTTCATCTCTGCACCCCATCACTGCTCCTCATTCCTGTACCCCATCACTGTTCCCATCTCTGCATCCCATCCCTGTTCCTCATCTCTGCACCCTATCCCTGCTCCTCATTGCTGTATCCCATCACTGCTCCTCATTCCTGCGTCCCATCACTGCTCCTCATCTCTGTACCCCATCACTGCTCCTCATCTCTGCACCCCATCACTGCTCCTCATCTCTGTACCCCATCACTGCTCCTCATTCCTGCGTCCCATCACTGCTCCTCATCTCTGCACCCCATCACTGCTCCTCATTCCTGTACCCCATCACTGCTCCTCATCTCTGCACCCCATCACTGCTCCTCATCTCTGTACCCCATCACTGCTCCTCATTCCTGTACCCCATCACTGCTCCTCATCTCTGCACCCCATCACTGCTCCTCATTCCTGTGCCCCATCACTGCTCCTCATTGCTATATCCCATCACTGCTCCTCATTCCTGTATCCGATCACTGCTCCCATCTCTGCGTCCCATCCCTGCCCATCTCTCTCCACCCTATCTCTGCATCCCCCCTTTCATGGCCCAAGTGTCTCTTCCTTGTCCCCAACACTCAGTCTATGCTGCAAAGAGATCTGGAGGCCTCCAAAGTGTCTCCCCTCAGCCCACTCAAAGCAAATCCTTTTTCCAAGCCCTTAGGTGCAGCCACAGCCTGGAGGGGACAGGCACAAATATCCCAAACCTACAGGGCCATTGGTGCCTCTCCCAGGACAGGTGGTTTCCACCTGGGGATCACTGCTGGGGGCGCTGGTGGGATCTTCCCTCACTCACCATCTCCTGCAGCAAAGATATTATTCAAGGAGTTAATATTCCAGCCGGTTTCCAGTGGTTTTTCCCTTCGTGCCACCTGGTGGACAAAGGGGACATTTTCCACCTATTTATTTCACAGATGAAGGAGCACCTGGGAAAATTCCTTTTCGGTGAGGAATCTGGATGAGCATCACCCGATTTTAATTTTGTGTGATTAGAAATGTGATCCTGCGATATCACAACCCAGGGAAAGCCCCAGCCCACCCCAGCATTAACCAAATATCTATTGCTGATGTTTATGTATAACACTCCATTTTAATTGTAATTAAAGCTGCTCCATAAAACTCCATTCTTACAATCACCTCAACAAGAAAATAACTTTTCCCCTCCTTGAGCTGCCGAAAAATTCATGCTTTTATTTAGATTTGAGCAACTGCTTTCTAATATTTTAACAAATGTGCACTTTGAATCCCTCCTGTGGCCAATCCCAGACAGGCTGCAATGGATGGAAGTGCTGGTAAAAAGCCCGTGGAAACAGAAAAATTAAGTAAATAACAGTGAATGTTCCTGGCAAGCGTTGTTTTTTTTCAATTTATGAAGACAAACACTGCATGAGAACCTCAATTCCGAGAGAGATTTTTGTTCAAGGGTTAGAAGCAAATCCCTGAATTGAGGTGCTTAATGAAATGAACCGAAATGGCTTTTGCTCTCAAATCCCTGCAAGAAGTGCCCAAAGTGAGCTGTGAAATAGCTTCAAATCGTGAATAAATGGGGAGAAACCGGCAATGTGCTCAGGCCACATTTCAGAGCAGCACGGGGGAAGAAATCCATCCCTCTGAGTTTTGTCCCACTCTTAACAGTTCAACACCCCTCTGCTTTAACCCTCTGAGAGAAATCCTGCCTTCAGCGAAGCCAGTGGAAATTTTAGCAGGGACTTGACTTAGGCCAGGATTTTGTCCTAAATCTTTTCAGAAACTCAGCAAAGTGATGGTCCAGAATTGTTCAGCAGGGCCCCAAATCGTGGCTGGTTAGTGGGGCACGTGGGGCAATGTGAAGGCACCTACAGAAAGGAAGAATTGCCTTGTGCAGGCAGAGGGAAGCTGAAATTTGGCTGTAACACTGTGGCTGATACCCTGAGTGCTGCAAAACGACTGCCACAAATTTTCTGTGCCTACAATTCCCTTGGACTGGGATTTCATATCTCACTTGGAAAGTGATGGCTCCACAACATCCCACAGAAGCTTTCGGGGCATCTTCCCTGGGACACTCAGCTCAGCCTACCAAAGCCCTGGCTTTGTTTTTTCTAAAATAAAGGAGGAAAAAAAGAGCACAAATTAAAAAATATTTTAACTTTGGATTGAGGAAAATCATGTGTTTTCAATGGGAAAGAAATGAATTGTTTTTATTTTCTTCAGTGGCAAAATACATATAGACATATGTATACATATATATACATATTCTTAGACTGTCTAGAAACAGAAATATTTGCATTTTCTAGGGAAACAACCTCCTTCCTTCTCAGAGATTCAATATTCACCAATTCAGAAAAACTTGCCCTCAGATTATATGAAACATTTTAGACTTTTAAAAACTGTCAGCAAGATTGATTTCTTTTTAAAATGTGGCCAATCAAAAATAACAAAAAAAAAAGAAAGGAGCATGAAAATGTTTCACGTAAAAATGAAGAAACAAAGACTGTCAGCTTTCCTCACCCTCATTAATTTATTTTTACCCCAACAGAGATTTTTATTTGATAAAATGTTTGCTCTGAGAGATATCACAGGGCTTGGCTCTGAGGTAGGAGCTGCTCTGTGGGGAGGCAAAGGGTGCCCAGGCTGGTGCTGGTGTCTCCTGCATGGCTGGAGTGGTGACAGTGCCCATGCTGGGGACAAAAACCACTCCAATCCTTCGACCTTTCCAGCCTGGCGTGCCCAGGAATTCAGGGATGGAAGGGATACGGGCACTGAGCAGGGCTGGGATGTGGCAGGCATGGAGGGAGAGGGTCAGCAATGACAGGGGACATTTTTGGGGTGGGGGAGCACAGGCAGCTTAAACCAGCTTTATCAGTGTGTAATAAACCTGCAATCAGCAGGGCTGAGGTTTGGCAATCAGTCAATACCGGCTCCAAAACAACCTGGAGGAAAAAAACGTCCCCGGGACCCGCTTCAGATGACCTTTGGAAGGAAGAAAAACAAGTTTCAAAGAAAACAAATGTTTCACAGGGGTGTTTTAAACAGCTCCCTTTAACCGAGGGTGTGTGAGGACATTATTCCTCTGTGTGTGGGAACTCTTTGTGTGCTCGGAGCTTGTGGTGACACGACATGCTTGTGGCCCTTGGCCGGTGTGGATGCCCCACCTGCCTACACAGGGCACCTTTTGGATCCTGGGACTCCCACCCAGCCCAGTAGGGCTAGGAAAAGCTCCTCAGCCTTTCCTGGGACAACCCAGGGCCACACTCCACCAAAGGGGTGGCTTTGGGGCTCCCCTGTTTGTTCTCTTCCCAAACCAGCCTGGAGCCCAGGTGGCAATGCCAACCAGCTGGCACAGCTGGAGGTTGCCATGCCATGGGAATGCCATGCCATGGGAATGCCACAGTCACCCTGGCAGTGGCACAAGGCATCACCATGAATCCTGGGGCTGAATTCCCCACAAACCCCAATCCCCCTGGGCTCCCCACCAGCAGATATCTATTTCTTTCCCCCAGACTGGCTTGCAAGCAAAGACTCCAGAGTCTGAAAGGATATGAAGCCCTGTCTGTGCCCAGCCTCTCCCTAAAAACCCAACGAGGACTATGTGGAACATTTGAAGGAGCTGCAATGGCCCAGCCCTGGATGGTGTGGAGCAGCCCCACGGAGATATCTGGTTTCTGTTATGTGTTTCTTTTCCTTGCATTATCTGCATTAGAACTTATAAAATGGATGATTTGGATCAGCTGTCCTGCTTTGTTGTCATTGCCATGTTCTGCTAAAATGATAACGAAGAGCTCGCCCCAGATCTTCCCCTCCCACAAAATATCCCAGCTATGTGAAATAAAAGATGCCATTTTATTGCAGGGCTGAACAAAACTGTGCAGGAGGCAAAAGGAAGGGGCTGTGAGGAGCACGACTCCAGGGAAGGGGAGAAAACACATGGGTGGAGATGATGGTCACAGGGAATGCAAAAAGCAAAAGCTTGGAAATGATTTTAATGCCATTTTGCAACCACAGTCAGGAACCTCCTACCTGCCCCCCATTCCATCAAGGGCCAGGACACTTGGATTTGAGAGGACAATTCCCAACTTCCCTATGGTATTTCACACTAAAGCAGTTTTGGGAAAACTTTTTATTTGCTCTATGAATCTGGAAGTATCTGGTTAGCCTGAATTTCCAGGTGCTGGGCAAAATTAATCCTCAAATGTCCCTAATTTCATGGAGTCGTGGAGAGTGGGATATTTTGGATTTGCTCACCCAAATGGGTGTTCCTGATCTTTCCTTGGAGAGCCTCGGCCATGGCACATCCAAATCAAAATCTTTGAGGTATTTTTTATTCCTTCCTCGCTTTATTTCTTCTTTCCATCACTTGTGTTGTGAGGTTGGTACAAGAACAGGTAGTCTGGGTTTTACAGACTACGAAAAGGAGGCAGATTGTGATTTATTGTTCAAGGAACCGAGGTCAGATCCAGACCCAGCACTCAGGAGAAGCTGTTAATGCTGTTCCTTTGCCCAAACCATTGAGCTAAACCCCTCTCAGCCCTGCAAGTCCCACTCCAGCACTGCTTTTACAAAGCACTTATCTTGGAATTGCAAACACCGTGACATTTCAGATGAAATCTCATCGAGCAAGTCTCCTTTGCAGAGGAAATATCAAGGAACTTAACAACTTAACACTTCCAGAGTGATAAAAAACTATTTGTCTTTTCCACAGCCACGGGCTGACAGCCAAATTCTGTAATTGAGAATATTTCCTTAAATATAGAACACTGAATGAACAGCGAGAGGGGATATTCATATTTTTATGAAAACAAACAGAAGTGACTGTTCTAGTTATATTATCCGTGCCTGGAGCATGGACATCCCACCCCATTCCTGCCTTCAGAGGTGATACAAACTGTGACAGAACTTGAAGAAAAAGAATGTTTGGGTGAAAAGAACATACAGAAATTGACTTTGAGACAATCAAAGTAATATTTTACCATCAGAAAAACTGCCAGGGTCAGAACTTTTCATAGCATTTACCTGAGGCTGCACTGGGGGGAGAGAGGGGTTTAGTGAGCGTTATTTTAAGGGGCCTGACTAAAGAATATCCCCTTGCATGGCTTAGCAATGGGTCATTAATTATTATTTAAAAATTCAGCAAAGCTTTTTTTCTCCATCTTTTACTTCTCAGCAAAAATGTATCTTATTATAGACCTATGATGGCCCTTCTGCAAACAGAAGGCAATGTGTTTTCCACTTTAATCAGATATTTTCATTTGCATCTAACTTCCTCTTGAACGTTAGTGACTTCAAAGGATTAAAATTCCTAATTCTGGTCCAACAAGAAATTTTTTTCCCAGATGATCAAGAAAGAGGACAAAAACTTTCTCTTTCTGCCCTCTTCCCCTCCTTTTCTGCATATTTTAAGAAAGTCTTGCCTTGTAGATAATTTGGAAACACTTGTCACAATCTCGTTAGTAGAGCCAAGTGCTAAATGCCCCAATGGACTAAAAATCTAATAAAAAGCATAGTTTGTAACTCTTAATTTTTGCAGCTGTTGGATAAAACCCACACATCTGTTTATGGTGATTCTTCCTTTGCTGACAGCATCGATTTATTCTCTAAATGCCAATGTTCCTGAGCAGCTGTAACATGCCCCTTCTGTCTCATTTGAGAAGACTCAACACCAAATCTTCCATTAAAAAAAATCTGGGAATTGTTGTTTTGCAGCCATGCTGGTTCCTACCTGCTCAACTGCTGCTCCAAAATGTCCTGGGTTCCTTGCCAGGCAGGGACAAGGAGTTGGTGGGATTTGAAATGAAAACTGTTTGCAGATCAGCTGGGAACTGCTCTGCAACTTTGTCTTCAGCTCTCCACGGACACCCTGGATGGCAAAGACAGAGGCAGAGAGGAGAAACCCTCCTTAATCCAAATGCAAAGCACAGGTGGAAACTATCCAAAAAAATAGGGTTGGGGGGGATGGGTTGGAAAATTCTGTTTCATCAAATTGCGATTGTTTTTGCATGAACATGTTCACTTCAAGAAAAAAGCTTTGCTAGGGAGTTTTTCCAAACGCAGGATGCAGCTTCCTGCCAAGGGTAGAAGAAGCAAGGACTGCCATTCCTTCTGTACTGCAGCCCACTCAGACACCTGCCAATCTCATTTCTCAGAGATAAAGGGACTTATTTTCCAGAATATTCCTCTGCCCCAATTTTTCCCGTGTGCCGACCAAAACTGGCATCACTGGGCTGGAACCAAAGGTCAAGCCTCGAGTCCCATCAATAAATGCAACTGCTTTGCAGCCATCCCAGTTTGGAGAGGTGCATGGAACAACAGGGATTAAACTTTCGTGCCAGATCATATGGTTCAAACTAAAGAAGGTTCAGTTCTCTCCCCTTTCCAGCAAGAATGCCTCCCAGCAAAGCACCCTGTATTGGAATTTTAGATCAAAACAGTTGCAGTGCATCCAAAGCCTGCATGCTTGCAAGGAGGAAGGAGGCCAAAGGAGAAAACTCTTCAAAACACAGGTTGGAGTAAAAGTTACTCCTTAAAAACCCCTTCCAGAGGATGGGAGTCAGAGGTGAGGGAGAACTTTCTGCAACAATGCTCATGCATTGATTGCCCCTCCAACAGCTTTGCCCTCTCCAAACATCCCAGGACTGCCTTGCAGAGAAGCTGACCCATACCCAAAAGGCTGGTCAGCCCTTCCCACCATCCAGGACCTGTGTTTGGAAGTCTCCATGTGCAGGAGAAGCAGTTTTGTGGAGCAGCAGAAACAAGGCGTGTGTTTCAGTGCCACAACAGAGAGGGAGGGAGCAGCTGGTACCTCAGGTCAGGCTGGCTGCTGGTTCTCCTGCATTTCACAGGGATTAAATAGTAGCATTTTGTGGCTGTTCCAGGTGACAACAGGAGAAGGAGAGGCTGGTCCTGCATGGGCAGAGACGGCTGTTGCCGAGCTCACTGACTTTAATCACGGTCCAGGTCTCCTCCTTGCACCCAGGGAAAAGTGTTTTCAGGAAGGATTTTTCCCTTTGGTGCATAAAGGGAGCCAAATTATTATGTAAAATTGTAACACCCCTGTGACCATCACTTCATTTTCAGAGCTGAATCCTTCACTGCTGCCATTTGAATGTCCCTGTCTGCCTTCAGAGCAGAGGGGGGACTTTGTAGAGCTGCTGTAGGAGGAAACAGGGCAAGAGCAAACTTGCCCTTATGATGAGAAGATCCTGCCAAAATATTTGAATAGAGCGAGATGGACATTTCATGGTGCTCTGAGCTCCATTTCAGGTGTGTCACAAAGAGTTTATATGAAGGTTTATTAATTTGCAGGCCATTGTATGCATGGCAGCTGTCCAGGCAGGAAAAGGAAAAACAGAAATAAAGAAATAACTAGGAAACTGCAGGTACAATGGGCCATTAGACATTGACACTTGTCCCCAGTGTCCAAACTTCTCAGTCAGGTCCTTGTATCCAATTACCAGCTCTTGACTATTCTCAACGAATTTATTCTCTGTGGTCTCATTTGAGCCCTTTTTTTCTTTTAAGAGTATTTTTTTGTAACATCATTGCCATAGGTTTTTTTTCCCTTTTCTTTTTTCCTGGTTCTCATTATTTTGACCCTCAAGCCTGGTGAGAGAAGGTTTGCCCTAGATCAGATGCAACTGCAGCTCCATCTCTTCTGCCCTTCAAATGCCACAGTAGCTCCCTGGACAACACTTATAATTCATTCTTAAATATAACATAAATTAAGAATGTTATATCCATCAATGGATACTACCTGAGGAGTGGACAAATGACAATAATGTTCAGAGACCTGTTGGGAGGAGCATTATCTGCATCTTATTTAGATTATAAAAAAAACCCTGAAATGCTGCAAACTCCTCTACAGCTTCTCCTTGTTTTGGCAGCAGAATTTTGGCCTCATCCAGTTTCCCAGCAGTATTTCCTTTTCCCACCACACATGCAGGGTAGTGACCGAACACTATAAAAGCAAACCCCCCCAGCACTTACCAAAGAGAAGAGCTTTGGCGTCCACTGAAGTGGGGACAGGCATGTCCCAGCCCAGCCTGCCTTCCCAGGAATGCAGGCTTCCTGCAAAGCTGCCCTCCCTGCCTCAGGGCAGCACCTCCAGCACCTCTGCTGCTGCCCTGCTCCGAGCTTATTGTGTGCAGAGATGAGTGGCACAGCCCCGTGTGCCGGGCTGTTATTGCTGGATAAAGCAAATAAAACATTGGAGTCCCTGCGAGGGAGCTTTCCCATCCCACTGCACGCCTGATCCCCAGGGTTACCCGCCTTTGCCTCCTCACCTCTGCTTTGTATGATGTTATTCTAACCTCTTTCATCTTTGGCTTTTGGCAGTCTTTTCTGCTTTAAGTGTATAGTTATCTTAAGTTGAGCAAGATGTTTCAGGCTACAATAACTGGCTGATGTTTTAAATGCAAATCTCCTAATATGCGTTCAATTTACATGTACTAAGGCTCTCATTCAATCTGAAATACCAACCAAGTATAAAATAATAGTGACACTTGACATTTTCACAGGGATTTACAACTTCAAAGGGCTCTACAATATAAACGAACTCCCTCTCTACTTATGAGATGGGTAAGCAAATACTATTAAGACCGAATGAATGAGGAGGGGCTGCAGAACTTGCCCAGGGCCAGACAAGGAGCTGATATCAGGGCTGGGGTCCTGGCTCGATCTTCTGCACCCAAACCACTAAACAGCTTTAGCTCTGAGAGCTGAATAACCAACACGGATGAGTCAGGCGGGTCTACAACCCAAATGAGAAATTTAGACCCTAGAATTGGATGCTGTCATCTCACCAAACACACCCAACCTCAGGATCACCCTGGGCATCGTGGTGATGTGGTTCCTAATTTCTGAGGTGCCCCTGCGCTGGGGATGGGTGGGAAGATGCCATGGGGCAGATGTGCTTGTGCAGACTTGCAGGCAAATGATAAAGCTGGTGGGAAGTCTCTGGAGTGACTACCTTTAGTACCAGCCTGTGCATCTCTCCGTGAGGGAGGTTTCAGCCTGTTTTCTCCTTCGCAAACATGGGCTGGGTCCCTCTCTTGCAACACTCCTGTTCTGGGGGAGGAGATGAGATGCCTTTCGAGCAGCGCCTGCCCCAGTAGCCCGAATTAGAAACCTGCACGCTGCTTGATGGCTGCAGCTATTGTTAACACAAATAAGCGGGTGGATGTCTCATTAATCACAGCCCATAAACCATTTTGACTAACCGAAAAAATATTTCCTCTGTCTTATTCGTGTCATAGCCGCTCTGAGCCTTTGAGCCCATTTGTACGGGCTGCAGAATGAGTTGCTACCCGTTATACAGCATGTCCTGCCCTTCCCCTGCTTTGTAAACACGAGCAGCTCCATTCCATGATGTGTTCTGATGAGCTGCCAAGAGCCAGCTAATGTACTGTTTGCTGACAAGTAGATGTTATTAATCCAAAAGCACTGAGCTTGTGGGTTGGGACTTTATTTTTTTTTTTCCAAACGAAATATAAAAACTAAATTAAACAAGGGTGTGGATATTCCTCAAATGTAGCTACTGTTTCTTCCATGATGTAGTCACAAATGAGCAGCTCCTCTAATTTCAGGGCATTATTTAAGGCATTTTACTCCTTTATCACAAAAGCTTAATGGGGTGTCCTCTTCTGATGATCCTTTCCCTCACTGAGTTAGAATTTTAAATCAAATACAGGGGGATAAAGCTGTGGCAGCACTTCCTTTTACACATCATGCTGCTTCATGAGGCTCTCTGGTGACAACAGGGTGGCAGCTGCTGAGAACTGCTGAGAACCCAAAATCAACATCCATGTGACCCACCAGGGATGTCGCACATCACCTAAAGGGTTTCTTGTGGCGTGTTTTTCACAAGACTCCACCTTAAAGCCTTCGTGGCTTTTTGGGATGTGCTCTCCTCACAGAGCCCAGGATGCTGTGCTACCTGGAGGAATCCTTTTGCAAAGAGCAGCCCATTAACTCACTGAAGAGGAGCTTGCAGCACCGACCACAGCCAGGACAATCCCCATCCCACCTCCAGAAACGACTCATGGGAAGGAATTGTGTGGAATAGGAGTGGGAAGACGTGCTTTGAAAGCCTTCCCAAGCCAGGCACGTTGAGGTGTCTCCGCACCAGCCACGGGACCCCCCACAATGAGGAGCAGAAAGTGCCCCCAGGGCAGATCAATTTTAAGCTTGATGGAAAAAGATGACAACTATATCTGAGCCGAAAACACAGGGCGTTTCATTTTCGTGTGCAGGGCACCATTTGCCTTCCAAATTCAGCTGACAGCTTTTGAGGCAGTTCTTTCAGGTGACAAATGGCAATAAAGCTTCTATTTGCACTGGCTGTTGACTCATCTTAGGTGGAATTATGTACAGAAATAAGTAAATAGCTTCCTATTCAATGTGATCCATATCCAGCTATGGGCCATAGTACAATGCAAAGCTCCTGCATGGACAAGACCCTTATTTGTTGTGTGCTTTTCTAGGTCACTTGGCACTCTGCTTCTCAAACGTGCTTTTTAGGAGTGAGACTCCTGGTGTGGATGGTCCTTCCCTTGTACAGAGTAATTCACCCTGAAAAGCTAGCAAAGCTATGGCTGCTTTTGAATTTGCATTGCAAACACATTAAAGATGAGCTGAGCAAACCAGGACAGTTTGGGATGCCTTTTTACATACCTGAACATGAGGCTTGTGGGGTTTATTTTGTTAGTGTCCATTTATCTCATGAGTTTTGTGATTGTTAGAAGAAACGCCTTGGGAAAAGGGTCTCAAGGGAATTGCATTTCAGATGCAGTGGTTGAACCTTACACATGCACAATGTTTTTTCATAGCTCTGGGTTGTGTCACTCAAAGTGGCAGAGGGTGACAGAGCCCACTCTTGTGTTAAGGCAATATTTCTCTGGGGTCTTGGAAGCCATTTTTGGCACATCAAATTCAGCTGAAAAGGTGTAACTAAAAATCCCTTTAAAACTAAACAAAACAAACTCCAAGAGCAATGGTCAACAACCTGGGGAGAGAAAAAAAAGTGTTTAATGTCTTCTCTCTTAAAACATGCAGAATTTAACATAAGTATTTTGACACTGGACTCCCCTCTGTGACGGTGCTTGAGAACTACTGATCTGCTCCTAAATTGCAAGGAAGACGTCAGGAAAAGTAAAGGAACTTGAAGGATGCAAATTGATGGCCAATGAGGGTATCTCAAGGTACACAACATGATTCTGAGAATTTATTCCACTGGTTTTATGGCTCTGAAAGACATTTCAGTCCAATTCCTGTTGGCTTTCCCACTGGATGAAGCCATCTCGCTCTTCTGAGTCTCGAGGGGTTGTGGAAAAGCAGTGTCCTACCTTAGCTGGCAAACTATCCAGGGTGTTTTGCCCCCCTGTAAATCCTGGTTGGTTGGCCATTATGTCTAGAAGGTGCCAGAGATGCAATATTGTGGTTTACCCTATACATAGATAAGCTTTTGTATCTTAGCCTGGAAGAATTTACCTTCCAACCAGCCAGTCTTCAACTTGGTTTTCTTTAATCAATGATAGAGATCATGACAAAGAGAAATTGCATCCAAGGTGGTTAAAAAATGCTTTTTCTTGCTTCTTGGCACTGGAAATTGAAATAGTGTAGGGAACTGTATCTGTTACAAAGGACTTAAAAAGGTAATACAATTTTCTTTCTCCATTAGATTCTTCCAAAAGTGACTGTGGTAACTCACCCAGTGTGTTCAAAGTCATTATTGAAGTAGCCACGTGCTACATGGGATATTACTTGCCTTTTACCTCTTCTTATCTTCTATTACCAGTGTTTGTATTGAATTCTTCAATCTCTTCTTCAGAGGAAAACCAAAAAACAATAGAAACAACCATTACTTTCACACCCCTCTCCATTGGCTTCTTTCTCCAGTGTTCCTCTAGTAGATGCTTTGCAAAAATCACTGTCCAAAGGACAACCCAGGTATTGGTGTCACTCTGTGAGGCTTTGTGAGATGCTCAAGATGCAGCTGCCAATGCCTGGCTGAGGTGGAGATGAAGCAGAGGACTCCAGCTCTTCCAGGATTGTCCCACTTCATCCCTTCAAGAATCTTCCCCATCTCAGAAATTTGTGTCCCTCTGCAGGGAAGGTCACACCTACACGCCTGACACATCCATGAATGCACAGACATCTCTGCTGGAAGACAATAAACGTGATCTTGTGTTGCTGGAGAGTCAAAGAGGAGTAGGGAAAGGTGTAGCAGCTCTCCAGAGCGCAAAGTGACCTACAGCCCCTCAGTGGGAGGCACGAAGTTATGTAGCTCATTAAACCTTAAAAAAGCAAGGAGAGAAGCTGCTTCCAATTATCAGGATGAAAATTAATGAAATAAAAACTACAGACAGGCTGCAGAATTATGCAATAAAAAGGGCTTTGCTGGCATTAACAAGGCAAAGTGTAATATTTGTGTGGTTCTAGCTCAGCCTTTGCTTGAACACATGGTGATTCTGCACATAAAATGTATCCAAATTAATGAATTAAAAATCCTTGATAATCCCATACAATTTTCTCTTCGCAGTTAAGTATGATTAGTTGGGAAATCTCCTCAGAAAGGGAGAATGAGGTTGTGATCTTCTGTCTGAGAAAATAACCTTTTTGTTAGTATCAAAGAGTCATGTGCTGGGATGACTGACCAGAGTCATGGACAAGCCCAACTTCTGTCTTGTTTTAGAGAATGAAGGTCCAACACAGCAGGAAATTCATCTAATGGGGTCCAGAGGAGACCTGCAGTTTGGAGAACATGGGACCAAAGCAAAGAGAGTGTGGTAGTGAAAATGCATGAGAAGAACTGCCTTTAGGTGCAGGAACACTTACTAAAAGGCTTCACATCAGCCCACAAGGAATATATTCCACAGTGTTAGTTCTGCCTTGGGATCCAAGCAGTGTTGCCATACCAGCCCACATCTAAAATCCATGTAGGACATTCTGCTACAACCAGAGTTCATAATTTTCAGCAGCTTACATGAAAAATTAACAAGACAGCATGAGCCTGATGCAGAAAATACTGCTTTTTCCTTGAACAAGCCTTGGCTGCTCCTTCCTTTTCGCTTTCCTTCCCCCAACTCCTATGAAAGGACTTTCTAAGCAGTTGAGAGAAAAAGTGTTCCTCTGCTTTTCAAATCCAATAAATGCAGCCTTTCTTTGTGCTGTAGTGGTGTCTGTCTGCCATGGGATGTACATATGACCCAAAAAGTGTTCATCAAGGACTGAAGAGCCTGCTGGCCTGGAAGGAAAGGTGCAGTGAAAGCAGCACACCTGAAAATGTGGTAGTGACATTGCTGTTCCCTGAATGCACCTTCAGAACCTCCAGAGGGGGGAGAATGCTGTGTAATCTAAACATTTATATTATTAAAAGAAAAAGGGAAATCATTTGCTTAGACATAAACTATCCCCTACAAGGCACATTTATTGCAGCAGGGGAGGTTTTAATGAGAAGAGGAAGTTCCACGCCCATAGGACACATTTTGCATGAGAATGTTTGACACGTAAATAACATTTGGGGGAAATTTTCAACCCCACAATATAACTGGGGAATTTAAGGAAGAATCAGTCTCAGACTGGGTGGTGAGGTTGGCATCAAGTGACTCAAAAAAGGACAAACAGCAGAGAACTTAACATCCTCTGCCAGAAAACACCAGGTCTTGAGCTGGGTACATTTTATTCAAGAGCAATATCCTCAATAGCACAGGATTTGAAGGAAAATTGCAGTCTTCAGTTTTGATGTATTTAAATTAGGGGAGGAGGAAGCAAATTGTCCTCTTGCCTGTGCTGGTAAAATAATTTTAACAGTTTGGGGCAGAACAAGGAATATTGGAGTTTGACCTTGAATTTGTGGTGGTTTTCCACAAGAAAAGGTCATGTTTGAACAGTGTAAATGCCTCATCTTTCTAGGAAAAGCTGTTTTCACCTAATTCGTAACATGTTTGCAGTTCTTATGTTGGTAATGAACTGCATTGATTTTGCTGTGTAAGTAATAAATTCACAGACTAAATTTTGCAAAAATAGCAGCCCCGGCCAAATCTGCAAGATCTTGGGAAAGTCATGAAAACCATCAATCTTGGCATTCAGAAGTTTACAAAGCACAACTTTGTTTTACATGAGCGCTGTTGTAATAATTTATACATTTCATTTAGCATTTCTTTTACTTAATAAGTGTATAATTCATACAGGCCAGAAATTAAGTTGTACAACACTTGGTTTCAATTTTGCAGTTCCTATTAGGGGGATTTTAATGTTCTCCTGTTATTGCTGCAGAGCTTTTTCTCTGCCATTGAGCCTTATCATCCATGTGTTGGCCAGCTTAGATGAAAAGCCACATTGCATGAGCTAAACCTTCATACTAATGCCACCAAATGAATCAATTCCTACTTTCTGACTTCTGAACCTACCCTCAGGTGAAGGAAACACGATCCACCGAGGATCATCTTGCAATTAAAACAATTCTCTATGAATCAGCATGACAATGCAGGTGCTAAGCAAGCATCTGTTCAATTAAGTTGGTTTAGCAATTTTGGGGCAAGTCTATTTTGCTTTTTTTTCCACATCATTAAGCTTACACTTAATGCTGGGAGCAAACAATGGCTCATTAGTGGATTAGGGGTAATTACCGACAGCAGTCATTATTCCTGAGGCTTAATGGGCCAATTTGCTGCTGTAATAGTACCCCAGTATTGTGGTGCTCCGGCAGAAAAGCCAGGGGTGCTGGAATGAGCCATTGCCTCGAAGGCCCTGGAGGAGGCTGAGCGCTCCCAGCCCTGACCAGGACACCCCACCACAGGCTGGAAGGACACTCTGCCAGCTGGGGGGTCCCATCAGCTCCTGGGCTTGCGTTTTGGGAGCTGGGCTCAGGCTGAAGCACATCCCCTTGCTGTCCATAGGGGTTCCCATAAGGAAAGGGGCAATGCCAGAAGTTGTGTCAACCCCACCTGGATTCTCCCTTTGTGATATATTCATAGAAACATTTTTTATTGTCTTTCACAGCCATAACCAGCTTAAGTTCTTGTTGCACTTCGTCCCTTCTAATTTTTCCCTGCATAACCTCATGGTGTCCTTCTAGTCCTCCTGAGTCGCCTTTTCCTTCTTCCAAAGGTCATCAACTCTCCGATTTTCCCACCAGGTTCCCTCTCTCTGTTCAGCCAGGCTGGTATTGCTCTGTGCTGGCTTGTCTTTCAGCACAACCAGAATGAAGGCACAAACTTGTTTCTGAGCTGCAAATCTGGTACTGTAGGAATAATGAATGACCCAGCTCCATCTTCAGCTTTCCCAGGAGGTTTGGGCTGCCTGCCGGACTCAGCATCCCTGGACCATCCACAGGCAGAGAAGCCTCTCAGTGCAGAGGACTGAGGGACCATCAGTGAAGTCCAAGGATGCATTATTGTAGTCCTGTTTGCAGTGTTTTTATATTTAACATTATGTTTTCAGGCACTCATTTCAACCTAGAGTGCCATACCAGTTTTCTGCTTTTAGGAAGGGGATTAAGAGAGGGGAAAAAAAAAAGGACATAATGCTATAGTGGAGTTAAGTGCCATTTCTTCAGGCTGCTGTCAAATCTTGTAATTTGGAATAATTACCAGTGTCAGGTTTGGGGAAGGAGTTTAATGTAAATTGCTTCAACCTGTACTCATCCTGTGAGAAATAAATACAGTGGGTTAGCAAGCAAAGGACTGAATAGGCATCACCAGGAAAATCACTGTTTAAGCTGTCTCACTGTAATAAACATGACTGTATTTTATCTTCATTTTTCTTTATGTCATTCAGACTGGGGCAAATCCTGCTCATGCTGTGACCAATGGTGATTTCTCATTTATTTTAATAGCCCAGCCTACAGACTCCTGCTTAGCAGGAGGTCCTGTGGGTTGCTGAGCACTGTGTTCATTACTATATACGATCCTTTAAAAAGCGGGGGAAAACGAACCAGACTTATTTGAACCTCCACGCTGGGGAAAGACCAACCATCTCCTGCAGGCACCTTCCAAAGGGGTTTGAGGGCACCTGTCTGGGTTATGTCCAGCCCTGCAGTCCAGCCTTGGTGTCCTGACACGCCCCAGAAGGGATATCCATGTTTTCTATGTAGGACAAGTGGCAGTTTTGTGAGGAAATTGCCCATTTCAGTTTGAGGTCCATAGTTGTTGTGGGGCAAGAGGACATGGCCACTCTGGAGAGGGAAATGAGCCATTGTGCCTTTGGCCTGCTGTTGTCTCCCATCCAGTTATTTTCTTGCATCTGCAACTCATCTAAATTTTTAATTTAATTTTTTTTTTTGATGGGGAAAATTTGTCATTCTCGGAAGCATTTGTGTAATTTTAGTGAACAGAATCCAAAAACCCAAACCCCATAAAAAACTTGAAAATAATCAACCCACTCTTTCGGATCACGTCTCAGAAAAGAGAGCATTTTTTATTTCTTTCCATTTTGTGTGCATAAAAAAACCCTCGTTTTTCCCCTCCTTGCAATTTCTTTTGAGTTATGGGAGCAGTTTCTGTCTGTGGATTGAAATAAATCACCACCATAAAAATCAGTGTGTTGCCTTCTCCACTTCTCAGAGAACCTGCCCTCAGATCCCTCACTTACATCCATGCCGTGACAGGAGCTTTTGGGCTAGGAGGCTTTTGTAACTGTGTCCCAAAATTGCAGCTTTTGGGCTAGGAGGCTTTGGTAACTGTGTCCCAAAATTGCAGCTTTTGGGCTAGGAGGCTTTGGTAACTGTGTCCCAAAATTGCAGCTTTTGGGCTAGGAGACTCTTGTAATCGTGTCCCAAAATTGCTGTCCCACTGTCATCCTAAATCCCGAGTGTTTCCATCCTCAATGTGCCACCTGGAGATGGCTGATCCTGGTCCATTCCCAGTTGAAAACCAGTGCCCAGGGATGCTGGTGTTTCCCTGCAGGTGCCACCTGCAGCTGGTGATTTATGGAGATGACATCTTCATTTGTCACTGTCTTTAATCCCAGCAGTGACTAATCCAACAGCATGGCTGAGCCACGTCCTGGCTGAATCCACAGCCAAAACACTGCTGGACATCCTCAGCCACCAGGTGGATTTGGAGAGGACACCACTTGCTGCAGGCAGCTCTGGGGTGTCTGTCTGAAGGGGAGTCACCACAGCAGGTTTTAATGTGCAGATGATAAATGAGCTCGCCAGTCACACGTGGAAAAATGTACCAAACTGCACGAAGCTGCTGCTCTGGGAGGTTCCTCGATCTCAGAATGCTTTTGTGATGAGGTAGAGTTGATGGCCAGTCACAGTCATGAGCTGGACATGCTTTCAGCAGCAGCTCTCACAATTATCTCCTGCTCTATTGCCGGTACTCAATTCCCATCTCAGCTCTAAATATTAATGACTACTGCAGAGTCTGGGCAAGTAAAGAGTCCTTGAAGTGACTTCCAGAGGCACACTAAGAATATTGACATCTCAAATGTCCTTTCTCACTTTGGGAGGCACAACAGGTTTTTTTAGGGTGATGGTGGCACTGGTGGGAGCCTGTGGCCATAACAGTGCCCATCTCAATATTTCTTGTGCCTGGGCTCTCTCTGGTTATCTCTGCTCTTGCCAAAGCATCTTTCCAAGTCAGGAAAGAGGAGACATGGAAAGGGAAGGAAAAAATGAGCCTCATTTCTTTGAAATGAATTGAATTCCCCTGTGTAGGGGTGAGAGCCAGGTTTGCCAAGGTTCTGAGAAGGCCTTGGAAATTGTCCTCGAATCTGTGATCACCCCAAGGTCTGTTGCACTATGGCTGAGCCCTGAATGCACCAGACACCTGTACAAAGGATGTCCATGTTATCCTGCTTGTTGGGAAGAACAGTGATGTATGGAAAGGAGAGATAAGAGCAGAATATAGGGTTGCTCCAATGTCTTGAGGGGCCCAGGTGAGGACCTGAGGACTGCGCAATGCTTAAATACAACACGAAAATTAATGCAATGTAAACTGAAAAGAGTTACAGCAGGAATCTGAGGCTCAGAGAAATCAAGCAATTGACCCAAATTAATAGGAAATCTTGGGAATCCAAGCCAGACCTATGGGGTTCCACTTTATACTCTTCATCTGAGCCTCTTTAAAGCTGTGAATAGACAGCACTGATCTTCTGTACAGTGCTTTAAAACTATTCAAAGAACAGGAAGGAAACAAAATTTCTCATTTCCTGCACCATTTTTGTTCCCCTTAAACATTGGAAATCTGATTGTCCGTATTGTTTCAAAACATAGTCTGGTAATATTTGATTTGCCAAATGCTAATAACCACAAACATGCATGAAGGAGGATAAAATTAACACAGGAAAATTAACAGTTTGGAAGCTCTGTCCTGACATGATTGACTCAAGCTCCAAGATGCAGCAGATGATGCTGGATTCCCACCTGTTCATCCTTTGGTAGCTCCTCACCATAAACTTGCCCTGGAATTTACCAAAACCACACTCTTTGGTGTTCTGTGGGTTGCTTGTCTAAACATTCCCTTGTCACAACTCGTCTTGGGAGACAGATAATCTGATACAATCACAATATACAGTTAAAGCATAAAGGCAGTCAAAACAGCATTCACCTGTCTCAGGTGTGACTGGTGAGAACAGGAACCCTGCCAGGCAGTCGCCCATGGTGAGCTGAAGGAGCTCTGCAGTGGCTAATCCTGTTGTCATCTGAATTAACTTTCCAACTGGATAAAACCCCCAAGCAGTTGCATAATAAGAGGCTTAAGGTCTTGAGCTGGGGAGCAATGTGTGTGTTTTGTGCATGCCTGCTTAGCAGTAGCACCTCGAGTGTCATTTTGCTGTTAGGAGGATTGTTTTCCAGGGTAAAGGGGTGATGCTCTTCAGCTACAAGCTGAGTGTGTGTGTGTGTGTGCAATGAAGGATCCCATAAACACCAGATGTCTCAGAGAGTGGTCTTGGGGAGGCAGTGGGTGATGCTTCTCCTTCTGGGAGCTGGTGCTTCCCAAAGGAAGCCCTGGCAGAGGTCTGCCTGCTCACACTCATTACAGGCTGGAGCTGCCCAGTGGGATTTGGCATCTATTCAGATATGTTTTCAAGCAAAATAAACATTCAGAACATCATGCAGTTGTTTACCTGGCTCTTTTAAAGCTCCACTGGTCCTTTCCAGCAGAAAGTTCCCTTTTCTCATATTGTAAAGTCTTCCATGCCTATTTTGGCAGAATTTGTGGGAACTCAGCATCTGTGAGACCTCTGCAGCTGTGTCATGTTTGGCTGCCTTGGACCCCAGGTCTGATATCAGCAAAATGAATGAGCAATGGGTTGGCTCTTGGAAGGGTTAATGGTTTCACACAGGGCTGGCAAGGCTGAGTATTGGGGGAAGAAAGATAAAATCCGGAGCAAGCCTCCAAAACGCAGCAACCAAAGAGAAGAGAGGTATCTCCTCAACTTCCCAGGAAGGTTCATATTTCCAAGAGAGTCCCACCTCAAAGTTGCTGCAGCTTGTGGTTTTTAAAGGTCTGGTTATTCACTCCCCAGCTCTGCTACTGCTGTTTCTTGCAGCCTTGGGCAACACATTTATTATTCTCCAAATTAATAGTTGTAAAATAGAGAGAGGTGGGTTTTTTTGCCAAATATGCTGAGATTTATGTATCTGGGAACTGTGGAATTCTTTTCTTTTCCACTCTGTGCAATGGGTATTTCAGGAAAAGAGGGTCCTTGACCCGTTTGGGATTCCTGACTTACTCCTGTTCTGCAGATTCAGGGCGCTTTTCTTCCATTTGTGTCAAGCTTTAAATTTGGAAATGGAAGCAAGTCCCAACCCTTCTGATGATTCCTCACTGTGGGAAGTCACCAGGCAGGGCTTTGCTGCCCTTCTAGGGACGTGATGGGGGCTTAAGTGGCTGGGTTTGGGAAGGGGAGGTGGAGCTCTGCACTTCCAGAGCCGATGGTCATTTCGTGATAAAGTGATAATGCTAATAATCCCCAGGTCCTTTTTTTTTGCCTTTGAACTGAACACTTTGCCTGTCTCAGTTGTGATTGCCTTTTTGAACTGTCAGTTTGGGAGGATTAGGTGCATGTTTAGGCTGGGTGAACTCATGAATGAAAATATTTTCCTTGGCAGTTTTTAAAATGCTTCCCCCCTTTAAGAGCTGAACCCTTTGGCAACAATCTGCTTTTTGCCCAGATTACCACTGTCATTTTGGGAGGTCTTTTTCCCGCAGAACAAACAATGGAATTTTAATAACGCAGTGAAATAGATTCAGGACTGCTTTATTTATATTTTCTTTATTTATGCTTGAATACTTAGCATGCAGTTCCAGCAAAGACAAATTTAAGCTTTGTATTACTTCAAAATGATGAATTAAGCTCTGGGGGATTTACTTCCCCAGAAAAGGATATTTTGATTCTATGTTTCGAACACATTTCATAAGGACAATAAATAGCACAGAAATTGAAATTTTAAATAAAAATGCCCTCAATAAAACCTGCAGATGCAGGGGAGAGCAGAGCCAGCACTGCTCTTTCTGCAAGGTCTGCCAGTGTCTGCTCCCTGCCTTAGTGAAGGTTTGACCCAAATGCAACAATCACCATTACAATGAGGCTGAACTAATTCTGAGTTTTGATACTCTCTGCTCGGATCTGAAGTGTTCAAGCCAACTCCAGCTTGGGCTGCCTGAGTGGAGGCACTGGTTCAGCTCCCAGTGCCATCATCTGAAGGACTCTGCTTGCAGAGCATCCTTCAGGATTATCTAACTTTGTTTAGGGACAAAGAAGTCACGCTGACATGCAAAGTGAATCGGGGATCATCTGAAGTGGAGCATAAAATAGGATCTGACTCAGCTATCAGCTGAGTCTATCACCAAACTGAAATAAAGTACATTGTGCCTTATACAAGCTCTTCCCAGAAACTCTGACAGGTTCAAAAATCAACTTTTCCTGACTAGAATTACATTGATTGCACTGGTAAATATTATTCTACTTCATGATTTGTCCCTTAAGGTTGTTATATGTATTTTTTTTCCTCAAGAGAATTCTCTGTTATTTTATTTTCCCTGCACATCTCCTCCCTTCCTGCTGCACCATCCTTCCAACTTCCCAAGCAAGGAGATGAGGAACGAGAATATTCCCGTGCACCAAATCTGTCCCAGGGCTTTCAGTGTCAACTAGCCCTGTGTCAGACAAGCCATTGATACCCTGCTGTACTCAATTGAGATGGGTGGCATATGGTGGGGATGGAAAGCAGCCAAACAAACCAGTGCTCCCAGTCTGGAGATTGAGGGAGGCAGAAGTGAACTGCAAGGGTTGTACCATGGGAGCTGTGCAGAGGGGGAAGGAATTAGGATGTTTTGAAGGATGCACTGGGTATTATTTGTGCCTTATTGCTCTGTTTTCAGCCCTGCTGATTCTATCCTGCTTTGCTGAAATTGCTTAAGTAATTTTAGTGCATACTGCTCATTGCTGCAGATTGGGAGGAATCTGAAGAAGGCAGGGAGCAGAGCTGGAGCAAAACAGGTCACTGAAACGCCCTTTGCTGGACACAACTGGCATTTTTCAACTCAGACCTTGTCAGCACTGGGTGGCATCCACTGCAAGCTGGAGTGGTGCAGCCACTGGCTCTCTCGAGGTGTGGGACCTGCTGTTTGCTCCCCTGTGCTGGTCAAAGGACTTCCAGGAAACCCTATGTGTGCTCCCACATCCTCTCAGCTGACATTGTGCTGGAGGAAACATCAGCTAAACCCTCTGAGAGTTTCACTTGGCCGCTGCCAGAGCAAGAGCAAAGGGGTTCAGCCACCTCGCCGAGATGCTGTAATTTCTGAGCTACTGTAAAAACAGCCTCTGCCAAGGATATTACAGCTGCTTTTTCATTTCCCCCCTCTTGTTAAATCAAGGGGGAAGAAGCTGCAGGAACATGGCTTGCATCCAGGAATGTGATAAAGATGCAAAGAACAGCAATGATTCTCAGGGGAATGAAGCTCTCTGGCCTCTTGCTGGAGCTCTGTGTGCCTGGATCAGAGTTGCTGCTGCACCTGCCCTGCATGGCTGGAGAAGATGCTCCTCCCATGGGTCTGTGGGTTTTTGCTTGTCTGAGACAGTCTGTTTAAGCAGAGCAGTGGTTTGGAGATAAGGAAAAATGCTGCTGGTTATAGGGGAACTTTGATCAATATTTGAGCACCTTCCTCAGGGAAAGGGATTTGTCTTCATGCCTTGGAGGCCAGAGTGGTGGGAGCTGGTGGTGGAGCTTGAAGGAAGGAAAAGAGAGAGGCTGCTCCATTTCTGTCTTTACATCAAACAGCAGAGTGTGGAAATGCAGCACTCTCAGCAGAGTGCAGTTTTGAATCTGTTTAACTATCAATCATGAAATTTTATCACACAGTCCAGTAATTTTAATTAGTCAAGCCCATAGCTTTAATTTGGATAATGGTTTGATTTTTTGATTTCTGCTCAATGAGATAAATGAAAACACTTTGTTTTTTAGCTAACACAAAATGTGAACACAGTACTTTGTTTGCCTTCCAGCCTGCTGTACCTACCTTCCCCCGAGTCTCAGATATCACAGTTTAATCAATATTAAATCATCCTCATAGTCTAAGTATTTGCTTATGTGCTTTGAATTGTTGCTTGCACCAAGAACAGCAGTGATGCCCCTAATCTGCTTTCACTGGGCTCCCCCAGACTCTAATTATGGCATTTGGAGAAGGACATTTCCTGGCAGCAGTTCCTCGATTCACTGCCACAGCCTCCCTTGGAATAAGGACAGAACAAGGCTGTAATAGCTAGCACATGGGAACGATGCTCCAGGGACAATTAACCTTCTTTTGGCAGTGAGCACGAGCCTATTTTGGTTAATATTCCCAAATGATGGTACCTGACAATGAGCAGAATAACCCTGCAGGCCAGGCTCCAGGATTTACCTGTCTGCTGTTATGCTCAGGTACGTCATTACCTTATGGCAGGAGTTATGGCAAGCTATACTCTATAGGTACCCAAAAATGTTTGGATACAGCCCAGATCCCGAGGGATCCTCCATGTGCAGGAAATGGTGCAATGGCAAAGAGTTTCTCTGCAGGTTCAAGCTTTGCAGCAAGCTGTGGGGATTTCTGATATTCATGTAATGAAGATGTTCAAGTGCATTGGATTTCTGTACCTCAGCTTGATTCTTGAGGGGTTAGAGAAAAGGATGAGGGCTGCGACTTCCACAAGAACTTGGGACCACGTAGTGGTGGAAGACACACATTTGGCTTAGAAAACCAGATCCTTCTGGGTATGCTTATTTCAGTTCATTTTATTCTCAAGAAGGTTGTTCTATTCCTGCAAAGTTTGACTTAGGAGGGTGGGAATAAAACCATTGCTAACCTGAGTCCACTCCTTGCATCATCAATCCATTTACTGGGCAAATGGGCTTTGTGCTGCTGTGGGAATTCTAAGGGACTATTTATAGGGTTAATTTTTAAAAGCATATATTTTTTCCTCTACATCTATCTGCCTTTCTTGCTGGTGGACTTCTACAACAGTATCTTTCTGCTGGGAAAATGTGGAGTTCACAAAGTGCAATAACAAAATAAAATATACACCAAATGGTTTAGCTTATTCCTCCTCATTCCTGCAGTTCACCTGAAAAGCCACAATTTATGAAAAAGGAATCATTTGTCAGTCCTAATAAATAATGTTAATAGAGACTTTCATGGCTGCCCACAAACACTGAACATCTTTTGAAGGCAGAAGGGTTCCAGATGCTGCCACAGCCAATATTTCAGGAGGTGCCTGGAAGAGTTCCCTGCACTGATGATGCTCACAGTGTCACTGCCATCAGTTCCTAAAATCCAGATAGTTCTTCTGTTAGACTTTCTGTGCTGCCTCAGTGAGGAGGGAGGGATGTCTGGGGGAGATGACATCAAACTTCCTGAGAACCAGGACTACATGTGGTGTGAGCAGGGAAACCAGGGAAAAAAAGAAGAAAAGCAAGCAAGCAAAAAAAAGGGCAGATAAATAATTGTGATATAAAAATAAGGGATAATTTTTTGAGATGTTCTGTCTCGATGAGCAGTTTTGTTTGTCTTGGATGCATCAACTGTGATCAGAAGTTTTTGATAAATTTGGGAGAGGCCATAACCTCAACCAACACCAATACCAAGGGGTTGTTACTCTTTCTGTTATTATTTACTAAATAAATAACCTTGTTAATAAAAGTTGTAAAAGCCTAATGAGGTGCTTCTAATCAGCAAAACATCAGAGGTAAAGATTTATGCTAAAGGTACCAGAGACAGTGAGAAATAAAATTGATAGTTTGTGCACTGATAAAATAAACCCAAAAAACCCCAAACCTCATCTGTTTTGCATTCACGTCTGGAACATATTCCCAGGGGAGAGCAAGCGACATATTTTTAGGACACTATTTCATCGTAGGAAATCAATGGACAGGCTATTAAAACTCCATTTTTCCATGAATGATAAGTGTAATTACATCTCTCTTGCAATAAAACCTCGTGCTTATTAAATGTAAATATTTAACAATGATTAAAATACATTCAAAGGAAACTTTATAGCTTTCTTTTACATGTTCCCATCTGGGTTGCCTTTCCTAAACCGCTGTACATTTCGGAGAGTTATTAAATTATTATTTTGAGAAGGACTAACACTCTGCATGTCCCTCACTTCAATTTTAATGTCGTGCAGCCTCAGGACTTATTGAAGTCTGGTGAATTTAAGATTCCATCAATGCACTATTGTATTTGTGGGGCTGCAGTGAGGGGAAAGTGGCTTCACGAGGTGGGAAATGCCACTCTGACATGTCCTTTGTGAGCCAGCTGTAGTTTCCTGATTCCACACGCTCCAGCTCATTTGTTTCCAAAGGAAGAGAGTTGGTTCCTTAACTGGAAAATAAAACTGGATATAATAAATGTCAATAAATGGCCCAATCTCAGAAAGTGCATCAGGAGCATTTTGTGCTGAGCCTGGGCACAGGTCAGGGTGGTACCTGCAGGGCTGGTCCTTCCCAGAGCAATCTAATAGGATTCCTCCAAAAGGAATTCATGGGTGAGCAAGGGTTTGGCAGATCCAGAAAATAAACCTGTCTCCAGCCAAAATCTGCCCCATGCAAAGTCCTTTGGAATACCCAGGGAAGCTTCCCTATGGATTTTAAGAGAGTCAAAGTCAGTTTTCTATAAAATCCTGCAGTTGATTTAGAAATGGCATTGCAGCGATATAAACTATCACAGCCTAAATACTTCCAGAAAGGACAGCACTCCCTGTTAAATTTTTATAAGTTCTTGATATAATTTGTGCTGAGATGTGCTGCTTTTGCCTCTATTCACTTTTTAAAGGCCCTAATTCCCTCTTATTGTTGAGTTTTTTACAGGAACCTTGTGCAGAGTTCAGCTTCATAGCCAAGATCATTCCAAAAGGCTGGAGTTAATTTGTAATTTCAATAATATTTCCAGTCATCGAAGCAGTATCTCCAAAGTCACTTGCTTACTTGAGAGTGCTAGCAGGATCAGGCCACTGAGAGCTCAGTAAAGAGCCTGATCCTGCAAAGAAGCAGCAGCTCAAACCACTGCAGAGTCACCTTATGGCAAAAATCAGGCTGAAAAATTCATTACTGCTACAATTAAAATAAAATAAAAAGAGAGAAAGACTCAGTATCTTTGTCCAACACGTTTAAAAATAACAAACAGCTGTCCCAAATTTCTCATATGGATGCAAATCAGCCTCGGAAAAACCTGGCCAGGGTGCACATTTAAAGCATCTTTAGGTTTTACACCCTCCTCCTTTCAGATTGTGAATCTCCTCCAGCAGCTCCGAGATGCTGCCATAGACAAAGACTCAATGTGTGTGTGTGGCTTTTCAAACAGTTTTCTCCGAGGAGGAAAATTTCCCTTTAAATAAATCTCCCTCCTCTCTTGAAACTGGCACTTAAAACCAACCCCAAACCCAAGGAAACAGCTATTTATTTCTGAAATAACACACAGGACATCGTCGTACAACGGTATATTCAGTTGTTTAAGTTGTACCTGATGAAAATTAATTTAAGGCGGTGATTTTCCACCAGATAAACCTTTGGAAAATAAGGGTTTCCCTTGGAGAAAAATAAACAGTAGTAGCACAAAAGGGCTTGGCTGCATGAGCATCTTTAATTGCTTGTTTCATTTAAACATTTCAACTAAACATTATTTTATTGATTTTTTACATATTATTGGTGATAAAGTATTGGTTAATGTTAGAAGATATGTTTGTTGAGTTTAATTACAGGCTTCTATTTTCCTAGAGGGCAAACAGCATCTCTTGCACACAATAACAATAAAATAACACAGGTAACCTTTCCTGGGGACTTCTGCATTCTGTACCACAGGACAAATATTTGGATATTTTTGTTTGGTCCTGTTGTCATTGAAGGCAATGGGGCACAAACCTCGATGGGAACAAGACCTTTCTGATACAGATGGGACAAAATAATTTCAGGCAATCAGTTTTCCAGCATTTCTGAGCTGTTTTTAGCTCATAATTAAACATAAGACACAGTCAGATATGTATAGGTGTGTGCACATGAACTTTAAATTAGAACCCCTGAATATATCACAATATCTCAAATGGTATCAGGTACTTATGGAAAATTCCATGTGCCTTAATAATCAGCCCTATCTGTCTATTTACCTACACAAATAATTTCATTCAGGTTATTGTGTCTGCTTGTCAGGGGGAGTTAAAATAATAAACCACTATTTTGATCTTGGGCACATGGTTTTATTATATGCAACCCCCATCAGTTTTAACTTCTCAACACAAGCATTTAAAATACAGACTCCACTAACAAATCTAGTTTCCCTTTAGAAAAATAATATTTCTTCTTTTTTAATTTTATTTTTTTTAAAGAAAGTTTTATGTTTTTGGATTCATTATTCCTCTCTGCCCTCTTATAAACCAGACTCCAGGAGGTGCCTTAAATTTTAAGTACAAAATAAAAGTGTGCATATATTCTGCATGCATATATTGGAAATAAAAGAGCATTAAGAAGGGGAAATCATTGCCTTCACTTCGGTCCTTTGTTCCCATAATAATTTCTTGAACTGAGAGTTACAACGTTCTGGCTTTAACCTGGATGCTTCACTTGGGCTGAAACTGCTTTCATGTGCCTGATGACAAAAATGAAGTGTCAGCCTGCCAGAGCTGCCAGGTACTTTCAGCGTGGCTGGAATTGCACTTTCTATAACTCTACAGTGACAGCTTTAACACTGAATACATTGCAGAGGAAAGCAACTGCCTGTAGGAGAAAAGAACCTGATCGGAGTCCTCCAAAATCACAGCTATTTTTTCCTGAATGCTGCATTTTCTGAACATTAAATGAATGCAGAGCTGATCCAAAGCACGTCACTGACACAGTTTTATGCTGTGTTGGTGATCACCCAAATATGAGGCTGGGGAGAAACACGTTGTGCTTCAAGGTGGAAGGGCTGAAACTCTCCCTCTGTATTTTCTTATTTCATCATGCACAGGTAAAGGTAAATGTGCCTGATTTAGGTGAAAAATCTGCTGAAGAAAAAGCTAACCTGCATTCTCTGTGCTGTTTTCTGTGTGGGGGTCAAATTCGTGACTGTGAATACGGATCCAGGTCAGAATTAGCATTTTGTTGAATAAATCATTCGCAACCAAAGGACTCCCATGCCCACGCTGTTTGCAGAGGGTGACAGCAAAGCTGAGGACACCAAAACAGATTTACCAACAAGCGAGGGAATTCCACAGAGCTATTAAAGCCCCTCTTTCTGATGAATTATTTCATCACTTCACTGTCTCCCGGTTTCCCTTTGCACTTCACAGTGACCGAGTGGTTCAATCCGCGCTTTCCTCCAGCAGAGACCTTGATGTTTGGTCTTCCTGCAGTGCCTTTCTAGAAATCAGTTCCCTCTGCAGAAGCCACAGCCTGTAAAATCTGCAGCAAGGCTTGGTCCCCAGCTTTGGGGGGAGCTGTACCTCAGGCTGTGACCCCCAGCTCTGTAACATCAGCCCATACCCCTTTTTGCTGTGGTTTTTTAGCCTCTCTCTCGGCAGAACTTCAGGGGATATACCAGAGGAGCACAGTGAGCACCGACATCAAATCGGTCTCTTGACTCCACTGGTTATTTAAAAAACATGCCTTTAAATGCATTGCCATTTCTCACTTCTGGCTGGGAAAACATTAAGAGACCGATGCTTTAATCTTGCTGTATAGCCCCAAGTTCAGGGCTTAAAGCTGAAAGCTCGCATTTCCAGCTCCTGCTCTTTTTGCAGAGATTCCTGACAGGACATAATATAGCTCCGAGCAGTATTAATCCCCTCCAGAGCCGCTCTAATAGTGACACCTCCTCGTACCACCCAGGCTCAGAGGTCCCAAGGCTTGCGGCGGGCAGAGATAAGGCAGCCCTTGCTCCTCTGAGCAAGCAGAGCCCCTAATTTCTGGCATTTATTGCCATTAGGAAATTTGGGAGAGGGCCTAGCCCAGGTCTTTGCTGTATTTCCCTGCAGAACCAGGCCAGCGGTTCCAGCGGCCGCAGGATCAGCCCCGACTTTCGCCGTCAAATCCAAAGTTGCTCCTCCACGCCCGGGGAGGGAGATTCAGGAATCCCGATTTATACTGCCGCAATTAACTGCGAAATCTGGCCCTAAAAATCCCACTGATGTAAACAGCAGGGCTGCAGGTCAGCACCAAGAACACAGCCTGGGATTAACAGCAGCTCACTACTGCAGCAATTATCTTCTGACAAAGCCAAAAATCTCCCTTGTTAAGCAACTGTGGGGTTCTCCATACTCTCCCTTACACCTGTAAAATGCCAGGTAAGGCCACCGAACCAGAGGACTTTTTTTTTTTAGAGTTTCACCGAGGCAGTAACTTAGTGAGCGGTGTGTTCTTAGTGTTATTTGTCAAATAAATCCTACCAGCCTCTGAAGAGGAGTCGAGACCGAGCGGAGTGGCTGGACCTGATGTTTACCGAGAGAGTTAACAAGCCTGGCAATAAAACCCTGGGTAATGATGGCTCTGAAGAATTACATTTGCTTCGGAATTTACTTTTATAAAAGCATGAAATTTTATGTAGGAACAAGATCTATAACCACCTATATAAAAGTAAGGGGGTTTAGTAGCTCCAAGAATGATGGGGCTCAATTCTGTACTGCTGCTGCAGGACAGATCTCATATTAGGGCTGTAGGATCAAAGCTCAGCGAGTAATTCAATATTGGTTATTTCAGAAGCTTTGTCTTTGGAGAGCATAAATTATTATTTTCTTGAACCAATTTGTTATATTACTTTTTTTTTTCTAGTGCAATCTCCCCCTTCAGGAATTATTCTTAGCATTTGCTGTTGGGAATTCAAGCTGGATTCTGTTTTTTTTTTTTTTGTGCAAATGCGATTTCAGAAATTTTCTTTGCCTTTTTTCCCCCCTGTATTTTTTGCATCCAATTCCATGACTGTGTCAGTCAGCAAGGGGACTGAGATAAGTTCACAAAATAACTCGTTGTAAAGGGTAATGTTTTTGTGGAGTTTGTTCAACCTTATAACAAATGTCCAGCTCAGCCCTCAGATTCTGCACAGGGCGATGAGGCTTTCCTTCAAATTCCTCTCCCCTCTTCCTGCTCTGCTTCGTGCCATAATTTAACAAAAGCTCAGATTTTATCACCGAATCCAGGCGAAACTCCCGTTAGCAGAGACACAAGATTTACCCGAGTAAACCTGGAAATATTGGGGATAACAATTCTCTTCTTCAAATCCACAACGAAAAGCGCAGTTAATAATGCCGGCTAAACCTCCAAATTAACTTAAATCAGGGCAGGATTCGGAGGGAACAGGGGAATTCCTCATCTCCTCAGGCAAAGCCCGGCTCTCCTGAAAAGTGCGCTTCAAGGAACTAACGGGATCAAGGTTAATTTTTCTCAATTTTGCCTTTCCACGGGTCCTGGCTCCGCTGGCGGAGCGGGACCCGCCTGTCCCGGACTCATCCCCCGCATCTCCCGCATCCCTGCCGGGCGCTCCCGCTCCGGTCCCACCGCCGGCTGCGGGTCCATCCCGGCCGCTCTGCCGCCTGCCGGCAGCCGCACCATCTCTTCCCCTCCTCGGGCAGCCTCGCAAAGCCCCTTTTAAAACTCTTTTCCCCCTCCCCGTGTGTCTTTTCCCCAAGTGTCGGGTGCCGGCGGGATGTTTCCCGCAAACCCGTCCTTCCTTGGGATGCTGGAACGGCACAAACGCCTCCCGTGTTGTTTGGGGCAACACAGAATATCCCAGCACGTTTATGTCAGACATACCACGGCAATATTGCTGTTACTATAGGAGCAAAAGACGTGTAAATATTTAGGTGGATTCGTTCCAAGTGCGAGGGGCAGCGCTGGAAACACGCGGTGCCCTGAGCCAGGACACGCTTTGGCACACATGGCAAGCCCAGGTAGGTGAGCTCGCCCCAGACTTCACACCAGCCTGGCAAATGCCAGGCTGTGCAGGGCTAAATGCACACCAAAGTGTCGCTGGGACCGATGTCTGACTGCTCGGGGGAATAATCCCACCAAAGACCCGTAATAAATGTTTGCAGGATCAGTCTGGAATGATTTGGGAGAAAGTTGCCCTGGTTTCTTTTGTTTCTTTTCAGCCTCCAAGTGAGAGGTGACGTGTAAGAGTCAGTCCCTAAAGAAGCCATGCATTACACACAGACAACAGCCATAAAATTGTGCCTTCCTTACAGGTCTCTGAGCTTTGATTTTTTGGATTTAATGTTTATGATGGTTAGGGAGAAGTTGTGGGAGGGTTTCTTGTAACTTCACTATGTAAAGAAATAAGGTTATGGGGCTGCTACTTGGCTGATAAACTATTATTAGACAGAAGAGGACATTTTAGGTCAGGAAAAATGTGACAAAAAGCGCTAAAGCTTTAGAAAAGAAACATACAATGTTTATGGAAAAGGGCTGGATTTACCTCCCTGCTCCAATGGATTGCAATGCCAGAGTGGGTTTAAACAGAATTTGAATGGCTCTTTCTTCCCTGTCTTTATTTTTAAATGGAAGATAAATTGGTTGAAGTCATTTAGAGCACAGGGTTTCTGGTCTGACATGAGCATATGGAGTGGCCAGTTGTCTCTGTGCTGTAGTTTATGCTTTGTTCTGGAGAAAAGTAACAAATATTGGCTACCCCCCAATAATTGTTTGAGAAAACCAGATATGTGCTGCAGATTTTGGCTATGTCACTAGTCCTTATATAAGCAAAAATGGGTTGTTTCTCAAACACTGTGCTCATCTGAACCAAGCCTACAGATGGTATTTGTATTAATCCAGTAAATTCTGCCCTCCACGACATCTGCACAAAGGCCACTGCCAAGTTTGCAGCCAAACAGTGCAAATTTTCCCACTTGGGAAGTGTGTGGAAGGCAAAAAGTTTTGGTCAGTGAAGATGTACACCAGTATGGGTAGAGATCCTAATGTTGCCCCTCACCAAAGCTTCCCGTTAGGGAAGAGAAAGGAAACCCTATAAATCCTCCAGCCCTCAGCCCCAAAACCCCCTGCAAATCTCTCTAGCCCTCTTGTCTGAGCCATTCCATCCACCCTCCCACCTATGGTCCCCCCTTTTTCATGGGAAGGGGATTTCTGCATGGGATGAGCGTCCTCAGGGATTCTGAAATGCTGGACTGGTGTGATACCCAGCACCCAGAGCAATCATTGCCACCGTGGCTGATGCACTGGCCACAGCCAACCTCAGAGAGAAACCCAACAATGGTGCACTGTATTTAACACTGTGTGCTGTGGGAAATGGAGAGAAGACAAACGGACTTTCTTTTACAACAGAAAGAATGTTACACCCTTTGGTAATACGTAACTAATAACTTAAACCCATTAAAAACTGTGATCTCTCCTCCACCGCTCACGGATGGAGCCAAGGCTGTAAAAATTCATGAAGGAATCAGTAGCAGGCTGGCTGGGGTTACAAAATCTACAAAAAACTGCTAGAAGTCACAGTTTGCTCCATGAAAGGCATGGCCATAACAAATATCCCACACAGCTCGCTTTCTAATCCATTCCCAGGAAGCTGCATTGTGCAAGGCTGAGCGGGTCTGAGCATCCAGCAAGGGGCAGAGAGGAGGGTGTGGGGGACCACACGGGTGTGGAATCCCGGTGGGTGTGGGCTGCCAGGGCAGGAGGGAACCCCAAAATGCCCCCAGCCCTCTAGACCTGCGTTTGCCCCATGCTGGGTGTCGCAGGGCTGGTAGTTGACTGATCACAGTGGAAAACAAAAGCGGTGCCTGGAAGAAAAGGGCTCCTTTTCATTTCCTTTCCCCGTGTCAGGCAAAAATTAATGACTAAATGCACCTTTCTCTGATGTTGCCCATCATGCAAATACGGGTGGGCAGGAGTCAATATGAACTTTAAACACACCTGACACAGGTGGCTCTTGCCTTTCAATGCTAAATGGCCACTGGCCAACAATTCATGGCGCAGCATAAAGGAATCCTTGTGGCAAGCAGCCTCCCCTCTGTATATATTTGTTATTCCAGAATGAAGCTATTCATTGGGGCTGAGATGAAACTGCCCAGGTGAATAACTTCCTGAAACCCAGTGCTCCTGCAGGAGTGCAACCAAAATCAACTGCAGGAGGAATGTGGTGTGTGAGTCTGAATGCTGGGGAGAAGGAGGGCAGGATGCAGCCAGCAGGAGATGCCCAGTTGTCCAGGACTCTGCTGCTCCAACATCCTCGTCGTGGTGCCTCTTCCAGGCACTGGTCATGCTGAATCATTGACCTGGGGATTTTTATACAGCCAGTGAATCTTCTCCTTGTCCTCTGGGCCAGTCCTTCTGCCAACAGACCAGCACTGACACAGCACGGATGGAAAATAGATCAGGGAATGCTATTATGTTCTCTCATTTTAGCAGCCAGCCTGTGGGTTTGTCTAAAACCAGCAATCTGAAATAAAATTCAGGCTGTTCTCAGAAGTGCTCAATGGCACTGCTCTTTTCCTACAGAGCAAAAGGAGAACACACAACCCCTCACTGGTTGTGCTTCATCCTTCGGCAATTTCAGTGCAAGCCTGTGGTTAATTTTTTTGTCTTTTGGATGAAGCATATCCTATTCTAATATCATTTGATCAAAATTAAAAAAAAATTGATTGCACTCTATCCAAAAAAGATATACAGACTAAATATTTTGGTGTGTAGTCACCAAAATAACTGTAAAGAGGATTTTGTAAGCAGTTTGGGAAGTTCTCTTTCAGCTTATGCATACAGAAATCTTTCCGTACTATCAGAGTTGGGATTAATTTATCACCAAGGCCAGGAACTGTTCCCAATTGGAATTAGCCACACTAATGTCTGGAGCTGACAGGCACAGCTGCAGCAAGCTCGCTCATGTTTATTATTGGAGTTTTCCTTGCCTTTTAACAGTTTGTACACTAATGGAAGAGCGGGAGCTGAAGCTGCTCATCTCTGCTCTGCCATTGCAAGGAGTTCCTTAAGAAAATAAAGCACCTTAGGGGCTGGTTTGAAGCTCCTGATGGGATCAGTAGTAGGCACAGAAAATAGCTGCATGCTCCTAGATCTTCTCTGACTGCTCTTTTAGAAAACCTCTGAAAGTTGAGTACATTAAGTTGCATTTAGTCACATCTTTCTGTGTTGTTTAATCCCCGTTTAAAAGCCTGTTTTGGAAAACAGTGGTCTTTAGCGAAGGACTGAAGATAAGTCTTTGCTGAAGGGGGGAATACAGGAAAAGGAAAAAAGAACAAGAGAAAATGAGTTTAGCTGGTAAAGAGAGGTTTTAATTGTGGTGAGTGGCAGAGAGAGGGTATCAAGCAGCTGGCAGAGATGGGATATTATTGCACCAAACAATGTTTTCCTTTCCTTGCTGCTTGTGCAGGATGCAACTCATTCTGCCTCTGTAAAGAAAAGGTACTGACTGCATGAAAATATAATTTATTCAATACAAAATTGTCAGAGATCAAACGGAAAGGTCCTCAAGTGGTATCTATTAATGTGCATGGTATGATATAGACCTCAGGGATTACTCCAGAGCTCCACCTTGGCCGTGGGCAAGTCTCTGCACTTGGACCCGTGGCCACATTAGTTATTTAGGGCTTTGCTGTGCTTTTGAGCCTGTGTCCCTACGTTTTTCCCCATGAGAGTGTGGGAGAAAGGACAATAAAGCAGGTCTGACATCTGTCTCACCTGCCATGGGAGCTGGGCGAGAGCCAGGAGAGGCACCTGGCCTGGGACGTGGAAGCAATTCCAGCTCCTGTGTTTTAGGCATTGTATTTCTACCCTCAAGTTCATCTCGAGCATCACGTGTACACTAATTCAGCTGGAATACATCCAGGTTATCTCTCCATTTACACAGGAAAACAGCCAGAGGCAGGGCAGCCGAGGAACAGGCAGTGCCGGGGACTGCCAGATGTGGCAGCTCCTGGGAGATGCTCCTTTGGCCAGAGCCTCGTCCTGCCCGGCTGGATCAGGCACCTCCTGCTCCAAGCAGGCTGGGAGCACCATGTTCTCTGCGGGTTTGGGGTGCTGAGCAAGGACAGAAGCAGTGTGGAGGGATGGAGAAGGAGAGGGGGATGGATTGCAGAGGGACAGACGAGGAGGGAGAGGAATGGGGATTTCTGTCGATGTTTGCATCCTCCGGATGCTCGTCATGACCCTGGGGGTCTTTATCCCCTTCTACCTGCCCGGACCTCCGATGGAGGGAGGACCTGTGCTGGCAGCCTGGCAGTCTGGCTTCGAATCGCTGCTGCTCCCCCAGGTGGGAAAAGCCAGAATTAACTCAGGAGCAGAGGTAAGGAAGGCGCTTTTCCAGCAGCCAAGAACGGAGGAAAACACTTCCCCACCTGGCCCTTCTGACAAACCCATCGTAGAACCTGGGTGGATGTGTGTGTGTAAACTGCTGTTTAATTAAATTGGTCACCATTTTTTATCATGTATAGCTACATGTTCCCTTTCATGCCCCAGGTTATCACTCCTGGTGTTTGGGACGCTGCATGGATATTGTTAATGAGCTTACAGAGCCCTTTTCCTGCAGCTCACCAGCCAGCTCAGTAAAGCTTAAAGGTTGTTTTTTAGTGTTTGCAGTAAAACTCCGAGGTTGTTATTTGTATTTACAGTGAGAGAAGAAGGAATGGGGAAAGGTATTGGTTCAAAGAGGGAACAAGCTGAGAAGGGAGCAGATTTTATAATTTCTTTCAGTTGTTTTTGCAGGAAAGCTGGGAGGGAAGGGGCTTGAAGTACTCTGGCAGAGCAAGGAGAAGGAAAATAACTAAATGGAGCTGCTTGTTACGGAGATTGGGGGAGGAAATGAATTACCTTATCACCTTTGCTTCTTTCCTCCCACCTCTCCCTTATATCTGACAGCTCCTGTGGATACAGACACACAGGTTCCCCGTCCCTGCAGGATTGAGGCAGCAATCCTGTGCTCAGACAGGTGAACCTGCTGCCCCCACGAGGGCCCTGTGGCTTTTCTTGCTTGTCAGTGCCAAAAGCAAAGAACAAGAAGATGAGCAAACGAGCCGGGGGGGAGTTTGGGATCACACATTCCTGCTGATGAGCATCACTAAGCCTTGGAGTGAACTCAGCATCCCCTGTGCTTTACTGGTAACAGGTGAACACCTTGGGCTGTCTTTTCCTCCGGGTGTGTTGGAGGGAAGCTTTTGGCATGGCACATTGTGCTGAGACAGGAGCTGGAGTGTGTGGGGAATGGGGCCCTCGAGTGCCTACATGGGGGGAGATGATGTTGTGCCACCTAGAGCAAAGCCCTGGTGCTGTTTTGCTGCACAGACAGCAGAGAAAGGCTGTGTCCTTTCCCTTTGCCTTCACTCCTGTGCTGCTTGCCTGGAGTTATTTTCATTTTAGCTGTGTGCCAACTTTAAGGCTTCAAGGATTTTCCTGTGCTGACCTTTAAATCCCTTCACTGGTCAATATGATGCATCACCACTCAGTATAATATCCTTCTGTCTGGTTTGCTGGCCCCCAGACTTATTATTTTATGTTTCTCTACATTAAACTGCATTTTCCATTCACTGGCCCAGGCAAGCAGTGGATTGAAATCCCTTGTTCCTCGTTATTTGCTCTCTCTCCAATTTTGTGCCATCCACAAACACAAACTTCAGTAGTTTGTGGAGATATTTTCATTCAGGTCATTTGCAGGTATTATAAATGAGGGAAGTCCCTTGGTGTTCTCATTTGTTGAGCCTTTACAATAGAGGATTACCTTTTCAAAGGAGGATGTAGTGGTTTAGCAGCAGGACTAGAGGATATTAATAGACACCTCTTGCTACAGCTCCTCTGAAAGGCACTGCTGCTGTCACGGTGCCTTTCTTACCTTTGCACGGATGAAGATTGTAAGTCAGGCTGGTGTTTTGCTAAAATTGCTCTGGAGTGTAAGACCTGTGACAAATGGAGAAAGGAAAGGAGGGAAGAGAGTGAGGCACAGGAATAGCAGCTGCTTAGGGAGTGGAAGTTATCCTGAGAAAACAGGAACCTGAGGCACCTGAATAATGCTCTCAGGGGTAAAGGCAACTTGGATTTGAAATATGGCCAGGACTGGAAAGGAAACCTTTTCCCCCTGTCAATGTGTTGATGTGACCCTGGTATGTGCATCACTCTTGTTTTTACCCCTGCTACCTGCCTGTGGTCTCCTGGCAGGGAATTCCTGATCTTGTAGTTGAAAAGAAAAAGAACTGTAAACCCCAAACTAAGTGCAAACCCAACTGGAGGGCTGAGTCCTGACCCCAGCCCCAGCACAGCCTGCCAGCCTGGTCACCAGCCTGCAGTGACAGGAACCCAGCATCGGGACCACATTCCTCGTGGATATTTACAGCCACCTCAAACCACAAAAGGAAACAAAAATATCTCCTCATCAGCTGTGCAGGTTTTATTAAGTATGTGTTTTGGGTTAAAGCCAAAGTGCGCTCGGCTGTTTTATCACTGTTTATTCCTGTCATTCACAGCCTTTATCAGACATCTCCATCAGACCTGTGAGCACTTCAAGGGCTGAGTCACACAAATAAGACTCTTATCTGCAGTCGAATCTATAATCAGGCAACAACCCCCCCTCACCTCGCTTCTATTTAGAGTCCCAACTCAGGCTCTTATAGAAAAAGGGACTTCACAAAGGAATTTCAGTAATTATCCTCTCCCCTCCATCCCCCAGATGTTGTTTGCATGGTGTGGGTACCTGTGGGTACTTGAAAAGAGAGCTCAGAGCTGCCTTCTCTTTAATGCAAGACTTTTAGGAAGGTGAACTTTAACTTTTAAACTTCCCTATGAAAAACAGATCCATGTTAAGTTTGATACCATTTGCCTCAGGATGATCTCAGCTCTTAAAATATGATGGGTTTAGTTGGATTAAGAGCCTATATTGTTGCTGAAGAGAAAGAAGGGTGCCTCTTTAATTGCAGCCCAAATCTACCTAACAATTGCCACATGTTGAGCAAGATTTAAGAGTTATTAAATATGAAAGCCACTATTGCTCCTTCTCCACGAGCAGCCTTTGTTTTTTAAACCTGGAAAGCACTAAGTAAAAGGGGGAGGAAAATGTAAAAAACAAACCAAAAAAATAACCCTGCTGAAAACCTGAGATCTGAGGGGGTTTGTCTGCTTTCTGTGGAGATTGATGTTAGTGCAGCATCCCTCTGTGCTGCAGGTTCCTCTTGGCTGTTTTGGACACATCCTTGTGATAGCTGGGCTGGCTGGATACCTGAGCCCTGAAACTGGTCTGGGAGCATCTTCAAAGCCCTCTCTCCTTCCTCAGCCAACTTCTACCCCTTGCTCATCACTGTGCATTTCCCATTGAATCTGCCACCTTCTTTTATCTTCTCACATTAGGGATAAAGCTCCCTAACATGGGACAGAAGCTCTGCTGGGCTGTGATTCCTCTCTGGGAATAACCTGCATGACTTGAGCTATCAACTTCAGTCCAAGGGAGGATAGAGCAGCCCTAAAAGAGGTCAAGGCAATAAGGGGTATTTTTACAAATCATCTCTTATAACTTGTAGAAAGTTAATGTTGGGTCAGAAGGAGAGTTAGAGCTACTGTCTCTTAGAAAAAAGAGAAAAAGAAAAAGCTAAACCATGATTTTCAGAGGTCAGTGATTAAATTTCTTTTTGAATGTTAGCCCTCCACTCCCTTTTCACTGTGCTTGACAGCACTTCAGAGAGATCTTCAGCCTCCAGCAGCAGGATTTTGCACTTATGGTAATAGAGCTTTCATACAATACATTATTCATTTTTCTAGGTCTCCATTTAGCAGTCCTGGCAGCTAAGTAGGATGGTAGAGTTTAGGGCAGGGACCACTGCAGGTCTTTGCAGTCTGGCAGGAGAACTCAGCTAAGCCTCTCAGGTTACAGAGGAAAAGCAATTTTCATTTTCCCTCCTGCTCAGCAAAGTAAACCCCAGCTCCTCATTTCCAACCCAGAAATCACAATGGCTGGATTTTTCAAGTCTGATCTCAGACACACCCCTATAAATCTGGAGCTGCTTACAGAGCTGGGAACCCTGTTCCCTCCTTGGCAAGGTGTGAGAAAGGGGAAAGCAGTTGGCTTTTTACCACATTTTAAAGCTTCTTGTTCTGTAGGGCTACAGAAATCATTTATTCCTCCCAGACACCTTGGACTGGCTCAGCATTGCCCCCGAGATACCTGCTGGGGAGTGCTCCTCTCCAGCCTGTTTCCCAGCTGTCCTTGCAAATCTTTTCCAGAGCCTAAAACCTCCCCAACACATTCCATTTTGTGCTTACAAGTCAGAATTAAAGCCCTTCATTCTCACAGTAGGTGGAAGTGTTGTTTAGGGATTGTAGTCAGGGTCTCCTGTTTTGCCTTTGTCCATTCCGCTGTGTGTCCTTGGATTGCACTTTCCCAAACCAATGATTGTGACCTTGAAACTTTTTTGACCAACAGGACCAGCTTTCAGACAAAGCCAAACCTTTGGCCTTTTATCCATCCCCTCAGAAGAGCCAGAAAGTGGGAAGAGATATTTCTTGACTAATCATCGTCGGATCATTTGGGGAATAAACCAACTTTCCTGAACTTTCCCTCTTTGGCTCCACCCATTCCCCCAACAATAAACCAGATCTTCAGTTTTCGCCCTAACAATTGAATGGACAACAAATTGGCATTGTTTCATCTTCTTTTTATTCTTCATTTTATTTTTTAACTTTTAAACTTTTCTTTATTATAAAATTCCAACTTCCAGCTGACCCTTGAATAATTGGGTTTGTTGCAAGGGTTATTTGAGGTCTAAATGAGCCCAATGACGTCTGTTTAATTTTAGATGCTTGGAAAAATATTCTAAAATTAATGAAACCCAACTGCACAGCAAACGAATAGAGCAATTTTATTTATTAAAAAAGGCGGTTAAAAATAATTCTAAACATTTCAAGAAAACAAAAGAGGTGAATGGGATTTGTCATTGTTTAAATTGTACTTATTATATTACATTTCAGTGAAACGCCCTCTTGACCTTGCACAGTTTGCTCGATTTCCTCGTCAGTCTCCTTCCAGCTAATTTGCTTTGACATAAACAACAAGAAAAGGACTCCAGAATGAAATGCAGTCACCCAGTATTTGGGGGCTCGGGGCTGATTATAGCCAGATACAAATAGGAATGGATGGAACTTGCTAAAAGCAGGCCCATGTTATTAATTCTTCATGAAGATTTGGATGGTCATGGGAAATGTATGGAGCGACACAAATCTCACGTGTGACACCAAATGCGGCTTGAGTGCTCGTTCCCTTTACAAATGTGCAGCTGAAATGTGTGATTTGCTGTTTTCCTCTTTCAGCCACTTTGAGTCCACCTCTCTGGGTGGGTTGAGTGAGCAATCCCCAGTCACAGGTGAGGAAAGGGGATTTATCCATTTTATGCCCTTGATTTGCTACACGTATTCTTTTGAAAGGAATGCTTAGCCAGAGGAATTACACAGACATCATGGATCATCCGGCAGAGAATTTCCACAAATGGTTGTAATATTCTCTTTGCAACTGCTGCTGGGATTCTGTTGTGTAAAACCCTCCAAAGCTTCCAGTTTGCAGTAAAATGCATAAACACATATAATCTAAGTATTTTTGTAGGAAATAAAAAGTGGTTTTGCAGCACTTTTGTACACTGTGACATTGTAAAGCATGTGATAAGTAGAAAATTGGGCAGCGTGAGTTACTCTGCAGGTAAACATGAGAGAACAATGACAGAAGTGATAATTCTCATACACCTCGACCTTTAAAAAGGAAATAAAATTGAATTCTGTGGATAGAGTCCCCCTCAGCCTTCCAGAGCATCTCAGGAGGATTTAAAACAGATTGGTTAAGAAAAGTTTTTCAACAGAATGTCCCCAGGATAGAGTGTCTGCTTCTGCTTCATTTCCAGCTGCCCCAGACATGACCATGACCCAGGGGTGGCACCCAGGCAGAACAGTGCACAGTACCTGAATGAAGGGAATTTTAAAGTTCCTTCCTCTTTCTGGGACCCCAACTGGACTGCTGTGGCACTTCTGAAGCTGAATATCAGCTCTTCTTTTGGAGCACAGAAGTGTGAAGAGGGTAAAGGTTACCCTCAAATGGTAACTAGCTCCTGTCACTCAAAAAAGCAGTTTAACCTGTTCCCAAATCCTCGGAATTCTGGTGTCAGTTAGTTTGGTACTTTGGATATTTGAAAAGAAGACCCCCACCTTGCATACAAACTGCTGGCAATGTTTCTTGACATTCTAAGGTTTCTGGAGGGTTGGTTGGGCAGAATCCATTCCGATACCTCGTGAAACCTCTCAGGTTCTTGGGAATCACCAACTGAGTGTTAACAGTAAATTAGGCTAAAAATCAAAACACATAAAAGAATCAGAGCAATCAGCATGATTGTGGAAGCTGGTTGTATTTGCTGTTCTTACATGTGATAACAAAGTAAAACCGTTTAGGCAGAGCTGATGGGGCATTTCTCTGTCGTACAGGTGCTGAGCTGCAGATAAGTGGGTTACGTGGCTCGGGGCTCAGCTTATCGGGCAGTCATTTCTAGCTCAGTTGACAGAAGGATCACTGCTGGAGCTGTAATTGGAGTTTACAATGTTTGCAAGTATTAGGTGACTTGTAGCTTAATGCCATAACTATAGGGACAATAAATTACATGGTCATTAGAGGGCTTTAGCTATTCATATAGCATTAGGCATAAGGAGGACAGTAACGTTTCTCTAATAACACGTAAAATGTATATTCCAATTAAAACCATAATAGGATAGGCTTGGCGTTGCATTACACGTTACAGCCTCCCATCAATTGCACTGCTTAGAAATTATTACCGTTAAAATCATGGTTTCAAAGACTTGCTCACAGGGATAATAAATTCTCCCAGGCAGGTTTAGAGGGAAGCGTTGAGCCCTCACGGAGGAAGAGTGTGCTTTAAAGCTGGGAAAATTCAGTGAGCAAAGGTTTGAGGGCTTGGGTTTCTTGCTTTCCTTTTCATTCTCCGCAATTGGCTGGCTCCCCAAACCAAGTGAGGTTTAATTAAAAGCAATTGAGCAAACAAAAACTAGTCAAAAAAGACATTTAGAGGCTCTTATCTTCTTCTAGAAGCAGTTGTGCCTCTGTGTGTTACTGTGTGTTTTGCTGTGTTTTTGGGAGACTTATTTGAAGGGATGTTGAAACCACTTCATTTTCAAATCCCGGTCTGTTTTCTGTCTTTGGTACGAGCAGGTTTTCTTTTACCAAAAGGCAGCCCAAAGAGGGTAGTGAGAGGTGGACTCTGCCTAAGGAACAGTGTCATGCAGCATATTCTCTGGTGTTCAAATACAGCTCTTAGCTTAGGGACACCACAAGCTGCTCTGTGTGTGCCTTCAGACATCAGAGCTTGGCATGTTCATCATCCTCAGGGTGTCTTTCATCTGTGTTTGAAGGTGTCGAGTCCTGTGAAACTCAAGCATCTGTCTCACTGCAAAGAAACAAGTCTGTGCTTTTATGACCTTCCAGAAGAAGGCTGCTGGTCAGAAAGGGACCCCCTTCCTTTATCTGAGATGAGGTCTCCTTGTTTGCTCACCAGTCACTTCATCCTTGTAAAGCTGGGAGGGATAAGGAGCTGTTTGGAAGACAAACTGAACTGTGCTTCCTTGGTGAGTTCTTCACCCCTCTCTCCCAACCCATCCTGCAATAACCATCTTAAGTCTTGGGCATTAAAACTGTTATAAATGTGTTTTGGGAGATTATGGCTTTGCATCACAGTTACACAAAGATTATTTGAAGTGTAGTTATCATGGGCTAAGAGTTATCTCCCAAAGCTGTTTCACAACAAGCAGAACTACCAAAGATCTCATTCCAGGTTCTTAGGAGATTGGAAAGGAAAGTTAAATGGGTCCATGGGCAAATGGACCAAAACCCTGCAAGCACCAGCTCGTGCTGCCAAAAATACCCTTCTCTCACTGCTGAGGACTTGGCTCACTGAATCTCCATGTCATAGAATACCTTGGGTTGGGAGGGAACCACAAGAATCATCCACTCCCACTCCTGGCTTGCACAGGACAACCCCAAATATCACACCCTGAGCCAGAGATCATTGTCCAAATGCTCCTTGGAGCTCTGGCAGCCTTGGGGCTGTGACCACTGCCCTGGGCAGCCTGTTCAGTGCCCACCACCCTCTGGGGGAAGAACCCAACCTACACCTGCCCTGCCACAGCTTCATGAGCAGTGTAGGCTGGGCAATACCAATCAGGTGGGAGTGACATCCCTCTGTCACACACCTCCTCAGGGGACCCCACCTTGGACTGTGGGAGTGGAAGTGCAATCTGCCCTGCTCTGCTGTGCAAACCTTTCTGGTATATAAGAGACATAAACACAGAATAGTCTCCTGTGCACAGGCCAAAGATCTTAGAGTTGCTGTAGGAAACATACACAACCATCTTCCAATGGAAACAGTGTGATGTCTTCTTGCATGTCCAGGAATTTTTCATTCTGTCATAACAGCGTAGTCTCTCCACTCTTCTTCATAAGCCCTTCATCCTTCTTTGCTAATGGTTTACAATATAGAACAATTTAACTGTATATATTGATGTAAATCATGTCACCTTCTCTGTGAATTATACAAAATAATTCATAGTGAAGAACTCATGGAAGGGTTTTTAAGGCTGCAATTCATCTTCTCTTTTCCATTACCCTGAGCAAGAATAAAAGCCAGATACAAATTTGGCTTTTTCCTTCAGAAAGGAAAAAATGTAGCTATTTAATACCTGAAACCAGTCATTCCTCTGCGTTCATAAATTGGACTGTACAAGCTCTGAGGAAGGTGTGTTAGTCCAGACTCCCTCCACAGACACCAGTGGAACTGCAGACAACATTATTTACATGATTTCCTAAGTCCCAGCTCATCAATAATACTAAAATAGTCACAGACAAACCCGTCTCCATATAATTTTTTAAGCTTCTTACCCAATCAATTTTCATATCAAATCTAATCTCTTGATGCCTGTACACTTGAAAATGGCTCTTGGGTGGTTTGATGTGGAACTGCCCCTTGTGCCATCTGTCCCTGGTATGGGCTGGAGAAGCTCCCCTTGGGAGTGGGGAGTCCTGCCCTGTGGTCCCCCTCTGCCCACTGGGTGCACAGGGCTTGGATTGGCACCACGGGCTGGCAGCCACTTCCCTCAAGTGGCCACCAAGGCTATAACCAGGAGTGACCCTCCAGGTTCCCTGGGCTGGGAAGAAACAATTTTGTAGTCTTTACATCCCCAGAGTTATTTGGAAAGCTTCCAGACATCTTTTCAAGGAGTCATATTTTATTTGACTTGTATTTTCCCAGCTCTGGTTGCCAACACAAGTCCACAGGGTGGCTGATTTGCACGTAAGGTCTGATATTGAAATACAGGCACTTCAGCAAGAATTGGGCATTTAAATGGTCCAATTTAGGTATATGAAGAAACACTTCCATGCATTTTTTTTCTCAACCTCACCACCCAAAAGTGAGATTCAGGTATCCATTTAGGTGGCCACATCTGAGAAACTGGCACTCGAAACATATCCAAGCTCATTAGGTATGCAATTATGGTCACCTAATGGTGGTATTGCACACAGGGGCAATTGCTTGGATTTCCTGTGGGGAAAAACGAGCAGGAGTTCACTGTGGAACAGGAGACCATTCAAAGTGTGTGCAGCTGCACTTGTGTGCACAAAAGGCACAAAAAATCCTTGATGTGGGGCATTTGTGTTAAACCCAGAGAAGGAGAGCCCCAGAAACTCAAGTATTAGGAGTTAACATTATAATAGCATGACTTTTCAAATCCCTCCTTGTACTGTCACTTTAAATGTTTTATTGATTAAGGCCTAGATTACTTAACCTAAAGCCCTATATTTATATTTAGCCAAGGTAAGTTATGAGTCACAAGTAATCCTTTTGATCCAGAGGTTGCCATGGGTCACCAGAGAAATGAGTTGAGTTATAATATCCTAGCAAACTAGCTGTGTGTACGGAAGAATAAATTAAATAAACTCCCCTTTGGAGAGTTTCAGTGATTCCTTACTCTGTTTCTGTTTAAGCAGAAAATGTTGTGTTTGTTTTCTTTTCTCCCCCCATCTAAAACTGAAATATATTTGTGATGACAGATGCAAATGCAGTCAGGGATGTTTGTAGCCAGCTGAATTGTCTTTCCACTAAGGGTGTCAGCACCTCAATCCGGAGCCTCCAGCAGAGAACTGGAGTCTTTGAAAACACATGTGAATGAATTTGACTCAGGTGAGACATCTGTGTTGAACTCCAAGTTGAAGTGGCATTACCTGGATGTGTTTGCATGTGTTGGATGAGATCTGCTATTTATTATTACAGCTAAACTAAGCTGATCTTCAGCATCTTCAGAACCTGTGAAATACAAGCCTGAGTCTGAGTATTCCCCCGTGTATGCAGCCCAAGTCTAGCCCCAATGCAGTAAGTTATTCCAGTTCTCAGGCAGGCTGAGCCTGCAGACCCTAAGGAGAAGAGGAAATATATTCTTTCCTCTTGTTTCTTGTAGTCTTGGACCATGTTAAACAAGGTGGTGAGTTCCCACATCTCCCTTCAAGCCCTGCAGGTCTGGTTTTGCATGAGCATCTCTGTCTCCTGGGGACCACTGCTGTGTGATGTGACTGCACAGCCACCCCCAGGCACACACTGTGGGAGCACTGAGGTCTCTGCACGCCCTGGGGGAGGACACAGAGTCCTCCAGAGCCTGCACAAAGCTGTGCTTGCAAGTTCTCTCTCTGGACACAAACGAAATTTTGCCCAACCTTGCCATGCTGACAGACTTTGAGCTTTAGAACAGACTTCCCAAGTCATAGGTCTGAATCCACTTTGAACTGAAATTGGGATCATAAAGTAGCAGAGCCTTTTGCTTTGCTTGCTTTCTTTGGTGTGGTTTGTTTTGAAAATGTATGCATATTTCCTAGAAGCATCTTGAAAATTTATTTTTATCGTGGAAGTGGAATGTTTCTTGGCCTTCTGTGAGTCTGTTGGTGTAGGCTTAGGTCCTGGATCAAGTCAGTGTCAGCAGCTGCATACCAAAATCATGTAGAGATTGAAACACATGTGGCTTCCCATCCAAAGCAGGTAGACCTTGTCCATATGAAGCTGGATGACCAGAGGCCCAGGAGACCCTTCACTGAACTTTTCTGACATAAACCTCCTGAGGTTTCCTGGGCTTGCTCAAAAGATGAGATACCTCACAGTCACCAGAAAACAGATGATGAGTCCCAGATGTTCAATGCTCATGGATTACTAAGGAAAGCAAATAGAGGGAACAACTTTTAAGGACCTAAACAAAAAATGTCTGGTCTGTTTTAGGCTCCTAACTTGCCAAGTGGGTGAGTGTCTGTTCAGATCCAAAGAAGTGTGGCAGCCCTGGGGCTGTAAAATCATTGCATTAAAAACTCTCTGAGCTGGGACTGGAGATCCCATGCAAATGTGGCAGCTGACTGTGTCATTACTTCAGCCTCTGAGTCTTCTTTTAACAAGTTCTCCCATTTTATAGCAGAAAAAAACAAATTCATGAAAGAATTTTCATCCCAGTAACTGGGGAAGAGTGCTGTTTTCCAGGCTTTGAAGTGCATAATTGTCAAAACTTCCATTTTTTATTAAATTGCTCTTCCATGCATACCAATATGTGGCTGTGTAATTTACTGGGCTTAGTTGCACTTAATCTGTAAGGATAACTCAGTGAAAGACTTGACCTTAAGAGATTTCCTGTTTCACAAGTGGCCTGTTTTTGAAATAAGAGGGTAATAAGCAAAGGAGTTCTTTACTCCCCCAGCCCAACACATGGTTTCAGATTGATAAACTTATCGAGCAATGGAAGGTCCATTTGTTTCTTCTTTTCATATACCACCAGCACTTTCTTATTCATGCACAGGAATCCAGCTACCCATTTTAATCAAAAGCACAGTTAGTCTGCAAAAGTGCCCTTTATTTTGCATGATCTTTTTTGTCCATATTTGATGCTCAGTTATTGATCTACAGCTCACACACCCTCCCACTTCCCTACTTCAGTGATGACTCCATCCCAAAGCTGAATTCCTCTACTGCAATGTTCACTTTTACAGGTTAATAGTTTGTCATTTGCTTGAACACACAGGAACTCGTTGGCAATTCATCATTCTGCCTTAGTTCCTTTTGTTGAAGAGGCAGGTCCCAGTAAAGCTGACCTTTGCACGGGTTTAATGTTTCCTCTTCACACCTTCAAGGCTGAGGGCTTTGACTGACATCAATAATTAATTTTTGAACAAATAGGGCACACCTTTTCCTACGGCTCCTCTCAAAGGAATGAGTCTTTGTGCATCACAAAGGCATGTCATGGACGGGGGGAGTCCAAAGGACACCGGTGGGGATCAAAGTTTAAGATTCAGCCCTTCCCAGTGCAGTTTTGGAGCTGTGTCTCACCTCTGCTCTGCTCTCACGTCCTTCTGGGTGCCTTAGACTAGACAGAAATGTACGTGTGTGCACTGCAAAGCTCAGTCTGTTCAAGACAGGTTGGAGCAGCTGGACTGAACAACTCCAAATAGCTGGTTTGGGGACATGCAATAACCATCATGGGTAGTTCTGAGAGCAGGGTCACTACAGTTGACTGAGAGAAATTAAGAAAAAAAAAGATCCTTAGACTCTGCACAAGCAAAAAGTGCCCAGGGGTAAAAGAGGGCACGTTGTGGAAAAACTGGTGTGAATGGAAGGTGTTGGGTTGTTGTCCCAGGGCCACACAAGCACTGGAATGTTGCACAAGATCACCTCGCTTTTCCTCCTTTCCAAGGGATGCAGGTGAGATGTAGCCAGCCAAATGAAAGAGAAACTCAGGCTGCAGTGACAGTCTGGGGGGAATGAAGCACTGTCATAAAATGATGGAGAAAAGGGGAAATGATTCCTTAAAACACAACATTTATCTCTGCTGGTATGGCTGACCATTGCTCATCTGTAATTTATTGATCTGAACTGGCCACCAGTATTGGCACAAACAGCTTTATACTCCTGGAGACAGAGAATAAATGAGGCAAACCTGGAAAAAACTTTTGCTAAGTTGGCTTTGCCAGCTTTGCTCTGAACATCAGCAGTTGCTGGTAACTGAGAAATAGAATAGTTAAAAATTAGTAGCTCATTAAAATGCACAGATAATCTGTCTCATATTTTGCTTGCTGGGTATTTGTTATTATAATTTCTGTTCTTATCAGGACCATTCTGACCAGACAGCCAGGCTACTTCTAGCCATGGTTATCATTATTGTTATTATTATTCTATTTCTGTATATAAAGCATCTTTGAAATATCCAGTTGAAAATTTGGGTGAACAACCATCCCCAACACCTTCAGCTTTGCAGAGTGCCATGACCTGAGTCCTAAACCACGCTGGCCATGACTCGACCTTGCAGGAGACTGATGTGGGGAGAAAGGAGGAATCTGGGCAACAGGTGCTCTGTCAGAATCCCTCTCCTTTGAGGGCAGCATAACTTACAGTGCAATTTGTACTGCAACATAAATCAGGGCTGCCTCGAGCTCCCTGTAATTCCTCCTCTGCAGTTCATGTGATACGGTGGGGGCTGAGGCTGCTGGGCCAACAGATGGTGGTGGAGAAAAGAGGTGACAAGTGACAAGGCCCCCATGGCTCCGCTCTCCAAAAAGAAGTGACAGGCTATTCTGAGAGTGGCAACTCCTCACCAGAAAAAGGGCAAAGGGAATTTGGGGAAGGTCTTTCAGTTACAGAAGGGGGTACAGGGATGCTTTGGGGCAGCTTGTTCAGAGGTCCAGCTGCACCTTGAGAAAATGGTAAAAATCTGAGTCAAAAGAGAGGAAAACTGAGGGGAATGAGGTGAATGTGTCCTTCTGTGTGCAAGGCAAAAGAGGGTTTGCTTTGCTTTAGAACACATGGTAAAATAGCCTTTGTGCCACATGTAGAAAGGGAAGGTTATTGTGTTTAGATCTGCAGGAGTGTTTCCAAAAGTGCACCGTGTAACACGACAGGTTCTTCTGGGAGATGCTCAGTGAATCCTGTTGCAGGTGGTTATTTATTTCAGCCTCCATGTGCAGGAAGCAAGAGAAGCTTTCCAGGTGGAGGGAGCCTGGCTTGAAGAGTCCCTGGGAGGAACTGCAGCCAGGTCTGGTGAGGAGATCTGGGTATTACATCATTATGAGAGTCCATGTACATAAATCTGGATTGTGCATGACTGTGCAGTGTCTGTGGCTGCTCAGCAGTGGTGCAGGAAAGGCATCTGCTTTAAATACTCATTATATTTCCCTCTTGTCAATGAATCTGTGTGAGTTTGTAGGTGCTCAGCTCCTGGGGAATCCAATCACCTTCATTCTGAGGAGGAGCTGGAGAATGTTCTCCCCTTTTGTCTAACTCTGCAGTGCCCAAATGTTCTCACACAGCAAACTCAGCATGAAGCCAGACCTCCCTGGCCACTTATGATGCCCCAGCTCCCAGTGTGAGGAATTCACCTATCTCCATTCTCTGGACTTCAATATGACAATGCAGCTGTGCCAGGAGCCCATGAAAACCAGGGGGCAGGAAATCCCCCTGAATTTTGCTGTCATGGTGTTTTGAACTCATTTTAAGGTAACTCTGGTATATGCTGTAATGTCCAGACACCAAAAAAAAGCAGCAAAGATTGATATTTCATGGCCATTGTAGGAGAAACTCAAACATATGGACACAGGGTGGAGGTGGGACATGGTTCTCATCCAGTCATACTCTTAAGTAATGTTCTTGTCATAAAACTCTGAAAAAATGGGAGTCACCTGGTAGTAGAACAGATGTCACTGTTCTTCAACCAAACTCCACTTCTAATCCTCTTCTGTGTGTGTTTGAGACAGACTGTAACAAAAAAAAAAACAGGAAGAAGAAGAAAATCTGGGACAAATGTGGCTCTTTACTGTTTGAACATGAAGAGCCACCAGAGTGGAAAGAGCTGCTGAGCTTTGAGGAGCTGGCAGGCTTGGAAGTTTGTAGGCAGCGTGGCAGGCAGCTTCCCCTTTTACTGGGACTTGGAAAATTCATTTGGCCTGAAAAGTGCCAGATCTACTCCAAAGGGAAGGCAGAAGGGTCATGTAAAGTTTGGAGAAAATTCAAACCTTCTTTTTTTAAAAAAAAAAATAAAATAAAAAAATTTGCAGATTGTGAAAAAATGCCCTGAGCTTCCAATTGTAAAAAGTTGTCTAACATTAATGTTGGGTGGGGTGGATCCAGCCAGGAGATACAGTGATGAAGTGTTGGACCTGGGCAGTTTCCACTGGCAGAGATCTTCTGGAACCCAGATTGGGTTTTAAAGCTCCCCACAGGAGCAGAGCTGGCCACTGGTGCTCATTCTGTTCTGCTGCTTCATCAGCACTAATCCATATGGGCAGTTATTTATTGCTGACTCGCATTCCAGAGCTAATTGGGCATCAGAAGGATGCAGAAGGCAACCTGGAGGCTGCCTAAGGCAGAGGGATGTGCAGGGTGTGCATCCAAAGGGTGAGGGCACGAGTCTGAGCATGGAGCAGGTTGATGAGGAGTTCTGAAAGCCAGGATTTGTTGGCCTCTGATTAACCAAATGAAAGAGTGAGGTAGAGTGCAATTAGGAGGATTACTGTGAGCTCACAACTCCTCCTGAGAGAGAGGTTTGTTCAGCTGACCTTTTGTTGGGCTGGGCTGCAAAGATATAAATTAGCTCATAAGGCACCAATATTTTCATTTCATAAAACTGCCCCCAAATTTGTTTGGAGACCCCAGGCTCCTCGGGAGAAAAAGAAAGGGAGCTATTATGTCCTACCAAAATAATGACATTTTACCCTCTCTATTTACTCTTCCCATAGAAAATCTGCACACAGCCAAGGTCCCTATCCCAGCAACACGTGGCACTCCCACTCTGCCCTTACAAACACCCAAATATGCTCAGAAAAGCCCTTTACTTCATTCACCAGTCAGTGCTTTACCTTCCCTGCAGTAAAATAATTACCCCAAAGTCTTCCTGGCAGATAAACCCTCTGTGGGTCCCTTCCAACTCCGAATATTCTGTGATTCTGTGAAGTTAAAAATAAAGGGAGAGGAACAGCAAACCATCCAAAGATGCACATGTGGAACCCAGGAGGTGCTGGAGCCACATTTTAGGCAATGCCACAAGTGCATTGGAAGCAGGAAGGAGGGGTAGGACCTCTTGGTACCCAGCAGCTGGTGAAACATGGGCATCACTTCTTCATGCCTGCTGCTCCCAAGCTGACCATTCTAGGAGGGCAGAGCCTGGCCAAGAGCTCTGAAGAACTGTGGAGAGTCTTTGAAAAGGCTCTAAAATATCCCCTTTCCTTTGAAACCTCCCCCATGTGGTTTGCCTGAGCACCAAGCAACTTAATTGTTGGATGCATTTAAGTAATATTAAACTCTGCCTTTCCCCCTTCATGTTCAAAGGGAAGGAGCCTGTATCGGAGCGAGTCATTTTTAAAAGCCTTTTAAAAGTTCTCTTTGGCAACACCCCTTTGAAATCTAATCCAATCTGCAGTATCTGTCTTCCCAGCTAATCCCAATTTTTTCAGGACAACCAGCAATGTTACATAAAGACCTTCCAAAGAACGACAGGAGTGCAAAGCCCAGCAAAGTGAAATCTCCTTATGGGGGGGACAATCCTGCTCTTTACAACAGCAGAAACCCCCAGTGACTCTGCCTGTGGGTTGACCACGCAGGACCAGCCCTCCTGGAAACCAAATAACTTCTCAGTTCTGCTGGGTTTATTCTGTATTTACCACTCAAGCTGAGATTTAGGTTTAAAATGCTAATTTTTTATAAGGCAGCAGTTTTACTTTAGAAGCTTCCAGGAACTGGTTCTGGTTTGTGTTCATTGCAGAGCTTTACAGCTTTCTCAGGATCTCTAGACCTTCCACATGCATTTTCTAAGTACCTGCCTTCACAATCTGTGCTGTATTATGTATGATCCCCGACAAGAGAAAGTAGGGACCCTTTCTGATACAAAAGAAAGGGCTGTATTAAAAAAAAAAAAGGAGTGGAAAGACCCTTACATGGAAGGGAAGATCCATGAGTTGAAATTAAATTCTGGGTTGCTCTACCAATCCTTAATTATCACAAATAAAAATCTGTTTAAGGTTTTCAGGCAAAGCCCCCTTCAAAGAAGGAAAAATCAGACTTGGAACTGCGAGATAAACTTTTAAACACGGTGTAAGTTATTAACAGAACATCTTCCCAAGGGACACGATAGAGTCTCCATCACTTGAACTCTGCTCTTATTGTCGATTAGGATTTCCCTCACCAGACCCCTTTCTCCAGCTAACCCTCCAAAACCCAGAAAAACACCTGGCCAAAACCAGTGTCCAGTCTGAGCTGGTTTGGGTTTGACTGTGGGGTTTTATATTCCTGGATGGTGGATGCAGGGATATGTCCCACCCCTGAGCCAGCTTTTCTGGGTTGCAGCTGCTTTCCAGGACTTGCTTTATGTGGCCCAGGTGCTCTGCATTAGAACTCCTTTGGAAGGAGATAGGGCAGGACCACTTCTTATTGTCTTTTTCTATTGGATTTTTACAAAAGATGTGTATTGGTGTTCACAGTTGGCTGATGGCTCATTTGTACCACGAATGGGATTGATATGTCTGGAAATACGAGCCAGCAGATTTACTGCACAAGTGGCAGCATTAAAGGACCCTGAGCCACCAGGCAAAGGCCAGACTAGATGAGGTAGGTTGGTTTTGCAGCTCCAAAATGCTTCTCTGGTGTCATTGTTCTCAGGGTTCAGCTGGATGCTGTTCAGGTGGGTTGGCCATGGAACATAAATCTGTTTGCATCTGCATTTCTTTACCTTGCAGCATTCATGTGTGCATGAACATCTGTGCACACATGTGTGCTCATATGTTCCCTCCAGCTCAGAATGCTCTGGGATTCTGGTCTCATGGATCTGAGTTTCTAAACATGTATATATATATATATGTATGTATGCATGCATATGGATGTATCTATCATATATCCATATTCCAGTATCTACCACTGGAATATTTTTCACTTCAAGAACCTCTCCCATGTCATTCCATCTGTTCCCTTTGACTGATTTAAAAGACATGCTTAGTAAGAGCAGTTAATTTGCCCTTGTTCTCTTTCCTGGGGATGGGCTGTGGGTCAGCAAGAGAAAATGTCATAAAAAGGACTGTTTATGCGACAGGGACTTTGCAAACAGAAAATCCTGATGTGTGGAGCTGATAAAATCTTGGGCAAGATTTTTCTGCAAAAAAAATAATAAAATAAAAATTGTGATGAAAACAAAATTTCCATTAACAGCGACTTGTTGGCAGAAAATGACACATAAAATTTTCACTTCTCAGCAGATATATTTTGATGCCCAGGTTTTCCTTTTTCCAGTGAAAAGACAAAGCTTTTAGTAGGAGGAAAATGCTGTCCATGCATTTCCTTTTCTTGGAATAACAATTTTCTATGGAAAAAGCCTAGATTTTGGTTTGAACTTTATTTATTTATTTTTTAATAAGGTCTAGCTGTGTGGTTCTCTGGCTTTAGACAGTCATTTCAGAACAGGCTTTAACTAATAGCTGGCTAGATGAGCAAAGCTAAATTAGATTTAGGTCATCTGTTGAACAGTCATGTCCCAAATTCTTGCCTTGCGGCCTCTATGACTTCACAATGTTTCACCAGCACAGTCTGATCCCTTTGTCAGCCTCATAAACAGCCCATGAGATCCTCTTTCCATCTCCAGAGTGGGCTGACTCCTTTTGCTGGTCAAAAACCACTTGTCATAAGCAGAGGACTCACCTCATTAATTAGCTATAGAAATATTAATTTTGAGCAGTCACAGTGGGGCAGGACATAACCCTTCATATTCTAATGGTTGCACAGTTATGAGATGATTTTAGGCTGAGAAATCCCATATTTCTGTTCTGGACCTGATTTTACCAAGGTGACCTGTGCAAACCCAGAAATTGTCGAGTTTTTAGGGAGACAGTGGCTGTTACAGCTCTGAAAGCCTAAATTCATTTAGATGGGACAAACTGAAGTGTAAAAAAAAGAGTTAAAATGTCCTTATCCCCTGTGGTAAATATCTGTGCAATTGTCACTCCTTCCTCTAAACTCCCATGGAAGCTTTCCCAAAATCCAAATACCTACAGTTATGGGTTTCTTCCCTCCTGGCTGCAGAAATCCTGGCCTTGAGCAAAAAACAGGGGAAGAGTTGGGGCAAAAATAATCTCTCTGCCTTTACCAGAGTCCCATTTCCAAGAACACAGTCCCCAAAGAAGAGGGAAAGCAAATTATTCTTTGAATTTTAAACTGAAAACTGAGATTCTACTTCACATTTCTGGCTCTCCTGTGCCAAGAAAAGAAGTTAGAAAGGGCCAGTGGCTTTGCAGACCTACAAAATTCACCCTGAGCCCTTTTGAAAATAAACAGCATCCCAACTAGATAGTTTTGCTGAAATATAACCCTGCAGTAATAAAACAAATGACTAACACTTTCTATTGGTCCACATAGCATAGTACATGAAACATATATGTAAGCAAGTCAAGATGGATGAGTCATCTTGACTTAATAAAGCTTACAAATGCTTGCTAAATATTTGAGAAATCACATGCCAGGAGCCTTCATCACTTGTTTTGTTAGACTCCTGCCTCGCCAAGTCAAAACAGTCAGAAATCATAAAAAATAATCCCCCCAATCTGTCTGAAAATGCAGTTTTCTCCCGTTATTTTTCTTGCTTTCCAGCAGCGAGCCCTTCGTTCTGCCATCAGAATTTTGCAACAGAAAGCATGACTTCCTCTTCATAAGGTAAGCAAATGTTTTGCATTTATCAAGTTCCCAGAGCCTAAATGGAGATAGAGAGGCAGCAGCCCTGCCATGTTTATGTTTCTGCCCTGGAAAGGAGCCACGGGAAGTTGCAGTTAAAAGGCTTTGTGTGTCTCGAGGTTCAAGGGACACAATGGGCTCCAAGGACTTTAACATTGCTGAGCATCTGAGGCTCTGTTTGCCTGAAATGTGGATTATTCATGCTCAGAACCTCTGCAAGCAGGGCTGGAAACCAGAAGACCATTTTATTTATGAAGCCCACCACTGGTTCGTGTTGGTTCACAACCTTGTTTTCCTATTAAAGAAGGAGTAATTACCCTCCCCCCTGCACCCAACCAACCCAAACCCCACCCAGTCTGGAGCTTCTCCTACATCTGGCCTTCTCTGCACACATTTTCCCTCTTCTCCTGGAAATTTTGTCTGAGTTCAATTTGGAGATTTTTATTTTTTCAAAACACAGGAGGGGATATCCAGATGTTTGGCAATCCAGCAGGGTGATTGTGCCAGTGAAGCTGCTGGCCACCCTGAAACCTCAGCTCTGTCTGTTGTCCATGAGTAGATCAAAGCCATCAGAGATAAGTGCTTTGGGGATGGTCAGACCTGCTTCTCAGGAGCTGCACTAGTGATAAACATGATGTGTTCAAGACTCAGTGGGTTTTCTGTACCAAAGCACTCACCCAAGGGCTCAGCCTTCCCAGAAATGTCAGGCTCATGAAATACGCCAAAATGTGAAAAGCTCAATTGGTTTCTGGAAAGGAATACTGCAAGATAACACAGGGGTGCATGAAAGGTCCACACAGGTAACAAGAAAAACTTGTTACTTGGAACAAAAGCAGGGAATACAACTGGACAGGTGGAAGGATTGAAGTTGCAGAGCCAATTTCCCTCCAAGTTACTTGTGCAGGTTGAACCTGTTACTCATTGAGCAGCAATTTAATAACCAAGAGTGAAAAAGGCTGCTCTTCCCTTTTAACCATGCCCCAAAAATCACAGCTCAGGTGTGGCCCTTTGGCAACAGGGATAAATAAGTGATTGAATGTCCCTGGAACAAAACAAGGGGTGGAAAGGGCTAAATGTAACACACTGAGTTGCTGGGGAATTAAATCACCTTAATTGAGCATGATGGATCAAATGGCTCTGGCCACCTGGCAGTTGTGTTTCTGCTCAGTGCAGCTTCAACTCTCTGCTCTGCACATTCTCCCTGCCTGGGAGGAGCTGGGGCTCTGCTCAGCCAGAGTTCTGCACTTATAAACAGGAAGAAATAGCATTTGGCTTTTCCTGTGAAATGTGTGTCCCGCAGCCTTCCTGCCATGGCAATCCCTCCTTTGTCTCTGACACGGAGAGGGAACTGCAGCGTTACTGGGAAAAGGAGAGAAGCTGCTCCTTTTTGGGGATGGAATCGCTCCAGTTTTGCTCCAGCTCAGCCCTGGGGCCTTGCAACAGCAGGCTACTGAACCCAGCTGGGAGAGGGAAGGCAAATTTGGCACTGATGGATCATTTTTCCCACGAATGTACCTGGCAATAAGATGTGAGACGCCTTCAGTCATGGGGACTGTGGTTTGTCCCATGTGGCACTTCTTTTTCTCTCCTGTCTGCAAACGAATGTGGCACAGCCAGACAATGTCATGCAAACAAAAGATTTTAGATGTGAGTCTCTAGGACTGTGGAGAGGTTTGTCTGAGCAGAGTACAGGGCAGTACTGGAGCCCTGGGGAGGAATAATACCAGCCAAGCCTTATTCACAGAGGGCAAATCATCAATCCCATCCTATCTGCTTGCTCTCAAGTGTCTCTGGGCTCAACATCTTCTGTCCATTTGCCCTAAAGGAGGTCACCAATTGGGAATTCAAACTAATCCCAGGTCCTGCTCTTTGTGGCACACACAGAGAGAAAATTCCCCAAGTGAAGCAACCCCTAACCAGAAGAAAATGTCCTGACCACGTGGATTTTATTTCCAGGGATAAATGAGTAACACCCCAGGGACATTTCCCTGTGGGGTTATGGGGACACTGGGACTGTTCTGATCTGCTCCACCTCTTTGAAGGCTGTTTTCAAACACACCTTTTTAAGCAGCCGAGGACTGATATAAACAGTCCCTTCATTATTTACATTTTGGCGTGTTTCAGGCTCTCAAGGATTCTGGGGGCTTTTGAAATGTTTCCAGTTCAAAGCAGGAGCACGAGGGATGCAAAGAGCACAGCCCTTTCCAGACAGTCTTTGCCCACTGAATAACTCCAGTCCCAGGACAGAAATGCAGCAGTTCAGCACTGGGGAGCTTTAGAAAATTGTGTGTATCAAACAAAACCGACACAAAGCTCTTTTGCAACCTGTTAAAATGACTGAGGTTTCATTTTCATTAACACAGGTCTTGGGGAGGAGGGGAAATGAGCAAAACCCACTGTACTGTAAATATCTCTGGTTCATTTCCCACAATGTTTGCATTGACAACAACAACAGCAACAATAATGTCATTGTCATCATTACCTAAGGGCCCTTGTACAAGAGTGCACACTCCCCAAATATCTATAAGATTTCATTAACAAAAACCTATATGAGCAAGAATAGGGATTTTAGCAAAAAGCCCAGAACAAAAGGACAAATTTTGGAGTGGATCAGCTGGAACAGGCACAGGGCACTGGACCGGAAAGACACCCCATTGAATTATTTCTGTTCATCTTCAGGAACATTTAAATCTCCCCAGAACGTGGTGCTGCTTGTGTGAGGAAAGGAAGAAAGCTCCAATGTTTTGGCCTCTTGGAGGAAAAAGAAAAGGTGCCATTCCTGACTCGAGTCCCAGTTGGGGACACCAGTTCTATCAACATCTTCAGTTATTTTGAGGAAGCTTGTGAGGAGAGTGTGCAGACACTCATTAAGTCATTTGTCTGCTGCAACAGAAGATGAGGAAGGGTTTGATCTTCACTCAGGGAAGGGCATTGTCCCTACTCATAAAAGCTTTGCTTTGAATATGCAGGGGATCCCAACCTGGGGCTGGATCACACCCCCAGCCCTTCCCTAGGAATCCTCAGAGAGCTTTTCCCTGTGGATGTTCCCATCCAGCATCCAGCCAAGGGGGCAGTGGTTGTCCTCCTCCTCCTCCCACCTCCATCCTTTCTAATTCCCTCATGGACTGAACTGTGGCTCCCGAGCTCCAGGCACCCCCTGGGATCCAGAAAGGATCTCTGGTTGCTCCCAGGACAGCCCTTTTCCTCCAGAGCATCCCTAGGGCCTTGGTGCTGCCTCTTCCCGACTTCCCAGCATCTCCCCCTGGATCTGAGTGCAGGGGCTGCTCCCTGGACCACCCGGGGGTTCCTCTTCCCACCCCAAAGTGGAGAGGGTCACACGTGGTGGGCTGAAAAAAGAGGACCCCTCTCTTGGGAATCCCTTCTGGGAGTTTTGCAGGAACACCAAAAAGCGAAACAATATCATCCCACAGCCAAACAAACTCAACAGAGCAGTAAATGAACTGGTTTGGGAATCCTTTTGTCCTGCTTGCAAGGAAATCACTCAGTAACAAAAGTCTCAATGACAATAACTTCACTTTATTGTGTTTTTAACTACTGAAATTCAGCAGCCACCGTGGAGGGTAAGATTTATACAATTAGCTCTTTATTAGTGTTGAAATTTTAATGAATAGGGCTCTCTTTCTGTTCCTGGAATATTTAAATGCAATGGCATTTTCCCCTTTTTGATGGTATCTGCCTCGGTGTCTCCTTCACTTCGTAAACAGGGACACATCAAAGATTTTGCCCCACTGTAAAAGGCTCAGAAATGTATTTCAGTGCTCCTACATGCCTGCTTTGCCACACTTCTCAGAATATGGAACTTATTTTCTTTTCTGAGTGTCTTAAAGGACTTAGCACCCCTTCCTTTTCAGCAATCTTCTTTGCCTTTGCTGCGCACTACGGTCCTCCTAATAAAACAAAATATTCAGCCTCCCATTTTACAAGCTTTTAAAAGAACACCAGACTCCAGCGACTTGGTAAAACCTCCTTTTTTTAACCAAAGCTTAAGAAAAAGAAGAAGAAAAAAGGAGTAGATAACTTGGGAATGTGTGGCATTCTTATTTGCCTCCAAAGCCTTTGATTTGACAGGGTTTGCAACCACATTTTGTACTCAGTGGGTCAAAACAAGCAGTGACTGGGTCTGCTTATCTGGGGCTGTGCAATTCCTTGGTGGGAATAACTCTCTTCACATAAAATCTGAGATATTTCTTGAGCAAAACCTAACTTTGCCCCTCTGCACTCAGAAAGCAAAGGAACTCTGGCAGTTTTTATATCAAGGTGGGGAGGAAGATGTATGTTTAATTGGATTTTGAAATCTTTATTGCATGTGTTTGTGAGAAGGATCTTTAGTCAGGCCTGAGGGGAGAATGTTTTGTCACTATAACAATATTATAATCTCAGAGTTTCGGGTTTTTCCTTCTCATTCATTGAAGGCTCTTCGACTTCCAGCTTTGCAAGTCTTTAAGGCGGCCTCAGAGAACTCTGAATTGGGTCCTAAATTCTGCAAACGGACTGAAAATTCAAAATCCAGCAAAAAGAGACACAGCAGGAGGTTGGCAAAAAAATTCCACAAAATCTAGTGACTACTGAAAGCACATTTCTCATTCTCAAAATTCTGTTTAAGCTGTTTCTATAATATTTCCATTATTTTGCTCCAGGAGTGTTTGATTTCTACGAATGAAAAGGAGTGATTTCAAACCGAGGGAGGTGGTGATTGTTTTCACAGAGCCATTTCCTCCAGCGCTACATTTCTAAAATCAGTATAAAGATAAAAAGCCGGCCCTTTTCTGATGACATTGATCTTATTTATTTGGCACCGACAATCCAATCGGCTTTCTTTTGATGACAAAGGATGGGAAGAGGTTTTGAGCTGAGGAAATGCTTTTTCTCTGCATCAGCAGAAAGAACAGAGAGAGAGAAAAAGCTGAAATATCCGTGGTGGATCTTCAGCCCCTGCTCATGGCAGGGTGTGCAGCTGAATTCTGTGAGAGCAGCTCCTTGGGCTGGAGGTTTTTATTGAAATGCCTATTGAGCAAAACATAATTCATGCTGCTGCTCGCCCCTTAAAACAGGAAATAATATCCCCATTTAACTTAATCACAATTTAGATTACATGTGCATATTTCTAAACAAGTGCTGTAGATGGAGAGTTTGGTAGCAATAATATTTATGAATTACACTTTTAGTTAGCAAAGGAAAATGTGTGACCTCTTACATTTTGTTTGACATTTGAATTTGGTATCCAGTATATGTGACAGGGGTGATGGATGCTTATTAACACAGTGTATAAACAGGAAATGCTTCTAAGCTGACCATTTATTAGTGCAGTGTGTGTTCAAACTGAAATTTGAATTTTAGCTGCAGTGTTCTTCTCTGACGACTGCAGAGCTGAAATAGAAGGTGGATTTCTTTTCTTTATTTTTTTAATTATTATTTTTTTTCCCCTGCTTGCTTTTCTCTACAGAAGGGACAGATTGAAACAGTATGAATTTTATACCTCAAGCAGTCACCCCTATGGAGCTTGAGGAAGTATCTGAGCACAAAGACTTTTCTATGAGCTGTGAAAAATAGAGACATAGGAAACGTAGCCAAGGGAAGGATTTTGTAGAATCCCCAGTGAATTTTCCTGGGTTAAATAAATAAATATATGCACCCACCCTCCCCTCTGTGCCCTGATGTTTGCACTGAGCCATTTCCCCTCTGCTTCACAAACCCATTGCCTTCCCCAGGACTCTGACAGCTGAGCCACTCTGGATCTGTCCTTTGCAGGACTGGAGACATCATAATTTTTCATTCACACGTAATTGCTCTTTTTAAATAACCCACCCTTAAATTCCTGACAAATATCTGACCGGCTTTGTCAAGGAAAGTCTCAACACTTCATTTTTTCAAAGCAGAAGTGAAAAATTCCCCCTATTTAGAAGGTTCCTTCCAGCAGGGAACAAGAATACAGTTTTTCTGAAAAGAAGCCGCTCCTCTCCAATTTTCCTGATGATTTACTGGGGGAAATATAGAATAATACAGAGAATTTATTGCCCTTTCTGTGTCACATTTAAAACCAGCCCTCAGGAGAGAGAACATGAGTCTCTTTTTCCTAAGACTTAATATTCCAAAGCGTTTGTATTAAAAATTATTTATTTAACAAAATAACTTTGATGACACGGCAAAATATCTCAAAAGGAAGATTTTATTTTTAATATTTTTGTCTAAAGAGTCCCACTTTATTGTGCAGTGTAGGTCAAGGAAATTATTCTGCATGTAAAATTCAGCAGAGAGCTTCCATGTGGATGTTAAAAGCAGCAGGTATAAGAGCATCATGACCATTATTGTTAACATGAAATACTCCTCCAAAATCCCCAGCTTTCCCCACTGCAGGACCCAATCCCAGGGAGGTTAGCAACCTGGAAATTGGAACTGGCAGATCTTTAATCTAACATTCTGCTCTGCAGTGGAAAAAAGTAACGTCTTTATAGATGAGAGTCAAAGGTTAAATTTAGTTTGTATCGAATGACAAAAATATGCTTTTGGTGAGGTTAGATTCTCATGCTCAGAGCAATTCAAACTGTAATGAAAGCAAACATTGAAAGAGATAATCCCATTAAAGATGAACTATTCACTTTAACCTCAAATATTTGGTAACTAAAATAAAACCATCCTAGAAGGAGGATGAAGTTCAGCTCTGAAGGGAAACTGGAACTCAATATTATCCTCAGACTGCACGGGAGGGGAAAAAAAAAGAGCTCTCCTGTTTCTAAAATAAAACCTTATTTTGGGGAAACAAATTAATGCGTGTTCTCCTCTTGAGGTCTACACAAAACAGTGGTGACCTTTTGGGAAGTGTGTGCCTGTGCTCTGCAGGGTGAATGGTGCTTTCCTCTGAGCCAGGGAAAGCCATGAGAGAGCTGAGGGGCAGAGGGAGGGACGTGTGACAAGTGGCTCAGGGGTGGTGGCATCTCAGTGTCTGCTTCTCCTCTGCCCCTTCCAGCATTAACAGCTTTGGGATGTCCTCCCATCTCTCAGTCCTGCAGCTGAGAGGGTTCTGAGAACCTTCTGAGGTTCTGAGAAGGTTTCTGAGAAGGTTCTGGGAAAATCCTCAAGTCTGAACTCAGAATAAAGTCCGGAACAACCCTGATTTCAGTGTCCCCAGCCTGTCCCCTGTGCCACCACAGCCTGGCACCAGTGGCACTGCTGACCTGGGGCTTGGCCCACCTTTGGAGGTCCTGGAGGTTTAAAATTACCCACTTCTCTGAACGAAAAGGGGAGCAAGAAATACTTTTAAAGCCCCGTTGCTAAAGAATTGAGCTCTTTCAGATAATATGACAAAGCTTTTGACTTCCAAGAAATACCAACAAGCATCTTTAATCCCTGAACTTCTGATACCCATTGAGAACTCACCCCTAAATGCAGCCACAGCCAGAGTCTTTCTTCATTCCCAGAGGCCTGGATGATGATTTAAAGAATTTAGGAAGAGTCTCGTACTCTTTCCTTTTACAACTTAAAATAGACTGGAAAGATTTTTTCTAAAAATTTTTTTTTCAAGGTTAGGGGAAAAAAAAAATCATAGACTGACATTTCTTTTTCATGCCAAGTTTCAGCCTGGAGAAAATTTTATGACTGAGTTCTAATCCCCCCCAACCCCTGGTTTATACCAGAAATGCTGACACAATGATAACTGCAGCGTTATGAATGCTCTGCTCTGATATTTATTGCTCCCTCGTGCCAGTTGGGGTTAATCCTTATTAAATGCATTCATTTTCTGGCCTGGTGGAGAGCAGATCACTCGGTGATCAGGCAGAATAGGGGTCCCTGGTAGCATTAATGGGAGATATCACAGAAGACACAGTAAGTGAGGAGTCTTTCAGGGGCTACTGGAGGTGTTTTTGAGGATTAAGTGGCTTTCTCGGGGGGCTGGAGCTCAAATCTGGAGTGGCTGTGTCTAGGAAGGGTCTTTGCTGCAAGGGAACAGCACAGGCTGAGAAATTTGGTTGTTTTAGCTTCAAGGAAGGGTAAGAAAGGGAACATGACGTGATGGGATATCCCCACAGTCAGCAGTGGAACAGATCCCACTGATGAATTAATATCCCAGGTGGGATATCTAGGTGTGATACCCTCAAGTGCCCTGTTTGGCAGTGTTGAAAGAGTGAAGGATTTCCAATGTCCCTGAAGGGGCTCAAGAAGCATCTGATGATGCTCTCAGGCACAGGGTGTGACTCTTGGGAATGTCCCATGCATGGCCAGGAGCTGGACTTGATGATCCCAAGAGGTCCCTTCCAGCTCAGCATATTCAGTGATTCCTGTTAAATATCTACCAGCTTATTCTTTTAATATTGAAATTGAAAATTACAGTTTAACTGTATTCAAAAGTCGTTCACTTCCAGCCTCATACACAGGGAAATTTGGGCAGCAAAGGAACTGGAACTCTCAGCTCTGTGGGATGATGGGCGGATTTTCCCTAGGGATTTACACACCTCCACAATAAACTGGACAAACATGCAGGGAAATTGCAGATTTAGTTTGGAAAAGGGCAGGATACAGAAGGCATTTCTGCATTTTGCTCTTGCTCTGGGGTCTCCAGGAGGAGCCTGAGCTCACCTGCCAAGCTCAGCCTGCAAACCTCAACCAAGGGGCTTTCTTGTGATGCAAAAAAACTCCCAGGACCAAAGGAGGGAGCGTGTGTGCAAAGTTCACCACGAGTTCAGTGAATGATCATATTTTCCCCACAATAATAAATACTTCTATAATTTATAAATGCCTTGAAAGACCGAGATATGTGGGGGATGCAGAATCAAAGTGGCTTGACAGCAGAGAGACAAAGGAATGAGCCAGAGAGTGAACTGACTACTAAAATTCCTCCTCTCTGATTTGTTTCTTTTAGAACTCGTCCCCAGAGAAAAGGCTGCACTTTCTAGAGAGGCTTAAAAAATCAAAAGAAATCCTCTGGGCTTGTGAACAGCCAAGAAGAATTTAAAAAACCTTCAATTGGAACACAGAGTCAAAGAATAATACTCAAGATTTTCTCTGCTTCTATTTGATAATTGTTTTTTTAAAATATGAGCAATGAGAGGGAGAGAAAAGTCAGGCATTTGGTAAAAAGATTAAAATCTGAGATATGTTTTCTTCAATGTTCTGCCTTGTTACATTGAAGCTCTCTAGTAAAACAGAACCAAAGTGATTTTCATCAGAACTACTTAAAAGAAACCCAAGAAATGTTCCAAAGAACAGAAAGCCATGTTGTCAGCATTAGGAAAAACATGACTGTTTTTATTAAAGAGTCATTTCGAAAGAAAACGGGCTAATGCTCTTTCCCTTGATATTCAGCGGGGCTGGAAATCAAAATAAAAATATCTTTATTTTTGTTTCAAATTTCCACAGGGCAAAAAGCGATGTCATGACCTCATCCAACAGATGAGAAATAGGAAAATGTTCATGTGAAGAAAAGAGCCACTGGAATGTTCCGGAAGGTGCCTTTAACAAGGAGGCAGAAAAGGCTCATTTCCATTTCCCTCCTGTTGGGTCCAAAGGGGTTTTAATGTCGAGGACTCCAGGGGAGCAGGACACACCAAGCACATCCTGAACATCCCTGTGGGTTTCAGTGGGAGCTGAGAGGGGTCAGGGCATGGAAGGATAGGCAGGGCCAGCCAGATATTGCTGGCAAACACAGGCACCAAGCAGCTGATGAAACATCTGACCAGGGAATTATGAAAAGGAGAAGAGAACAATATTAAATCCCACTGGAATATTTGCAGGGGTGCCAGGACTTTGCATGGAATGACAGAATCATTCAGGTTGGAAAAGACCTCCAAGATCATCAAGTCCAACCTTTCACAGCCTTTCCTGTGGAATGAGGAGGAAAATTCAGAGGTTCATTCCTTACTTTTAGGGCTGCTTATCCTCCCTCTAATTTGTTCTCTGCCTTCATTTAGGAGAAGGATTGAGCTCTACAACTGGGAAAAAAAATGTTTTCTCACCCATCAGCCATTTGACAGAGAGAGGGATTCTCCCAGAAATCAAACACAGCCTTTTATGATGTGCCCCACCAGCATGGACTGGTCCAACAGGGCTTTGTTCATCTTTGAAGTTCGCAGCTTAAGTGAGCCAGGTCTTTTTATAAGGCTGCAAGTGAAATTGTCTGGAGAATGAAACCATTTGCAGCTGGTGGAGCGATAAAGATGGTACAGCACCTCCCTTCTATTTGCCCCTCGTTTCCTTGGGGAGAGAAGAAAAGGAAAAAGGGAGAAAGGGGCAAATAAAAGCGGTGGAAGAAAAGACAAAACTCCAACAAACAAAATTCTTTTGACAACTCAGCGTTGAAGGAGTAAGTGAGATTTCTGGCAAACCCACCAGGACTCTGAAGACAAGCTGACTGCTGCAGTATTTATGACTTTGCTTTCATGAAACCTCTGACATCAAGGACTTGGTAGTGACTGATTTTTGTCAGCATAATGCTGCAGGAACTGGAAGTGACAGATGATTTTCTTGGACACGAAGCCTGCGCGTAATGGCATGAGAAAGAGGACATAAAAAAGTCTGCCTGAAGCAGCTTAATGTGGCCCTGGAGAGCAGAGCTGTTATCACAGCTTAGTGATGCAGGCACAGCAGGAGGACTGGATGCTGCAGTCAGACAGGATCCCAGAGGCTGGGACTGGCAGGAGGAGCTCCAGCTGAGGAAGGAGCCTCCAGAAATGCAATAGAAACTGGCTTTATCCTGCCATGTCTATCCCTTGCATTGCAGCACCACGAGATCAAATGCAGCTATGACAAATTCCTGGGGCTTGTTACTATTTTCCAGGATGTAGTCCCAGCAGATCTGCTGTTTTTAAACCTAGAGGCTGGTGGGCAGCCAGATCTTCTCTGGAGACCTCTTGGATTGCACCTCATGCACTGTAGCCTTGCTTGATCTCAGTGGGAATGCTTTGAGCTGGAGAGTTGGTGTTCACATATTATGGTGCAAAAAAGCAACATCTTTTCAAACCCCAAACTATTTATTTGTTAAAACACGGTTTTGTTTTGACTTGCCTAAATACTGACCTTGAGATATAGGCTTTATTCAAGGCATAAGACTGCCTGAATAAAAAACCAAAGCAAAATACTTTATATATGCTTATATCAGAAGTGGAGAAGATTACCCTTCTGAATGGGAAATACAAGTGTTGGTGGCCCAGGGAAATACTGTCACAACGGGGCAGTGCCTCACTCTGGAAAGTGTTGCAACCCCTTTTGTCTTTTTTCTCACATAGAAAAGGGAAAATGAGTAACTACTAACTTGAAACATCCCTGTGTGTGAGGCTGTTAGTGGGAATTTGTAATTCATACAATCCCACCGAATGTGACAGGATTTCCAAGTACTGAACTGGCAGGCACTTAGAGCTGCTGTAAATTAACCCACACACGAACCCGCCGGCTCTGTCCTTTCTGTTCGTTGCCTCATTTCAGCTGAATTGACAAGACAGGATTTCTCCCTGGATCCTGGAACATCACACACACCTGTCAAGCAGAAGCTTCAAGTCAGCCCTGGGGAACATCCTTAGAAGACAGTCCTGCAATACCAATGAACTCTCCAGCCATTGGCACTCTGGTTCTTTAATAGGATCATTGATTTAAGAACACACTGACCAAACCACTGTGATTTTCCTGTGCATGCTCAGGGCAGAGTATGTTAATACCTGGGGCTTGCACCCCTGCCTGCACACCCACAGGTGAGGGCAGATCTCAGCAGCAGGCAGAGGGCACTGCCTTGGGTCTAAAGTGCTGCCAGGGGAGGGCAGGGAACAGGTTGCCCAGAGAAACTGTGGCTGTCCCATCCCTGGAAGTGTCCAAGGCTGGGTTGGACAGGGTTTGGAGCACCCTGGGCTAGTGAAAGGTTTCCCTGTCCATGACAAAGGAGCTGAAAAAGGAGAGCTTTAAGATCCCTTCCAACCCAAAGCATTCCATGTAAGCCCCCTCCCCAGGCAGTGGCTGCACTGTTACACTGCCCTGTGGGATGCACTAAGGGATGCCTGTGCAGGAATTCTGGCTGTCAGTGACACACAGCCCCAAGTCACTAAGATTTTACAGCAACTCCCCTGAGTGTCACTGGTATCTCCTAGGCAATATTCCAATATTCTGGCCCCACTGCTTGGCCAAGACCTGGCCATAGAGAGCACAGCCACGAGCTCTGCTGCCCTGGGGCTGCCATGGACAGCCTGCAGTACCTTCAAACAACTGTTCCCCTGACTTCTTTCTCCCAAAGACTCATATAAGAGGCTTGAGTGTTCACCTGGGTCCAGGAGAGACCCTCTCCACTCCTCTGGAGCTGGGGAGTCACCGAGTCTGCACATGCAGGTCTCTAAATCCTGGCTGCCTGTTCAGAAATGGGGATGGCAGCCACCAGCTCAGCCATGGGCTAAGAAAGCACATGAAATGTTGCCTTGTGTTTCAGAAAGAACATCTTAACCCAGCAGGATTTTGCTGGCTGCTTTCATGCAAAACCTGTTGTTTGTTTTGAACGAGAGGGGAGGATTCAGCTGAAGTTTAAACTGGCTTACAGTGTGTCACTGATTTTTTTTTCCTTTTTTATTGTATTTTTTCAGTGTTTGCTGGCTCCTAAATTTACGAACTATTTTTAAAGGACTCCTTACACAAGCGTATTTAGGCGGTTTAAATTTGTTCTTAATAAGTGGAAAGATTTACTAAAACAGGCCTGATGTGATGACTTGGGAGGGATTATTCAGCACTGATGCCAATATATTCCAGACAGCCTGAAGAATTAAGCACTCTGGGTGTCGAAAGCAAAGTGAGTATCACCTAACACTCTGCTGATGGAGCTCTGGTCTGCAAGGGGAGGAATCCAGGGCAAACCAAAGGACTGCACGGAGGGGAAAGGCAGGTAAGAGCTCACTTTGCATTTTTATGGGAGCTTTGCAGATGGTGATGTAGCCAAGCTCTGCAAGGAAACCTGCCCCCCAAAGCTGTGAGGCAAAGCCCAGCTCTGATAAGCGATGTGCTGCACAACTGCACTCCTGCCAAGTGCTGCTGTCACTCACCAGGCACACTTAGCCTGGTTTATTCCAAAGTGAATTGGATTCCAGGGTGAGGAATTTTCCTCTGACCCTCTTATCCTGCTTGGGGTTTCACTTTTCTTTAAGGAAACGGATTTAACAGCTTACAAACAGAATTTGTTAACAGGTTTTAGAGATCATCTCTCAGGTGGGGAAGGAATCCCAAGGAATTTCAGACACTTCCAAAGGATCAGGGCGTGCAGGTAGCACTGGCATAAGTGGAAGCAGAGTCCTGGCAGGATGGCACATCCTGTGAGGAATGCTTTCCAGGGAGATCGTTCAGGAGTTGATGCATTGAGAAATAACCCAAAGGAATGCCAGGAATTATTCCCCAGGATGAAGTATTTACAGCTACTTGCTTTTTTGGTGAACCAGGCAGGCTCAGTTCCATTTGATGGACCTGCTGGTGCAAGTCTGAGTGATCTGCAGAAGGCAGAGGTGCCAACTTTTATCATCCCATGTCCTGATTCTGATCAGTTTTCCTGAGTGTTTTCCCAGATCACATTCCATTGACAGCATGGAGCTTATTGGTCAGTAGTCCTGGCTTTCTTCCTCATGTTATAATCTAATATAGTCTGTTAAATACCTATTTAAAGGTGAGCTTGATTTATTAGGGTTGTTTCCTCTAACAGCCACAAGGATGTTTTAATATTGTTAATGGAAAGAGAGAAGGCTGCTTTAATTGCAAATGGTCAGACTCATCCATGGGCAGAGCCTTGAAAATCCTTTTTGGCTCCATGGGGATACTAATTTATTTGATTTATGCTGGAAATCCTGAGGTTGTAGAGGTTTCCCCTTACCTTCTTTGGTCAAGTGGCTTTGCCATTCCAGACCACACATGACCCTCAGTGTCACAACAACCCACTGACCATTCAGTTCATCCATTCTGTGCTCAAGTCATTGTCAGAAATTACTGACATTTCCCTGGCACTGCAAAGGTGCATTCCCTACCATCACTTGAATGTTTTATTAACAAGCAGGTGGAACCAAACACTTCAGGAAGATATTGCAACTGCAAGAACCTGGCTTGGGATCTGACTGGAATATTTGTCTCATGGTAAATGAGTTGAGCATAACAGGGGGCAGAAATGTGAATGGCAACACGACCAAGGCCACTCCAGTTCCATGACATGGATGGGGTATCAAACAAGTCCAAAAGTGCTGCTGGTGGCATTGCTGCTCTTTGGGTTTTAACCACAGAAATCAGCAAGTCTGAAAGGTGCCAGGCTGAGGTCCAGGACTTTCTGGGATCTGCAGAAGGGTGTTTGCTATGAAGACTGGAGAAAGCTGCACTTGGCATGTCCTCCTGTGTGTCATAGCTGGAGATCAAAGCTCAAATTCCAAATCTTGCTTCACATCGTTCCTTCCACAGCTATAAAAACTGAGAACAGCATGACGTGCTGGAGGCCTTACCCCAGGAAAGAAGTTCTGCACACCAAAACCATGGATTTTTGGGGTTTTTTTTTGGTTAATTTTTGTTGTTGTTGCTGTTGCTGCCGTGTTTGTGAGGAGTAATTCGAAGATGTCTCGCCTACAGTGAGCCAGAGCTAACTGCAAGATAAACACTGTGACACAACTTGCTTTATTTCTATTTTTATCTATCAAGTAGTCACCTTTGAAACCAAGGCCTGCAAAGTTTCAGCCAGGGAAAGGTGCCAATTCCAAGTCTGGAATCTCACTTGTGCTACACACACAATTCCCTCTTGGCTTGCTTGGGCTTGGGCTTGCTTGGGCTTCCCTACAGCTAAACACTAGCCAGGAAAGTTGGGATCCAGATGCCCGTTGGATTACACACAATTTCATCACCAAACAGCACAGAGGGATGTCAAGCTCCTAACTTCCAGTCTGGAGGGCAGATCCAGCTGAGGTCATTTTGTGCTGAACTCCCACCCCCAGCATTCCCCATTGGCCGTGCAGCTGGAAAACAGCGTCAGGATCTTTGTGTTTCCATGGCTAAGGACTCCCTCTCTGGGAACTAAACACTTCAGTGGGACCTGGATCTGGCTGTCATCCTTGGATCTTCCTCTCTCCTGCTCTCGTGAGCATTAAAAACCTCTATTAGCTTTGCTTAGCAGCTAAATGACTTTGGTCTACATTATTTCTTCATAAGGAGTTATTCAGTTAGAAGATCTGATTCCCATTTGTCTGCTCTGTAAAGCATCTCAAATGGGAAGTCAATTGTACTGGGATTTTCAAGTCCCCAACCCCAATCATCCCAACCTCTCCCCTGCCCCAACCCTCAGGTATTCCTGCAGCCTCTTCATTGCAGGAAAACGAATTGGCTGGATCTATATGAAGCAATTTTGGCAGGGAAAACCACACTCAGCTGAAAGATACGTTTTCAGCCTTTTGGATAGAGTTTCAACTTTCAAGATAACTGTTCCTTTGAGAGGCTCCAACTATAAATCCCAAAGTGCCCGCAAGGAGCTGGGAAGGAGCCAAAAATGCCAAGTCAGGGGAAAATAATTGTTTTCAAATGGTGACAAACCTGCAAGGTCGGCAGAGAGCAGAGGAGCTGGATTGGTGGATGGAGATAGCCCTGAAACTCAGGGCTCGGAGCTCTGGACACAAACCAGAGCCCAGGGTCTCCACTGGGTGTTTGGCTGCTGCAAATGCAGGAGGGAACTGCTCTGCCCTGCTCTAACTCACACAGCAGAAAAGAGATTGAAAGAGAGTCCAAAGCCATCGGGCACAGACGGGCTGTGCAGTGCGAAAGCTTTGGCTCGTTCTGGTTCCCTTTCCCAGAGGTGAAAAAAAAAATGACAGGGTTTGTATTTTTTACGTTATTGCAATGAAAATAATTTGACAGCTCAGTCTGGAGGGTTTTTGCGGTGTCGTTGTGAAAGGCTGTTTGAAATTGTGCAAAGCAATACAATAATTACACAGTCAAGGATGTCGAAGAATGACTGATACTGCGAGTGGAGGTTGGGAATTTGCCACTGGTGTGGGTCCAGATTCCTGCATGCCCTGGACAGGTTCCTACACAGGGTGGGAGGGGTCCCCGAGCTTCAGGAAAAGCACTGCTTTGAAACTGCAGTTGCAAGTCATGAGGAATCAGCTTGAGGGAGCCTGCTGATTACTTTCTAAGGATATCTACGTATAAAAAAAGTATGCCTGGGGATATAAATCAGCATAGCTGTGCTGGCTGCAGCTCAGCTGCATCCATCTCTCCAGCTGAGGATCTGGACAAAAGTACTTAAGCAACAGAGAGGACTGAGAAGTACCAGAACACCTTTAAAGCTGATGTGCCAGCACGCAAGAGAGGCGTTCAGCTGCATGCTGGGGGCTTCTTTCATCTGGGGCAGTTAAAGCAGGAAAGTGAACTTTAGATTCTCACAATTTTACTGCATCTGTTAAAGCAGTATTGGCTTTCAGCAACGAAATGAGTGTTCACGCCAAGTGTCTCTGCAGAATTTCGGGCACTCCACGAGCGGATAAAATTTCAATTGCAGAAACAAGAGAAAGTACCAGACACAAATGCACCACGTATTACATTTAAGGGAAGACAGTGAAGTGGGCAGGTTATACCGTGGGAATAGGCAGCAGCTGGTGGCTGACCCTGGTGTTATGACTAAGTCATCGATGAAACCACAGAAAAATTAAGAAAATTAGTAAGGAAGGGCAGCCTGTCTTTAAGAAATCCAGAAGGGCTGGTCTGCAGGCGAGCAGGGAACAGCTCTGATCTGGGCTTGGGCTCCATGCCGGGTCCCCTGTTCCCAGGCAGACGGAGTTGGCAACAGCCTGGATCACTCTCTGGTGGCCCCTCGGGCCAGAAAGAGGAGGGATATTGGCAGCTCAGGCAGGAACAGCAGCCAGGTCTCCTTGCCAGAACCCAGGTTGCTCCACTGGCAGGGAGAGAAGGGATAAAGCAGGGCCCCTCCAGTGCAGCAGGCACAGGGGCTTGTGGGGAGACACCCCAAAAGGACCTGCAGCCGTGCCAGGGGGGACATGGTTGGAATGGCCAGGCCAGGTGGCATTCACCTGTGCAGGTGGCACTCACTTGTCCATGTGGCACTCACCTGTCCATGGCACTCACCTCTCCATATGCCACTCACCTGTTGGTGGCTCTCACCTCTCTATGTGCCACTCACCTGTCCATGGCACTCACCTATCCATGTCCCACTCACCTCACCATATGCCACTCACCTATCCATGTGCCACTCACCTGTCCATGGCACTCACCTCTCCATGTGCCACTCACCTGTCTGACAGTCCTTTGGAGGTGATCCTGGGGTGGTCCCTGCTGTCCTGGCCAGGTGGTCTCTGTGCAGCAGAGCCAGCCAGTGGTGCAGCCTCAGCAGTGACTCCCTGTCCCACCTGGCCAGAACCCTTTGGGGCACAGCGTGGAGATTTCCTGGAGACATCTGTGCTCTGGAGCTCTGCTTTCCCCACGCTCAGGGCTCGCTACACATGTCTTTTCTCTTTCCACTGCTGCTCTGGACAGGCCTCCTGCTCATCCTTTCAGTTCATTAAAAGAGCTTCAACCCCTCCTCCAGCATCCTGGAGAAGTCAGCAGTGGCAGGAGCGACAGGCAGAACTTGTGCTCACAGCCCCTGCAATCACCTTCTGTCTAGGTGGGGGTCTCTCTCAGTGATTCTCTGGCTCTTCTGCTTTTCATCAGCTGCAGAGCTGCATCTCTGGGATTATCCTCTCAGCATCTTTGTCTACCCCTTCATGTCTCAGGCTTTGGCCTGTTAGTCCACTTATAACTTGTCTCAATTCCAACCTCATCCTCCTGCAAGGGTAACTCACAAATAAAGCAAGGTGGGAGTTGCCAGGTTAATGTGCTTTCCTTGAGCCCTCAGGGGAAGGTCCTGAACATGATTTCTTCCGCTTGGATGGAAAGAGGAATTTCTGTTAGAGCCTCCATGAAATTACACTCTTCTTTTTTTATGAAATGTAAAACAAAGTAAATATTACCTTAGAGTCTCTTATTCGTGTTGCAATAAAATGAGACACTTCCTTGGAAATAAGTTTTAAGACATGAGCCTTGTAATGTTGGGATTTATTGGAGTGGAGTTCACAGCTGACCTGAGGTCTGGAGGGTTTGGAAGCAACAGTCTATGTGAACTTCCCCTCCTCCAGCACATGAGGTGCAAAACTGGCCAGTTATTCCGAGACTTCCCCACCCTTCATAGGCTCGTGTGCTCATATATCTCTCCTGGTACATAAAGAATGACATATTGCAGTGAATCTGCTAAGAATAGCTTGTAAAATACATCATTATATGAATCAGCCTCATTAGAAGTCTCCTTCTCTCATGATTTAAACCAGACACAGCACTTGCAGGAATGGAAACCAGGTTTTTTTTTTTTCCCTCTCCTGCTGGCTCGTTGGGCTCAACCAAATGTTGAAACAGAAGAAAATAATTCTCTGAACTCAAGGCCAGAAGTAGAAAGTAAGGACTGCATTACCCTGATGCCTCTCTGGCGTAATTAAGGTCTTGGGTGTTTCCCTGCATAGATGACTTTCCAGTTTCATTAACAAAATACTGTGCTGCTCTTCCAAAAGGCACAAAGCTGCATTCCTTGCATACTCCCAATCCCCCTGACTCAGGACCCTGTAACACCTCACTTTCAGCATCCTCAGCCGTTCCAGGCTTTGCTCCCACAGCTGCTGCTGTTTATGGAGGGGATTACAGACACGGTGCCTGTGATAGCAGGAGACAAGGCTTGGGGACCCAGGGGACCTCTCTCAGCCCCCTTTTATGCAAGGACTGGTGCACCAGATGCCATGATTACACTGTGTGTTCCAACTGCTTGTCTGCTGGTGCAACCCCTTGCCAATTTAGTCACTGAAGTTGGGGTTTGACCCCAGATGAGACTCCAGTCGATGCATTTGGGTGACACTCCATGGATGGCTGCAGCTCTGGGCTGGTGGCCACGTCATGCAGGACCCTTGGTAACAAAGGGATGGCTCTGTGCTCCAAGGCAATGAAACAAAGTCTTTCCTCTCCATTTGTAGGGCTCACTGATGAACTGCAGGTACAGCAAGTTTTTAGTGTTTCTCACTTGTCGCTTCAGGGGCAGAGAACGTTGTGTTTTTTGCTGTTACTTCTTTTAAACCATGCCAACACACCCTCCACACCACACTGGCTTATAAACCTCTGGCTGCACTCTTCTGAATCACACTGATGTTTTAATTAACTGCTGTAAGATCAATTACTCACTACCCTTGGTTGTTCTGGCCTCCTAATGCTTCCAGCCATGTAACCCATTCTCTCTCCCTGGTTTGCTGTGCTTTTGCCACCAAGGAGCCTTGCTGGCTGAACACCACATTGTGTTTCTGTCTCCCACCCAAGATTTTGGGCCAAGGACATCACCAGGAGGCTTGTCACAATCAAGACATCGTGCCTTTGCAGGCAAGCTCTATTTATCTTGAGCTTACTTGTTTATTAGACCCTGCTTTGACTTTTGCAGAAATAGCTCAGAGCTGCAGTCTGGATGAACTTTTCCTCACAGAGGTGATAAGCAGCTTGCCCTTGGCTCACAGAAAGCACCACTTCTCATACCCAGAGGCTTTAAACACTGTCCTTCTATGCTGAGGTGTCCTCAGGCTGCTGTGGAACCAGCTGTGCCTTTGGGGGCTGCAAGTCTGGTCACTTCAGTGCCCCTGAGAGCATCTGCAGGCTGGATTTCAGTGCCAGGTTTGGTTGGAGGTAACAGGCCTGGTGGGATGGCCAAAAACTGTGCTAAATAAGCCCTGAGAGACCTGGACTGGGAGTTCTGCTCTGGTAAGGAAGGTTTGCAGGCTCTCCCGTGCTCTGGACATCTGGTATTTTTTTGTCAGTAGGAAATACAAATCCCTGATTTCCCTTCTGCCATAATTTGGCTGTTTTAGCTGGTGATCTGTGGATGGGGCCGAGGGCTCAGCATCTTCAAAGATGAAAAAGTGTTTGCAAAAACTCATGTACTCTTGTGGGATGGCACCTCACTCAGGTGGTGGCTTTTCAGGGCATAGAACAAACACATTCCCCCTCTATTTCCAGACTTGCTCATCCTTCCCCTCTCATTTCCTCTGTGTCATGATTTAAAGGAATTCTTTTGAACAACAATTCACACAATCTTCATGTCACCGCTGGTTCGGCCGTGACAGAAGTGGGTTTATTTTCTGTGTCCCTGACTTTGTGCCCCAATAACCATTTCCCAAGCCCTGCTGTGTTTTGCCACGGGACCGTGCATCCTTTGCAACACAAGCCTTGCCTCCTGCCCCTTGGATTTGCCGGCGAGGCTCTGGTACCCAGGCTGGGATTTCCCAGCTGTGTTCTGCCTGGTTTCCTATCACACACACAAAAGGAGGGAGCACACAGAGACAGCTCCGTGGCCTCTCCGAGCCTCAGACATCTCAGCTGGAACAACTGTTGCGGTTTGAAGCTGTTTGGTTAACTCCTTTGGCTAATTGATAACATCTGCACCTCCCCTGCCTCTCAGGCTGCTCTCAGATGGATGGGACAGTTAATACTGGCAGAGCTCAGATTCTGGAGCACTGAAAATTGTGTGAGAACCGGGGGGTGTCTTCAAATAATGCCTCCTTTATAAAGGCTCCTTTCACACAGTCACAGGAACAAGCCCAGAGACACCAATAAATAAACCCTCATGGTATTTGGCATTTCTCTCATGACTATGCTCAAATATAAGAACTTGTGTGATTTCACACTTTTCCCCCAACTCTGTTTTTCCCTACCATGTTTTCTAAGTTGGAAATTTACTTTTAGGCTTTAAATATTGGAATTAGTTTTTATTTTTCATTAGTGTTAATTTTTTTTGGTATTACAATAGATGGATCAGGAACTGGAACACGTGATATTTTAGTAAATAAAATCCCTGTATTCAGGCTCACTCCTGAGGTCTGGTAATACACAGTGACACCATATAGGTCCCAAGGAGACATTATGGTTGTAATGGAAATATCATATATCTCATATCCCAGGTCTGATATATCAGCTCAGCAATAAAAAGAAACAGGATATTTGCAACTATATTTTAACAGGGATTTTGCTGTTACCATGAGAACATGGATTACTTGGAAATTTTGGTGAGAAAACTCTTTAATGGTTTCATCAGTGTCTAAGCCCAGGGGATTTCAGTTCTCTCACTGCTCTGGAAATAGCTCTGAATGCAGGGAAAGTCAGAAATGTTTGTTGGTGTCTGCCTGTACCTCTCAGGGTCAGGTCAGATGGTCCCTTCTGTGACGAAGACTAGAAGGCTTGACAATGCTCAGCCAGCCAGGAGAGCCTCATGAATTTCCTTATAAAAAGAATTTTTTAGGATTCAGGGGGAGTTGTGTTACATAATCCTTCAGAAACAGGATTTGACACAGGATGGGGCTATCCCCTTTATGAAGCCCCCAACACAACCTGCACACTGCCATGTTATTATTGCAGTTCTTTTCTTTTATGCCCTTTCAGCGTCACCAACATCTACAAAAGAACAGATAAAATCCCAAATACAGATCTCATAACTTCATGTAGTGCACACTCAACACATTTGGTCTTAATCTGGGTGCCTGGACTGGGACAAATTCTGCAGGGCTGTAATAAAATAAATATTTTCCTGCACTGAGAATGGCTCAGCAAAAGGTTCAGTGTCAGGTCAGCAAAGGGAGCTCTTTAACCACGTTTTGCTGGACATCTCAGGAATTGTCAGAGCTCCATGGGGGCTGGTGGAGGGCAAGTGGTGAATGTATTCACCTCTTGCTCATTTTAAAAGGGAAGAGCTGAGCCCCAGTGTCCAGAAATAAAAACGTTGCCACCAGAAAAATAAAAATGAAGAGTGAATGAAGGACTTTTGATTGGAATTCCCTCTCCTCCTCTGCTCCAATTGGATTATTGCAGAGCAAAGGGAATGAGCAGCCCAGGCCCAGGTGAGGAAGGCTGAGCTATTTAACAATTGGCAGTACAGGGAGAGCTCCTTTAATTGTTTTTTCTAACAAATCTAACCCACCTGTTCTGCCATTTTAATGCAGGAAATGTGAGCCACAGGTGCCTTGTGAAAGGGAAGGCAGAGGTGCTGGGGAAGGAAAAGTGTCTTTCTTCTGCAGTGACTGAATGTTTTGTGTCACAGCACCACAACTGGGGTAGAAATAACCTGAACTGAGAAGGATTTGATAAGGTCAGTAGTTTCCTGTTCTTTGCACTCATGTTGTTTATGAGTTGACTATGGATGAGCAAAAGAGCCCATCTCCCTGCCAGGTCGTTCAAAGCCTCTTCCTAAAGAGGTTGTGCCTGTACTAAAACTCTTGGTAACCATATATTTGTTTTCTTGTTGCCTTTTTTTATGGTTGGGTACCGCTGCAAACTCAAAATAGTTCCCTTTCAATTTAGTGGGAGTTAAATATGAACTTTAGAAATAAAATTCAGTTCATTAGGTGGAGATTACTTAGATTAAACTGATTTATGGAGTATCTGTTCTAAAATTTGATACTTTTCTAGTTTGAGAAGTGGTTCATCCTCACCCTAAGCATGTATTTAGTTATTGAATGTTCTCTCTTTTGGACCAGACAAGCATTTTCTTCATTTCCAGGCTCATACCATCCCATATAAAGAACTCAGAGGTTTGACCAAACTCATAAAGAGGACTGTGAGCAGAGCTGGAAATAAGAGCAGGGATTTTGGTTCTAGGTGTTGTATCTCTGACTAATTAATTATCCCTTGATGTGATTCAGCTTCACAAAGGTCAGCCATACCCCCAGGGATTATCTGAGCTCAGAGCAAAGGTACTGGGTGCACCTTTGCACACCTGGCTCTGCAAGAATCCATCCTGGCTCCCCCCAGAAGTGGATGATGCTCTGTACCTGGGCCTGAAGGGTTTGCTACTCACCAGAACTCAGTAAATGCATCCCAAGGGGTCTCAGAACTCATGGAAGAGCCTAGTTCTCCTTGCTCAAAGAATTGTGTGTTTATTGAGACACTTCAGAGGCTCCTCTGGGAAGAGCAGATGGCTCTCACGATTGGCCTTACTACAAAAATCTTCATTTGTGATGTATTTTCAGCAGAGGACTTTTAAGGGAAAAGTGGTTGAAGAATCTGGGTTTTTGTTCACTGGCTGTCAGGGAGGGGTTGATGTGTCCTGTCCTTGCAGAAACTGCTTAAGTGAAAGTATTTCTTTATGCCCATGGCCATTTATCCTTTAATTTTGGAGCAGCACTAATCTCCCCCTTTTCAGGGTGTGTCAGTGCACTTACACACTATGATAAGTTGCTCAGCACTGAAGGTTTTACAACCCTATGTATATTTTTGAATTTTTTTTTTTGGACACATATAGATCATGTTAAAAACCAGAAGTCCATTGTTCAATCAATCAAGTTAATCCTGGTGCTCCTTGATAACTATAGCTATCACATTTCAGAGTGATTTTATTGGATATTACTGGGATTACTTGTAGTAGCCACTCAGTCTAGACAGGGGTTTCTATTACAGTGAACACAGACAAAAGGGTAAGAAATATTAATGCCCAACATCCATTAACCATGCACAAACTGCATATCAGAGAGTGGATCCTGTTCACTTGGCTGAGGGTCTCCCTCCCTTTTGTTTATCTCTCAGGAGGGCACTGGCTTCTTAATTAAAAAGAAACAGGTTGTCTTAATAAAGGGCTACAAAAGAAAAAGGAGCTGCCTGAAATATGTGTCCCTTAGAGCTAATGGAAGTTAGAGATCTTCTGGTTAACTGTCCCAATACTGAAAGGTGTGAGTGTTTTACCCCAAAAGCTGTCTTGAGGATGCCTTTCTGAACCCATCTTTATGTAAGATGGGAGCAGACTCGTGGTGGTCTTGCTGAGAAACCTGGAGCTCCAGGAGTCCCGTTGTGAGAAATGGGGTGGGGTGGATGTCCAGGCTCACCAGGGCTGGAGAAAATGAACTGCCCGTGGCTTCGGAAACAAAGCCTTTGAGAATGAGAGGCACTCCAGGAATGCTGCTCCTTGAATGAGCGCGATGTGCCAGTGATGCTGTTCCCACCAGCCCCGGCAAGACAATTCTCTTCAATTAGGACAGTTGGCTGAGTAAAATTAGTCCGAGCTAACGAGGCACTGAGTGAGGTCATAAAGTTAAACTCTAAAGCATTTCAAAATCGCATATTATGCTACTCCGTGTGCTCACAGATCCATAACACAAGGGCAAACACTGTGTGTGCTGCCTAGAGTGCCTGTTGTGTCACAGATTGTATTTTGGATAGGGCATATTTGAGATTGTTGTCAAATTGCCCATCATAACTGGAGCTCCACCAGCTCTTTCGATCACTCGGGGAGTCAGGGGAACGGGAGAAATAATTATCCACTGCTTGTACATCACTTGCTGTCCTGCATTCATGCACCCAGAGACCTTGATGTCCTGTTCTTCACATCCTGTTGGGATCAAAAGTTAATTACCCTGCTGATGGGAAGGGTCTCTGGATCCTGTAGAAGCAGCAGAGTCCAAAGCCTTTTCTTTAATTATTATTTTTGGAAGTGAGAATGAAAAGCAAACAAACAAATCCCCTAGTTATATAAGAGGCTTGCAATTATTTCAAGATTGCCTTAATCCCTGGCTCATGAGGCCAAGTATGGATCATATAGATACATAAATCAAGATTTCCCTGCTAGACTTGAGCTTGGTGTAGACTTGGAGAGCGTGGTGTGCGTGCCAATGCTCTCAAGCCCTTTTGATTTCTGCCAGCTGATGTTTGGGTGCTTGAACACGTTACTGGGGCTGTTGTTCTCACTATTTCTGTCATCCAGAGCCTGTGGCTGAGCCCTGTCCATCTTTAATCTTCCCCTGTGACTGGAAATCTTGTCTGGGGGTTGGTGGCTCCCAGCTGGTTCAGATCCCTGTTTTATCAATGGAAGTGTTGCCATCAGGAAGCTCCAGATTTATCCCAGTATTAATTCTCTGGGTTGTTTGAATCAGCAGTTAAACCCTCAAGCCAGTTGTGGTTATTGCAAGAAGTTCCTTACATAAAACCTGCAGAGCAGGGTGACACAGTTGGGATCCCTCAAATTTGAGGCTCACCTAAAAAATGAGTATTTTTTCCTCTGTGGAAATGATTATCTTGATCCAGCAGCAACAGGTCTCTTGTCCTGACACCCCTTCTCCCTCAGCTTTCCATTCCATGGCACTAAACCAGGAGTTTCCAGGGTATTTCTCATTGCAGGGTCAGGAAGGAGAAGGCAGCACAAATTTCTGCCCTCATTTCCAGGAAGGATTATCTTCCAAGCAGGATTATTGTTATATAACTTCAGGAACTATCAAACTATACCCATAATTTGAGGCTGTCCCTAATAACCATTGTCTCTAGCCTGTGGTTACCTCTGGTTTAAATGCTCTTAACTTTTTGGTCAAATAACTAACAGCCTAGAAGAGCATTTTTAGGAAAAGCTGATGCTTGGTATGGCTGGGAATTCTGTGGCTTTTACCCTTCAGAGGGTGAAAAAATCTTCTTTTATCCTGTTTTCCTCTCCTTTTTTCCCCTTCTCCTTGCTGCTCATTAATTCTTTTATTTCTCTCTGTGCTCCTCCTACTCTTTAGTCCTATTTTGCTGTTTCCCTTCTGCAGTTCAAAATTCCCTTGTCTCGAACTGTTCCAACCAGTCTTGGCAAAATCCAGCTCTGTGGCAAGGCCAAATTGAGTTTGATCTACACCAGTGCCATTGACTTTGGAGTGAACCTTTTCCCCTCAACCTTGTCAGGGATGTGAATATTTTGGCAGCTGGGCTATGAAGGAGGTAACTGTCCATGGGAAAGGCTGACTGGGAGATCCTGACTGTCCTACTTCTGACAGGTTTTGGATGACTGTTGAAAATGTAGATATTTAAATGATAATAACAGCATTCTCTTGGCAATACTCTTTAATACCAGCTTTCAATAAAGCTCTGTCATTTTAAATTTCATTTTAAGCAGAAAAAAAAATGGTTGAAAAATTTCAGATCTAGAAGCTTTTACAGAACTGAATAAAAATCCACTTTTTGGGGGCAAAACACAGCAGATGAGTGTATTGCTACTGATGGTTTCTATTTAAAAACATCCCCCTTTCATTTTCTGCATCCTGTAGCTCCTGAGATTCTTTATTTTGCTTCCTCTACATTTTTCTTACCATCTCACAGGCATCAGAGAGAGGAGTAAGTGCCTTCCATGTCACCAATGCAGAGCATTTGATTTTCTTCTCTCTCAGGTGACTCAGACTTTGTATTGGGGTGGGAATGATGTGGATGAGAACCAGAGATGCTGGGGGGAAGATGCTTTATAAACTCATTAGATAGGAGGCAGCAGGATGGAGGGGAATACACCTTAAATCCTCACCCCTGCTCTGTGACCATCAGGGAACTGGGCAAAATGCTCCCAGAACTTGTTGGGACAGAGGCCACTTGTTTGAAGTTACATTTAAGGTCCTGCAGAGACAGCAGTGACAGTGCCCTGGGAATCCTGCTGTTGGATTTGGACTGGTATTCAAAGCACAGATAAGCAACAACCCCCAGAGTAACAGGGAGTATTCCAAGAGAATAATTTTAAGGGGAAAAAAAATCACATATTTATTTACTGAGTATAACATCTGTCCGGGCAGTCTGGGATCTGACTCATCCTACTGTCACATTCCTGGATGTCCCTCGCATGTCTAGGAAGGAGTTAGCAAAGTGAAGAAAAGGAAATAAATAAAGTTAATCTCTTGCCTAGCTGGTAGCTGTATCTCCTTACCAGCTTAGCACTTCTGGGCCATATATCCATGTAGGAACCCCAGTTGTATTTCTTTTTATGTGTATTGACTTAGTGAAGTGCAAACACGTTAAAAAGTTCACTCTCTCCTTTATACGAGTCTATAAAAAAGCTCTTAAAATGGAGTCATAGTGTTTCAATGAGACAAATGAATGATCAGCTGAGACCCAACAGTCCCTTCCCATGGATTAGGTGCTTTAGTGTGAGAAATTTTAAGATGCTGCTCAGCCTGGAGAGTTCTCATGCCTCCAGCCATGTGTAATGACACCAAATATTGTGATGCCTCCAAGTTCTAATGGGAGAGGGGAGGGGATGCTGTAAGAGGTATCACTCCTGATATTTGATTCCAGTCAGAAGTCTCCAGGCAGCAGAGGGTTCTTAGGCATTTATGGACACTGGAGTAAAACTAAACATACACACTCTAGCCTGGAAATTTTTTCTAACAGCTATTTGGACTCAGTAATGTACAGAAATAATTGTAAACACATGCACGAGCAGAGCAGTGTGTGTTTTCAGCGCCTGCTTTTAGGGGGAATCACACATTAACATATTTTCTGAGTTTTGCAAACGCGCTGCAAAATCGCAGCTCAATAAACGGAATTTTATACATTTGTCTAAACTGATGACACCAGCAGAACATCAAGATGTTTTCCAGTTGGGGTTTAGGAAGCTGTAAGACACGACAGAAGTGCTCATAATGAGACATTTCAGCACAAATTTGAATTTGCATGGAGTGGATCCAGCTCTGCAGCAAGGCTGTATCTGTTTAAACACTTACTGTGGAAGGGATCGATGCCACTGCCAGAGCAGGAAAACACACATTTGCTGTGATAGCACAGAGGGGGGCACAGTTTAGCACAAGGAATCATTTAGCTGTTAGACTTTATTTCTGTACAGGAGGAATTTTGGGGGTGGGAACTGTCACAGTTGCAGGTGTGTCAGTGTTGTGTTTGTATTCTGTGCTAGTGACTGAGAAAATAAATAAATAAGAAAGAGGATATTTCATCAGCATGAGGGTGGGCAGGCCCTGGCACAGGGTGGGCAGAGAAGCTGTGGCTGCCCCTGGATCCATGAAAGTGTCCAAGGCCAGGTTGGATGGGGTTTGGACCACCCTGGGCTGGTGGAAGGTGTCCCTGCCCATGGCAGGGGGTGGGATGGGATGTCTTTAAGGTCCCTTCCAACCCAAACAATTCTACAATTCTGTATCTTTCTAGGAGCAGTGTTGTTGTTTTGGGAGATAAAAAACAAAACTGAAATGTTTGCAAACATCCCTGAGCGTTCCCTGGTGCTTCCCTGAGCATCAAAGGATGCACCTGAGCTGGTGCTGAAATGGTTCATTCATAGGGTGGGGCTGGGAAATCAGTGTCCTGCCTGCCACAAGTGCTCCAGGAACCCTGCCAGGGGCTCAAAGCCTCCCTAAAACAAACAGGGCAACACTATTCCATGGCTGGAGCCTGAGCTGGTTGGTGGCTCGTGGAGGTGACACGCCTGTGGTCCTTGTGGGGCTGAGAGCCATCCCTGCTATTTACAGACCCTGTAACCAATGCAGGTGGGGTGTTTATGTTGTCCTTACGAGAACAAAATGTTATCTGCATAATTACAGAGTTCTGTTCTGATAGGGAGTCTCGTGTAAGCCTGTTACATGCTCCAGCAAAGCAGAAAATCCCTTCCTGAGCACCGTTCATAATGGAGCATTAAGAAGACACTGTTTTCTTTTCTTGCTTTAGATGCATCTATTTATTTTTAAAACAACTGTTTTCTGGTGCTTTCTAGGATTTCTTTGCTGGGGGTGGAGGGATCATTTCCCTGGACCTGGCTATGAGAAGGAATGTCTCCTTGGCCATTTCTGGTAAAGTTCCCCATGCCCTGTCCCAGCCCAGTCTGCAGCAGGGCCTGGCACAGGGATTTAGGTGGGTACTGGAGTGGGGAGAGTTTGTTGGCTCTAAGGAAAGTGCAGGGCCCAGCAGAGGCTGATAATGTTCACAGATTTCTTTCTGTAAAGACTAAACTGAACTTTCTTGTGCCAAACGTCGTGATATTTAGTGATGGACTTGGCAGGGTTAGGTTGGACTTGATCACCTCACATTTCTTTTCAAAGCTAAATGATTCTGTGATTCTATATGATGCCACAGGGCTAAAATATCTCTTATTCCACCCCAGCGATTTTATTAGCAGAATTCAGTGAGGTGGGCTCACTCCTGGGCAGCTCCTCCAGGGATGGGGGGCACTGGGGATCCTTCTTGGGGGCTGAGAGGGCTTTTCAGGCTGTGCTGCTGAGCAGGGTCCTTGCAGCTCTTGGTGAGAGGCTTCCTGGGAGGCTCCACCAGCCCTTTCTGATGGTTCATCCTCCTCCCATGCCCTCTCCAGCCCTGGGGAGTAAAGGTGCAGCATCCCCCTGTACAGACCTGTGATGAGGCTGGGAAATATTAAATAATCTTCTTTGAAATGAAAAGGGAAGGAGAGGAGTGTGAACCCCTCAAAAGGAAGCAAGTGAGAAGGAAGGGCAGAGGAGATAACTCCTGGCAACTAAACCTTCCTGGGAGCAGCCCCACTCCTTGGGCAGAGCCTGCCTGGCTGCTCCTTCTGCTGCTCCTGTTTGTGCTCAACAGGACAAACAACCAGTGATAATAAAATTTGGCCACTGTCAATGAGGCTTTGCTTGTTGAGCCACTGGGAATTGGTATTTGGGCAGGTTGTGGAACTGGCCCTCCATTTAGTGCTGTCTCCAGCTGAGATATGGTGGCCAGCTAAGAGGGCAGCACTCCAGGGAACTGGTTTCCTACAGGGATTCCCACACTGCAGAGTCCTGGAGTGGGAGGATGGTTTAGCAGGAGAACCCAAACCTACCCCGTGCAGTTTCCTGCTGTGATCCCTGGAAGTGACTCCTGGTGCTGTGGGAAATGAGCTTGCCTTGTCAGTTTTAGGGCCCAGCAGTAAATGAAGCAGAGGAAAAAGAACAGGGTCAAACCCTTTCCTGGGCACTTGCAGGACTGGAGGTGGAACAGTGGAGTTATGTGGCTTCATCAGGGACATGTGCACCCTTGGATGTGTAGACTGGGCAAACATTTAGTGTGGATGGGAGGAGGGAAAACATCTATTCTCTCGTGTCAGTGCAAAGGAGGACTAATTACACCAGGGACAGCTGCAGTGCACTTGAAACTGCAGAAGAGCAGCTGATCCCTGCCATGCTCCCCCAGCCAGCTGGCAACACCTGAGCCCTGCCAGGTAAAAACCAGGCTCTGTGCTTTGTCCAAGTCATTAGAGCTCCACTTGGAGAGAAGTGAGCGAGGAACAAGCTTTGCTTCGCTGCTTCAGGTTGCTCAGAAAGGGGAAAAAAAAATACCTGGAAGAAATATTTCTGTCCAAAGTAATATTTACTCGGGTGCTTAAAACTTTGTAAAATGCCCTGAAGGTCACAAGTCATTCATCCTGCTGTGTATTTCTCTTTAAGAAGGTGCTTGTAAGTACTCCTGGAACACATGTGTGATGAGGGGTTGCCATGGCAAACAGGTTTTGGCACTATTTAAGACAGAGTTTTATTGCACAGCAGAATAAATAAGCATGTTAAAGCCACATACAGTAACTTGTTGGCACATACATTAATGCTCCCAAGGGCTGCAATAACTTAAGCACCCTCCCTTTAAACATTTTTCAGTGTTTTTTCTTTTTTATTGACTACATGCATTTAGTATTAGGGCTAGGAATGTCCCATTTCCACCCTCTTTTGAAGTGAGTAATTGAGGCAAAAAAAGGGGGACTGTCTAATAAATCAGAAAGGGGCATTGTGCACAGACAAGAGGGGCAATTTTCCCATTCCTAACATACATGAGGATAAGCCAGCCTGAGACCTGTCTGTGTGCTAAATCCTGCCTTGCTCCCTCTAGACACAGGAGTAGATTGGCCTGCTGATATTTCTGATGGAGCCTGAATAATCAGGGAGAGTTTCACACCGTTTTCTACAGTTTCTGTCTGGCTCTCTCGTGCCAAGCCAATCTCCTCCCACATCACAGCACCAAGCTCATTACTTCGGCTTTACCCCTTTTATGAACCACCTGCTCTGTTCCCAGTCTGGCTCCCAGTTCACACCAGTGAGTCCCATCGGCTCTGGAAACACTCCCAGCGTCGAGGAAGTGCTGCAGGGAGGCAAGAGGCAAATCCGTGCCTGGGAGAGGGCTCAGGTTTGTGGTGCTCTTAAAGGTGAACATAAATTACACTTTATAATGAAAGCTCTGGTTTAAGAAGAGTTATTAGTGTATTAGTCCGGGCTTTATTAGCTGGGAGGGTTCAGAGCCATGTGGGAGGTGTGACACTGGCTCCCTCTTCTGTGGGAACCAGTAACTTTTCAGGGCTGGAGAGCCCTGAAGCTGCCAAAATCTGATGAAGACCACAAAACCTCCCCCATCCCTCCCCCCTTGGGGACATTGGCACAAACCACGTTCCCGTGGATGTGGTCACAGTGCCCAGCTGTGGGGTAGGGGCACAGCTGGCAAGGGGAGGATGTCCAGGCATTCAGCCAGACTTGGGGGTATCTGTAGTTGTTTAGAACCTGGGATTTGGTGAGTGTGATGGACCTGATTCTGTTTGGTTTACTGGGGAAAAGTGACAGAAATTACATCTAACCTAAAGGAAGAGTGAGGCAGTGCTGGCTCCCATTATACTCAGGAAAAAAATCTGGTTTACGTATTCCCATGGTTTTAGGCTGAAAGCTGTAACATATTTTAATCTTAGGACCTTTTTTACCTCTTGCCTCATCACCAGGACTACCCCACAGCCTTCAGTAAGGCTTGGACTGCTTATCAGAGCTACTTGTTTCTTGGAGCATCCTGGTTGAGTGGAAAATGTCCCTACCCATCAGGCTTGGAATGAGGTGAGCTTTCAGTCCCTTCCAGCCCAGACCACCCTGTGATTCTGTTCTGGGGTTCTCAACTTTCCTGTACCCTCAGCAGTCGCTGGAGCAATGTTCAAGCCTCAGGAAATGGGGGAGGAAAAAAGAGAGCTTGTTATTTTATGAAAGGTACATGTTTGTAATATCACACTCTGATGGGTTCATTATGAATTACAATTTGCTGAATAAGAGGATTCCCGAGGGAGGGACGGGGCATGGAGAAAAAAGCAAAGGGGGAAAGGAGGGAGGTGATTTTTATGCCTGCAAAGGTGTCTCCTGGGCATAAGCAGAGTGGAAGATGTACCACTTCCTTCGAGCTGTTTGGATTTGTCTGCAATTAAAGCCTAGTGGAGCTGTCAGGGGCTGTTGACAAATACATTATAACCAACTTAGGTTAAGCGAGTTACTTAAAATTAATCCATCCCTGCACAACACTCCTATTTCTCTTCAGAAGAATGTGCCAGGAGGAAGGAGTACAATCCTCACCATGTTGGGAGAACCTCCTCAAGGTGGAAATTTGCAAATAGGGCTACTGTAGGATGTAATGAGAAGCTGCAGGGCTTTCAATTATCCCACATAGTCTGTCTCTTTGCAACTTGACTGACAGCTAATTATGCCGGTGCCATTTTTTTGGCAGTGGAATTTAATCTCCCAGATGGAAAGCAAATCAATCTGCCCATTGCTGCAGCTGAGGCATACTTGGGCTCAACTTTAATTTATTCTCCTAAGCCTGAGAAGGTTAGTCATTTCAAGGTACAAAAAGATCAGATTTCTTCCGTTAACCAGGCTGGTGAAAAAGTGAGGAAGAGTTGGGATTTTATGGGCTGCGCTGCAAAAGGTTGTCGCTCCTTCCTTTGTATTAGGAAACAGCAGTTATCATCTCCCCTTGATTCCTGGTCGTGGAATCTAACAAGGAAGGAGCATTTATGAGCAGGTTGCTAGTGATAATGGTTAAACATGAGTTGTGGAGGCATTAAGTGGGATTCTATGGAGGAGTGAAGTAAATCTCTGAAGAACTCGACACAAAAAGGAAGCGGTGGCAATTTTCGAGCACTTTAGCCAGTGAGCAATAGCCTGGCTCCCTTTGGGTTTCCTGCCAGGGATATAAATGCAATCCTCCTACTTACCTGCACTCTTCAGGCCTATCAATTATGCTGCTCCCTCCGAGTTGCTCTTACAACTTTAGGCATTACTGTCCTCTGTAAAAGCAGAGTATGTGACTAGTTATCACAGGCTACAGACCTCATCTGCCAGTCTCTGGCACCTGCAGCTCCTGCCAGTGCTGCTTCTCAGGCTGGAAAACCCAATTTTAGCTGGGATCAAGGGCAAGTGAGCTCACAAAAACTTGGTGCTAATGAACACTGGAAAACCAGAGCCTTATTTTTCTGTAAACTTTTGCCTCTTTGGTTTTTTCAGCCTGACCGTGGTTCTGGTGTCTTGTCTGGGTTGTTATTCCCCTTTTGGGGTGATTTCATCTGAATTCTTAAGCCCCCAGGACTGCCCATCCCTGGATGTGTTCAGGGCCACGTTGGAGTGGGCTCTGAGCAACCTGGTCTAGTGGAAGGTGTTCCTGCCCATGGCAGGGGGTTGGAATGAGATCAGCTTTAATGTCCCTTCTGACCCAAACCATTCCATGATTCTACTCTGATTTGGGAGAGTTTACAAAGAGAAAGGTTCCCAATTCCCTTTCTTACTGAAAAAAAGCAATTCTAAAGTGCTTTGCTCACACCTAATGACCCCAGTTCCAGCCTTCCTCACACTTGTACAAAACCACAGCCATTTCAGTGACCCTTCTGGAGCACATTTGGTGGCTGAAAGATTACAAGCTCGCCTATCTAGCTATTAACACCTGCCCTTTTATATTTTCATGTTATCCTTCTGATTATGTTGATGCTGCTGTTACTGAGTCCTTGAATGAGGTTTTACAGTTGTGATAAAGCCTTGTACATGGAAGCATTTTCTGTGACAAATCTCTGGAGGAGAGATGTCCTGATGTTGTCCCAGTAGTGCATTTGTTACCTGCTGTAGTGTTTAAGTCATGGGATGGTTAAGAGGGAGCTCATGCAACACCCTCTCAGTGGGTAGCAGAGGAGGGAAATCATGCAATAGATGATCAGAGTGCTAATTAGTCTGTGGGAAGAATGATCAATACCTGGGGAAAGACAGTGCAGGAGCAACTGGATGTGGGCTCAGAAAGGAACATCCTGTGTGTCTTGTAGCTGGTGTTACAGATGCTGCTGTAAAGGCACCTCACTCAGATTTTTCCATCTGTGGCCTTCCTAAAGTGTGATCAGTTTCTTGGTTTGTTTTGGGGTTTTTGTTTGTTTGTTTGTTTTTTTCCAAGCGGAGCTTGCATGTTTAGCTCAAACAAGCAAAATGCCAGGGAGATCCCCAAGGTGATGTTGTCCTGGCCACAGCACAAAAGTTAGCAGGAATTTTTCCTCTTGCTTCTCCTGTTATACATGTAACCTGTTATTTTTCAGGTTCTTGAATATATGTCACAGTCTGCTCAGGCTACCTGAGTTCAAGCTTGTTCTTGGGATCTCTGGCTCTCCTGACAGAGCCTGCTGGATTTGGGGACCTCAAGAGCAGCAGAAAAGGTGGGAGAACACCACCAATGGGGCAGGGCCATGGCAGAGCCAGGACACTCCTCCAGACACTCACCTGGCCACAGGGGAGGGGGGGAACCAGTGTGGTGGTTCAGGGCTGCTGGTGGAACAAGCTGGGTCACAGCAGAGGCACCAAGGTATTCTCTGAACACACAGAAGGCTCTTGGAGGACCAAAAATAGGATGCTCTGGTGTTTGTACAGGAGAAGATGGTGATGCCCTTTTTGAAACCAGCTGCAACACTGCAAATGATTTTGGGTTTGTGTTTTCTCACAAAAGGACCAGAATCCCAGCAAATAACGTGGCACATCACAGGGGATCCCAATGAAATCAGCTGAGCTATTTATGGAGCAGCAGCTGAACAAGCAGATGAGATGTGAGTAGAGAAGAAGCAAGGCTGTGTGATTTGAATGACAATGCTTTGAGATTTTCTAGCTGAGAGACCAAAGCTGGCCCTCCCAGCATGGTGCAACAGTGTAAGACACAGATCTATTAGATGCCACTGGAGACTGTACTTTTACCTACCTAAGAATACCTGTAGAAAGCACTTCTCCTGTTGACATTAATGTTTTGAGAAATATTTATACTTATATTTTAATATTACTTTAAAAAAGTGAGACTTTTTGCACTGTAGAATTTAGTATACTGTACAGAGATCAAGAAGCTGTAATCTCTACACTCAGTGTGATGTGCATTTTCTTGTGCTGAAAGAAATCAGGGCCCTTCTCCCACCACGTGTTTCCTCAGGTAGCTGCTCACCCCTGGTTCTTTCTATTTTCCAATCCTTTTAGTGACATCTAGTGAAATCTGGGGAAAGTGCAGGTTCAGTTCTCTTAACTCTGAGGGTCAATGCAACTACAGTAAGAGATGCTTTGTGATTAAATGCTGAAGTACTGCTCTTTATTTCATTTATTGCTCCTTGAGCTGCTGTCTCTGAGGAATGCATCATTAAAAAATTTAAAGTTTGGGCCCATATTCTGGTCAAATACTTTGTGTATTTGAGGCACAAAATCAATTTACCCTTGCTTTTTTAACTTTGGGTATAAGTTCAGAATTACATTCTTATTTTATATTTTAAATTTTAGATTCTTTTGTTGGTGCTGTTGCTCCTCTACACTTGAAGGCTCCAAGTATCTGGATTTCTACACAAAAACCCCCCAAACTATTGCAGGAATTCAAGCTACACATTTTCAATATTTGGTATTCCTGAGCCTACTGAAAAGTCAGATTTGGTCCACTCATTGCTCTGGATCAATCCAGAGTGGATGTGAAAGACACTTGCAGCAGCAAATGAAGTTTTCAAGAGAGATGGAAAACTTATGCCTGCTACCTAAAAAGCAGCTAAAAACTTCAAAGGAAGAGCTGCCTCCCTCAGAGCAGCATCCACATGCAAGAGCTGTTAAAAGTGGAACCTCTTTTTCTCCTCAAAGTACAGACCCAAGTGGCTTCCATAAAGGTTTATGTTAATATGGATTTCAGCTGTGCAAATGATACAGCAACCAATACAAACAGGCTCATAAATATTTGGAAAAAAAGGGAAATGGCTTCAAACAGGCCAATATTAAATGACTGGAACTAGTTCAAAAAATCCTAGGCCTTGCTTGATCTGAAAGGCTTCAACCTCCCAGACTGAACAGGCAATTAATTAGGGCAGATCCTGAACAGGAGGAGCTGAAGCAACAATGGGGAAGTCTGAACCCTCTGTGGAAGGAAACCCAGCTGTGAGTGTCACTGAGCACACCCAAATCCTGCCAGCACAGGGGAGAGACCCAGCACCTCCAAACACCTTCCAGGTCTCTGATCTGCTCTCACCCATTCCTCTCACAGGTAACGTTTCAGAACTTGGAAAACAAAGGCTTCAGGGAAAAATTAATCCAAGTACACCAAGAGCAACAGTTCAAACATTTTACTAAATCAATTCACACAGTTTCAAAATTGTAAATATAATTAAGGACAACAGGGTTTCTGTATTCTTTTTTTTTCTTCCAGATTCATCATTAAGACAATAAACAAACAACAAATTAGGTTTATAGCATCTGTTCTTTTAAAAAAACGAAAGGAACGCCACTCGATGTATTGATAAAGCACCACAACACAGTTACAAAATAGGGTTGGCCTGTTTCTTTCACAAGTAAAAGACTACATACTCCTACCAGCTTCCTGCTTCGATCCATACTTCATTAAAATAAAACTATAAAATCTCCTAGATTACACTAAAGTCAGACGATGCCTGGGATACAGTGCATTAACAGCAGTAATGCCAACTATCAGTGCCAACATGAAACAGTTTCGAAAGTAAAAACAAAACCAAAAAAAAAAATTCCCAAACAGAACAACAAAAACCCCACCTTTCTTTCCCCTAGATGAGCAAAATTTAAAATAAGGGATGCTCTGCTTCACAATGAGTTAAGGAGGACGATGGGTGGAAGAGGGGGCTGGTGCTGCAGCTTTCGGGGCTTAGTTGGCATCTAGCTTGGCCATTTCCTGCACGTAGATCCCTATACTCTCACTGTCAAAGAGCACGAAGTACACAGTCTTGATTGAAGAGGACATTGTGGACACAAAGTAGCTGGAGATGGCTTTCAGGATCAGCTGAGCAGCTGTTTGCTTTGGGAAGCCGTTTCTGCAAGGAGAGATTTAAAAGAGAAAGAAAGCAAATGAAGACTTGCTAAAGCAGCTTTGGATGGTTTAACCTCGCAGGGAAGGCTCTGGCTTTCTCTAATGCCTCATGGTAAATAAAGCTGCAAAGGCAGTGTTTACAGGCTGAATTAGAAGCTACAAACTTGTTTGTTTAGGCAAGATTTAAAATGTTCCAACAGAAGAAAAGCATTCCCAAAACACAACTACAGAGTCCACCCATGTTAATGGGTTGAGCCTTATGATAACTGATGGGTCAATTACTCTCATTTAACAGAGAAGTAAACCAGGAGCCTGGTGTGTTCAGGAAAGCAGTGTGTATGTTGGAGCTACAGAGTTAAACCTGTCCTGAAAGCAAAGCAACAATAAAGAAAAATAAAAAGGAACACAGAACTTGACACAGAAAATGAAACCTAGAAAGATCCAAAGCACAAAATGTTCTTGCCACTACTAATGGTTAATTAAGCACAAGATTTTAAAGGTTACTTGTACAGCCTTGCTGCAGATTGAAAAGGAAGAGAGTGAGTTCTGGTACTTTGGTGGTGAGAAACACCCCTCACATGCTGTTTAGTTACAGGCTGATCCAGTAAAAGAACAGTCCTAGGAAAACTATAAAGACATCTGCTTGGTACCAACTGCAGAGATGGGAAACCAGAGGCTTTTCTGCTCCTCCAGCCATGCCTAAAGAACAGGCTCCTACTCCCTCTGGAGAAGCCACAGAACCAACCTGGCTGCTTTCTCAGATGACAAAACCATGCATGACTGAATTTCAAAGCTCAGAATCTAATTTGGCAAACCCTTCTTACAAGCTTCTTCACATTTTTATCTAGCAGCCCTTGTCTGAAAGTTTCATCCAATCCTGAAACAGGTCAAGCACAAGTAGAACGGTCTGGGCAAAGCCAGGACCTGAAGTGAAAGTTTTACAGGTCATTGCAAACTCCTGAAATTACACCTGGTAACTATTTGGAACTGAGCTTTGGTGCTGTGTAACTCCTCAAGTACTGCCACTCACCCAGACCATGGTTTGGGTTCTCCCCCAGCCTCAGGGACATGTGCTGCAGTGATCAGTCTGAGGGTGATGGGAGTAGCACCCAAAAAAGAATTTGAAAGAGCCTGCTGAGCATCACCTGGTTCTTTGACATGCTTACAGATATATGGTAGTCAGTGCTCCCCATCATAAAGCACAGACTATTAATACTACAAATAATTGACAGATTACAACACACATGGCTGAGTTTCTCAGTGTTTCCTCAGCAGTTCAAAGGAGCTGGGCTAAATTCTCCTCTGGCATTAACAGGTGAACATCTCTCAGCAATTGCTCACTGCAGCACCCCACTGGTAATAAAACTCTGTTGTACTTTCCCTCTCATTCTGTGCTGCAACACACAAAATGAGAAGGGCAACTGCACTTTACCTTACCAGAAAATCCTCTCTGAGAGCAATTCTGGGGTAGTCCTGCCTGTAATGTGATATTACACATGCTGCCTGAAGATAATGCTTGTGGTATTTCAAAAATGATGGCATGAAAGAGCTCATGCTGTTTCTTCTTTTCTAAAAGTGCCCAATTTTTTTCAACTATTGAAGAAACTTTAAAAAAAAAGGAAAAAGCATTGTAAAAAAACCTTGTACTCTTCCAAAGCCAAATGAGCTGGTCAGGGAGAATCAGCTGGGTGACAAGTAAATCAACTGAGAGCTGTTCTGACATAGGAGCTGTCAGAAAAAGACTCATCAGCCTCCACACCTGAGCACTTGCAGCTTACTTATAAATGCATATAAATCCTGGCATAAATTGAATAGATCTTAAAGGAGTTTTGCTCCTGAGCAGAGACTGTCATGCAGCAGGGCAGCACCAAAATCAGGGTGTGTACTGTTTCTGAAGTGGTCTCAGGGGACTCTCAAGTCACAGAACTTCCCAGGGTTCTGGCAGGGTGGTGACAACAGGGCACGTGAAAGAAGAGTGGCCTGGTCAAAGGCAGGCAATGACAGTACACTGCTCAGGACTCCCCTCCCAAAAGAAAGGAAAAAGGATAGAAATATCAGCAGGAAGGTGCTGGCCTGATGGCCATGTGTGGGCTGCAGGCAACAGAAGCCTCTTGCACTGATTTACTGGTCTGAGTTAAATTCTTGTGAAAAGGCAATTTGAGACTTCAGCCAAACCAGTGTCAATTCCTATCAAACTCAGAGCCTCAGAATGAAATCCCCACCCCGAGGATGATTTCATGTTCAATCTCTAACTCTCCTTTCCCTTTCCTCCTGCTGGCCCTACCAGACTGAACTCCAGGCTACCTCTGAACAGCACCCAAGCTGTGCTTTCCACAAGTTGGCTGTAGCTGAGCATCTGGCCCAGTGAATGCTATTTTATTTCCCCCTGTGATTTATTTGAACTGCCCTCATGTAATCCCATTCCTCAACTATAAAAGAGAATGAAACTGTTTATGTGGGTTTATTGGGTGATGTCTGCTTGACAGATGTCTGTACCAGAACAGCTGCATACATGTGGTGTCTTTGGCATTTGCTATCTTTTAAATCTCTACTTTTATTTTTAATGCTTTTGACTTCATAAAACCAAGTAGAGACTATTGTCAGAATATATTCTGCTCTCTCCCAAATTAATTTATGCTTGAGTATCTCTAATTAAGAGAAAAAAGGGAAAAATACATAACCTCATCTATTATTCAAGGCCTTTTGATTCCTCTCCATCTTTTAAAAGCACCATTTCAACTGGCTCAAGCGAGAACGACGTGCACATGCCAGGCTGAGAACTCCCCACAGATCCTGCCTGTTGGTACCCACATTTCACAACACAATGGGACTCTGCTGGTTGTTTAGGGTTTCCTCATCTTCCAGTACCAACCACCTTCCTCACCACAAGGGCTGGGAATGATTCCCTGCTGGGAGCTATCCAGGAAACAAAGGGCTCCGTGGAAGGTACTTTACAGTCTCACTTTTAGATTACTAATTCCACAGTTACACTGCAGCCCACAGAGCAAGTTTCTCCCAGAGTGATTCAGAGCTTCCCTGTGTACTGACCAGCTGGGACCCTGACAACTAATCCACCCTCTGCTATATTTCTCTCCTGTTCTGCAAAGCTTGCTCAAGTTATCTCCTTAAAATGACACCCATGTAAATTAACCTTAGCTGGAGATTTGCCTGATGCAAGTTGCTTAAATTTATTATCCTAATCAAACTTCTATTTCTCCACTGTCATTCACCCAAAAGCTCAAACACTGATCTCTGCTCTAGCCCACAAAACATGCAGGAATTAATCTACTGTTGCAACACAGCACAATGGGAAGAATATTCTTGCTGTACAGCAGCCAACTTCTTTCATGGCAGATCCAAGAGGGGCTAGAAACACAACTGTAATTCAGCCCTTCATACCCAGCCATCAGTGAGCACCAAGAGTTCCAAACCTCCCCTTGCACCCCAAACCCAAGAGCCTCAGCTTAAAGGTGCAGCCAGTCCAGATTCAAACTCTTAAAAACATGATCCAACTTTCAAAGGCACTGAGCACCCTGTACAAAGCCAGAGGTCTTGAACTTCAGGCTTTGGCTCTCAAAGACCTTGGCAAAGGGTTTGAGGTTTTTGGGGTTTTTTTAACTGAAATGGTCTCATGATGTAAGCTGCATGGAATTCAGTTTATGGATTTTGAGTGAAAGCTTGGAGTGACTCTGCAAATCCTGAGAATCAAGGCTCTTCAGGTTTGCTACTTAAACAAACACTAAGTCATGTCTTCTGGCCATCCTAAGACACATAATGCAGGAACTTTAATTCTGCACTAAAACTATGCTAAACAGACCCCTTTTCTTCATGCCCTCCTCCACATCCCCAATGTATATGAACACATCTATGCTCTGAAGAGACTTTTTCAATATTCTCTTGAAAGTTTGTTTTATGCTCTTTATCCTATTTGCGTGCTTTAAGGTTCTGCAGGGATCAGTCCCTGTGAGATGCGCCCAAACTGAACCAGCCCTCAGGAGAACACTGCCTGAGGAAACTGAGAGGAAACACTTCTTTTAGGGAATTGATTTAAATGAAGAAGAAAAAGGCATCATTGTAGCAATGGGGTTTGAACATGGGATGGCACTTAGAAAACGTGACCTATTTGGCACCAGGTTTGCCCAACAGCCTTACCTGCCACTGCCAATGGAAGGGAATGCAATTGATTTCAGCTTCTTTTCATCAGCCAGGGCCAAGCAGTTCTTCACTGTCTTTTCCAGCAGCTCCTCACATTTGTCTGAGCCCCAGCCTGGGCTGTTACAGTGGATCACAAATTTTGCAGGCAGTCCATGGCCAGCACTGACAACAGCTAGGAGGAATCGAAAGTGAAACATAATTCTTTCCTCTCCTTAGGATTAAAGGAAAGCACATGTGATTAAAATAGCAAACAATCAACAGAGATTCCTTTAGCCCCTGTGAATGTTTTGGATTTCAAATCACAGCCTTAAAATACAACATGATTACAAGAGACACTGTATGTTCCATTTCCAGCTGCATTTTGCTAGGATAATTTATGAATCATAGCTATCACCAAACTTATTTTAGAGAGAGCAAGAATTCATGGCTGGCATCAAAGGAAACACGTTTATGCTGAGGATTGTGCAAGGAAGAGGGAGGTATCTGTTAGAACATTAACCTGGTCAAGGGATGATCTTCCTTTGGTTTGGTTTACCACAGAGCTACAATAAATATCAGGATGCAACTTGGTACAACTTGGGTGACCTTCAGCTACTCCTGGTAAATGTACAGAATGTTTGGCTCCCTTCTGAACACACCACAGCCCAGATTGGAGCAGTTCAGACTCCCAGTGCTCTGCAAACCCCTAAGGAAGGCTGGAAAAGAGGTGAATTAAGATTTTGGCTTTATTTCCACATTTGTTTCTGAGCAATGGAATGAAGACATTTTGTGTGATTTCAAGATTTTGGGCCTGGCCTTATTTGAGCCTTTTTTTTGTGTATGGGTCATCCAAGACCACATGAACAATGCTGGGTTTAGTTTCTCTCTTTCATCACATTCTCAACAGATGGTTGGAGAGCACACACAGATTTGCAAAGTTTGATTCACAACGTCTATGTACCAACAGGTCAGGACCTGAATGTACAAAGAAATGAAGAAGAATTTTTACCATATTAATCATATCTCACCACCATGGGCATGCAGGGACTAAGAAGATGCAACAGAGCCTTCCTACAAACTGCTGGCAGACAAGGATTCTCTGCCTTCTCTGCAGGAGAACATGCTCTGGGTTCACCACTTCCCACCAGAGAGAAACAACAGGCTGTGCTCTGCCTGCCAGAAACCAGGGGAGAAGGATCCCTGCCATTTCCGAACTCACAGGGCTCTGGGTGCAAATAAAAAGTTGTAACTTTGGTTTGTTAAAAAAAAAAAAGAAGGGGTGGGGGAGAAAACCACCCTAATTGCACGCTGAGGGAAGAAAAACATCCAGCTGAAGTCTCACATGAGCAGAGTGAACCTTCACAAAGAGGCAGCCCCTAAAATGCCCCACAAAAGGAGAGGTAGAAAATGGCAACTTATGCCTTCAAAAAAAACACAATAAAAATAGCAGTAAGTTTTTCTAAAAAAAATTAAAAATCAGCTTTGCAAAGGTGCTTAGAGGTCTGAAAGCCTCTACTCCATTCTGGAATGTTTATGAGGCATTTTGTTATTTAAGCATAGTAGAAATAAGTCTTGGCACACAATCACCACATATGGATACTATCCCATGGCTGCTGCAGGAAAGAGAAAATAGACTTTGTCATATGGCATCCTGACCAGGGGTTAACCAGAACATTCTGAAGGACAATGGAAGCACAAGCATTCATGTTCTTAGGGGTTTGCAGAGTCCCAACATGTTGAATAGCCTCAGTGTTAGGCAACGTTAATTTGTCATAATGTGCAACTAAAGTGTTGGCAGATTCAGAATACATCATAAATTCAAGAAAAATCTATTAAAAGCAGCTGACACATCTCTAGTCAGATGTGAAATGTGGCTATCATCTTCATCCTGAAAGAATAAAATACTGTATTGATACACATCACCAGCTTTAATATTTCTCAGGGATTGTTTTCTGGGGTAGTCATTAATTAACTCATTAGGATTCTGATGAGGACAACTGTTCATTACCAAGAGCAGCTGTCCCTTGCTTCAAATGCAAATGCTCTGCAAGGGGAAGTAAGAAACAGAACACATTCTGTGCTAGTTACATTCCAGGTAGGGATCCTGGTTATTGGTAGATTAAAGGAATACTCATATAATTGAGAAAGCTGAAAACTGGATATCCATAGGATTGAGAAACTGCTGTGTATCAATTCTGCTCTAGAGCCCTCCAACAAGTCCCTAACAGCCAGTTTCTCCCAGTGCAATGCAGAGCTCCCTGGGGTAAGACTGACAAAGCAGCCCCCAGATCTGAGGGATGCACTGATAGAGAAAAATAAACTTTGTTTTCCAACTTCCCACCTATTTGGAGCAGTTTGGTCTGGCCTGGTAAGGAATATTGTAGAGAACTTAAAAAAAAGAAAACCCAAAACTGAGTAATTGATCCTACATATTTCTGCAGACCAAAAATTCCAAGAAAAACTTATTAAAATTTTTTAAAAGTAAAGGAAAAAAAACCCAAAGTATTAAGCACCAGAAGTAAACAGTTGTAATTTTTCCTGTCAGACCTGAATTCTTACATCTCCCCTTCGGCTGTAGTTTAGGATTCATTTACAAAACTGCACACACTGTATTTATTTTTATAGCATAAACACAGATGGCAGAATCAGCCTTCTATATGAACAACATGGATCAGCAATTTCACAGATGGTGTAAAATTATATATTGCCATTATCAAACTTTATTACTCATATAGTAGATTTTTCTCCGATATTACATAAATTTTGATAACTAGGCATCAAAAAGTCGTAAGCTTTTATAGTGATGATTTTGGCACTGACTGAACTAAGTACCCAAGCAGATGCTGAACTTTAAGCACGTGCTTAAGTTCAGTGAAAGTCAGAGGCATTTCAGCAAAGCAGATGTTTAACAGAGTTGCCCTCAAAAATCAGCATCTCATTAATTGCTTTTCTGAACCGTGCCTTTAATGAGCCACATTAATTGTGTAAGCACATTTACTGGGCCATGACATCACTGCCCTGTTGCCCATAGGCTTTGGGAAGAGTTACTTATGATGCAACGTGTGTGTTTTAACCGTGGAGAATACAAACAGCACGCAAGCCAAGAAAGCCCCTCAGCCAGCAGGAGCCCCAGAGGAGGTGCAGTGACTGGGAATGTGTGACCCAGGGTTGGGTTTGAGTTGGGTTTAGGCTGGGTTTAGGTTGGGTTTGGGTCCCCGGAGCGCAGCCTCACCTCCAGCTATGTCCAACGGCCCGTTCTTTTTGCGGAGCTCAATGACAGCCTCCACAAACTCCTTGCCGCCTTTCTTTTCCAAAGTGCTCCCTGAACAGAGAATTGAAACTTTAATCATCTCAGGTTTCCACAGCAGACATGTGATCATCATTATTGTTTATTACATCGCTCTAGAGTTTTCTGCCCAAATGTTGTTTGGTTGTTTTTTTTTTTTGGGGACTGCAAAGTAAGATCTAAACCTTTTGGGACTTGAGAATTAGCTAGTCATTAAAAACAACAACGAAAACAGAAAGAAAAAACGAAAAAGACAACCCTAACAACCCAAAAACCTCACACTGGTATCCCTTGATAATGTTCTCAGACTTGATTTTACTGTCAAAACAACGGACATGGCATCCCTACCTCCTTCCTTATCATGAGCACCTCTCAGTGTGAAATGTTCCAGAAGAATGTGCTAGCTCAAGAGTGGTTGAAGGTTCATAATTCCTTCCCCTAGGATTCATTTCCCCTCTTCTCTTACAAATTGTTTTAAAGAGCCATTTGCCACAATAAGAATTTGAAACTCACCTGATCTTGGTCCCTGACCCCAACAGGTGGCCCCAGGAATGAAACAGTCTCGTGAGTGCAGCGGGCTGCTTTACTTGGTAACTGCCCAGCTTGTTGAGCCACCTTTAACCAAGAGGAAAAGCCTCAGAAATCAGGAGAATCTCTAAGGAACATATTCCTCCAATGAACTTCTCTAACTAACTACAGCTAAGGAGCTGGACAAAGTCATTCTGGCAGGAGAAGAGCTGTGCAGTGTTTCAGGGCAACCCAAAGGTATGCTGTTTACAAAGGCAGTCCATCACTAAATGGTTTAGATCTTATTTTGCAGCTCTAGTTTTAAATATTAATATTAGAACAGCCCAAGAAAGCATTTTCCTAACTACATAAGCATCCCACATAATTTTGCACTGTGCATATTAATTACAAAGGTATATAAGTAAAAGCAGTGATATCATACAGGCTCTGATTTGAGATATTGCTTTGCAAACGGATTTCCAGAAATTCAGAACTAGGATCTCTAAAGATCTAGACACTTATTTGGTGACACCCCTTACTTTCACTGATGAGGAAAGAAAAAAAATGCATTTTCTGATGGAAGTGCACATACCATATGCTCAAGGAAGCGGAGCCCCTCCTTCAAGATTCAGGTTACTAAATTGGGTTATAGCTCTAAGAACTAAGAGGGCTGCAAAGTTGCTTTTGGTTTTGCTAAATTTCTTCCAAACTGAAGATGAAAAGTTGAAAACAATGCATTTGTTTTCCATTCAAAAAACTGACTCTGTGACCCTGCCTCTATTTTGTTAGCTGGAGTTTATTGCTTTGGGGGGACAAAAGCTGAGGACAATTACAAACTGTATGCCTTTTCTTTGGCTTTTTCATAATCGGTTCACGGCAGGGTTTGCCAAAAGCTGGATTGCAAGGTCAGACTGTGTAGGGCAGAGTGTAATTTGCTCTTTGTGCTCATTTAAGCTCTTTTATATAAATACTTCAGCCAAAGGACTTCTACTTATTCAGCCAAACTCCTCGCTAGGAATTTTCTGAAACTTAAAGTTACCTATCCCAGCGCAAAGGAGTGGAAGGAGCATCTTAAAATCTCTTAGAAAAGATAGTAATGGCTTTACTTGTAGCAGCAAGGTGTCTTAGGAGAGTGTGCTGGGAAGGGATGGGCAGGGAATGAAACAGTCCTCCACTCTAGTTACATCCTTGCTGCATGTATTTCCATATCATTCCCATTTATATTTTTATATATATTCCAGTTATATTCCCCCCGAGTCCGTGAACTCTGATCAGTCCTAAACCCCATGACATTCATAATCCTTAATTTCTCTTGTTTCAAGGGGAAACATAATTAAGCCTTGTGCAGAACCTAGGAACAGCAAAGACCTATTAAGTAGGTCATTTCTTTGCCATTGCAAAGCTGTTGTACATTTAATGGAATTTAGCCTAGTTTGGTTTAATTCAATCCAGAAGGATCAGCTTTTTCCCCTTCTACTGGGAATTAATTTATAATTAAAAGCAATGAACAACCATGTCAGTTTATTTCACTGAGCTCTCTTCTTGCAGATCTGGTACAAAGAAGAGCAAAATTATAAATCAGTGAGATATTCTGCATTTACTCCTCAATTATGCTCCTCTTCTGATTAATACTCACAGAGTTTATATTGAAATCATACTTGAGATCTGTGTTGTAAATTAGCTTAATCTGGGAAAGGACAGACTGTATTTAACCATTTTCCACTACATTAGCAAGTTTCTTGATGGAAGTCTTGCTTCACAGCTTCAAGGTTAGTAGCTTATTTGCTCACAGGCATAAATATGTGTCACTCCCATGAGAATAAGATCATTATCTCATGCTTTCCAAGCAGGCATTGGTATCAGTGTTGAAAACAGCGTTAGCAGAAATTTAGGCTCTAAAATTCTCAGGATAAGCCCCAGTACATTTAAATTGTTAGGGAAAAAACCAACAAAAATTAAAAAAAAATAAAAATTTAGATGGGTAAAAGTTAATCATTGGAAGCTAAGCATTTGTGCACTTCTATTCTTTCTTACAGCAGTCAGAGGCAACAGGAACCTACACTAAGGAATGAGCAGTCCAGCTTTGAGAGACAATTTTCTCTGCAGGGTAGCAAAGCATTTCCTTATCACAGGGTAGGAGACAGGCACGTTGGCTAAATGGGTCTGACAGACTTTGGGAGCATATTCTTCAGGTACAGGCTGTTATGACACCCTTATTTTAATGTCTCTGCATATTATTCAGCCAGCCAGGTCACAGTGCTCCTGCCCACAAAGCATCCAGAGCTACATTTCTCTGTGTGTTACTCAGAAAGCAGCCCCTGCAGAAAGGGCAGGTGGTGCAGGACAGGCCAGCACTGCAGCAGGACACGTGTCCCTCCAAGCCAGCACTGAAGCAGGGCCTTGGGGGTGGAAGGAGCCCATCTGCATAGCAATATGAGGTTAAGATGATATGCAGACAGGGGCTGGGATCAGCTGACTTAGTTTTAAGCATTACCAGCAACTTCTGCATTCAGCCCAAACTGTGATTTGCCTCCTCAAGTTACCAAGGCAGTTCAGGGAAAGTATTGCTACCCTTTTACCAACTCCTTCAAAATACTGTATGCAGAGAGAGGTACCACTAAGAGAGTTACTCAGGGGACAGTGATGGCTCAGTTAAAAGGTCTGCCATGCTTTCTATTGTGCCTTCTCTCATCAGTGTAGCTTAGCTGACTGACCACCTCACAGACATGTCACATCACTGTGGTCTTCAGGACCTTTGAGCAGGGCTAGGAAGGTCATTGGTCCATAAGGTTAAACGGTGAGAGCTGAGAGAATAGAGACTGAATCCAGCGTGTGAAACCAGATGTGAACATCTGAAACTTGGCATGGAGAGGGTGTCCTGGAACTGGTTAGAAATCTAAAGATCAAGACTCAAACCACGTTCAACCCAGGCATTTACCACGTCAAGCCAACAATGTGGTAATTCATTTCCCTTGCTCAGGTGCCTGCACTGAACATCCTGTTCCCGCACTTCAAATTTTGGTGGTGCGTTCTGCTGTTCCTCCTGACAGCCTGATTTGGCGATAAAAAACCCCCAAATGCCTACTGGGTTTGCAAGGATTCCTTTCTTTTTGTGATCAGTGAGGACTGCTGGAAGTGAGAAATGAATGCAGATCTGCATAGCTACAACAAGCTGGTGGCTGCTGATCGACCATGCACACACATACAAACTCGGCAGCGCTGAACTTGCCATTACCTACTTCACCACCGGTGTAGAAGTCAGAGTTTGTCGGGTGAACGACAGCATCACTGTCGATCGTGGCAATGTCAGCCTGTACAACTTGCAACTACAACAGGTAAACAGATGGATATCAACCACGTTGGACAGAGACCCAGCACAGGCTCTACATTTACACATGTACCAACGTCCATATTTTCCTACCTTTCCATCTCCAAACCTTGCGCCAAATGCTGAGTTGTGTGTGCAGGTGTGTGTAGAGAAAGGGGTGTAGGGAACAGGAGGAATATTGAGTATGACATGATCAAATAAATGTTAAAATGACAAGTCAGAGCAATCACATGAGATCATTTCCAAAGTTTTAAAATCAGCTAATGCCCCATTGCACTTTGCAGAAACCTAGAACAACCGGTTCCCCACAGAGCATGACATTAAAATATGGAATCTGTTTAAAAAAGAAATTCAGGATCATCAAGCCAAACAAAATAATTAGTTTCTCCATTTTGTCAGCATCAATAAGCTGACAGGCACTAATCTTCATATGTAAAGCAAATCATCATTTTGTTTCTAAAGATGGCAGTCTCCTTCACACAGAGGACACCTTGTATTTACAGCCAGGGCTGCATTGAATTTGTTTTAAAAAATACAAGTGATTGTTCTTAGAGTTTAAAGGTAAGGCATGTTTTCTAATTATGTGTTGGAATGGCTGAGACACTTGTAAAGATATATGTATTTATGAGAAAGGCTGATTTAAAAATTAGCCTTCTTAAATTATTTTTCTTGTTTACTTTTGTACATTCCCTGAGGAAATGCAGCAGGAGTAGAATTATGGGTTGTATTCCATTAAGGAAATTTGAAAGAAAGACCAAAGCAGGTGTAACCAAATAAGAATATTCAATATTCAAATAAAAAGGGAATGCAGTACGTAATGCCTGAAAGGTAATTTTTCTTTTTGCTGAAGAACAAACTCCTGTTGAAGAGGGAATTTTTTGATTTCTTTTCAACCTGGAACAAGACAGGAGCTTTAAAAGCAATTCACCATCTACAATAGTTCACTGTCAGTATAATATCAGTATTTGTTTTCAGCTGAATGTGAGTGACAGGAGTAATTGAAGCATAATGAAAACAAATTATTTGACTGAATTAAACATGAAATCAAGGCAGGAAAGATTTGGGGATAGTTAATTATTTAATAATTCCTTTTAAAACATTTTAAGCCTACTCTAAGTATCAGAAAAAAAACCCTGAGATTGCAGGTAGAATGGAGAAACTGCTTATTTTGAAAACAACCTAACAAAGAAGTATTTTAGTCCTCAAAGTATCCAAATAAGAACCCCCCCAAAATAGCTAACAGTCACATATGATCATTATGGAAAAGAATTTAAATTTTTTTTCTTTGAACTGAAATCAGCTTGAAGACTAGCAATAGCAGCAAGTATCCAGATTTGGTGGGACAATTATTTTGAATACAATTCTTCAACAAAGCAGGACCTGCACGATTTGAATTTCTGCTCTTATTAAAGGTCTGAAGCCCTAGAGAGTAAATTCTGGGTTCCATAATTTCCATGTGACCGTTAGTTGTGTCAACCCATGCCCCATTTACCTAGGTCATCTTTAAGGTCAATGTCAGCATTGGTGGGATTGATAATGGCCTCCACCTCGAAGCCGGCTAAATTACTGATTTCACTGTGAATAAGGTTCAGCTGAAAAGAAAAGCATGAGGTGGGAAATAACAGGACAGCTGGGAAATCACAGAGAAGCTGCAGAAAAGTGAGCTTTGCAACACAGATGGAGATAGCATCACTGCAAACAAATATGCAAAATAAAAGGCAGGTCTTAACGGGGGGTTATCATCCCCCAAAAATTCAAACGCAAGACTCAAACATTGTTCACACAGGGAGGACATGAAGGTACCTACTGAAAAACTCTGGTTTGGTTCTGTGCTGATCACTCTTTGGAATTGTTATTATCTAGGACCTACAGGGGGCTTACAAGAAGGCTGGATTGGCACTTTTCAGGAGGGCATGGAGTGACAGGACCCAAAGGGGAATGGCCTTAAGCTGAAGGAGGGTAGTTAAGATTAGATATTAAGAAGGAATTGTTCCCTGGGAGGGTGGGCAGGCCCTGGCACAGGGTGCCCAGAGAAACTGTGGCTGCCACATACCTGGAAGTGTCCAAGGCAGGTTGGACAGGGCTTGGAGCAACCTGGTCTGGTGAAAGGTATCCCTGCCCATGGCAGGAGGGGTTGGAACAAGATGTTCTTTATGGTCCCTTCCAACCCAAACCTTTCTGTGATTCTTATTTGGCATTAACAGAGGGTTTTTGTTTCTCCTCCAAGTATAGATGAAGGACACCCTAAGCATTCCTTAAGCATCAATTACAGGAACGTCCTGGGACCGTTCAGCACTGAAACAGGATCAAAGCTGCTGCTCCTCCTCCTTTGAGCCAGCAGACACGAGCCTATCTCTGAGGAAGCACACACTTGTCTCCAGTGATTCCTCCAGCCCAACAAGGGGCTGTGTCCCCTTTTCTTTCCTTATCAGTGGCCACCACGTTCTGTATTGCAGCACTTCAGTTCTCACTGCAGTTCTGCAGCCTTTGTGAGTGCCTGGTGAGGTACCATAAGCAGGCACAGAATATCACATGCTTACTGCTTCTAGGTTTTATTTTAATTGCTTTTGTGCTTTATGAAAACAGAGATTTGAACTCCACCCATTAAAGTACATTAACTCCTCTCACTGCACACATGGATTGCAAGCATGTCTCAATTTCTTTCCTGTTACAAAATCAGGCTGATTTCTCATGGGCACACAGTAACCTGAGGAAGGTGGCTCAGAGATCTAGAGATTAACCTCACATCCACACTACATGTTCTTAAAAGAACAGGAAGAATTCAGGGAATTAATATGAGGAAATACAGATTTCAACTTCTGGCAGTATATTTTGATCAAGACTTACAAGCTATTACATAAAATAAGAAGTCAGTGAAAAAACTTAAGACCAGCCATGGTGACAAAAGGATTCTGCCATGTCCTGCTAGTAAGGATGTTTTTCTGGCAGTGCTCAGAGGTGTAAAGTGATACCACAGATTGCTTAATACTGGCAGTTTGGGTGTCTCTTAATAGGATGTGACAACAACTCCATAATTTGGAGCAGCCTGAAGCTGCAAACTTGGCAAAGGTCAGGACTGCAGGTATGGGGAGAACTTCATGAGCAGGGCCAGAGCAGGCTGGGACACTGCTCTGTATCTCCTCTTGGGAAGTCTGATTTCATATGCACCATGTTTACTACCATCAAAACTTAAAATACTTTAGAAGTGCAAAAAACTTTCCAGACTCTTTCATTTGGGGAAATCCATTAATTACAGCATGGTCTATGCTTGTATCGACATCATGTACTTAAAATGATTGTTTCAGGATGCAGAAAACAACTATGGAAGAGAAAATTCTCATTCATTTATGCAAGTCCTGAAACCAGCTGCAGTTAAGCCAGGCTTTCCTTCCAATCCAAAGGCCTAACCTATGAAACATACACCTTTAAGCATGGCACTTTATCTCACCAATAACTGCATTCTGCTCTTGGTTTGGAATCCACATTCTGTAAACTTAACACTTCAAATCATCTCTTTGTGTATGCTAATAAATTAACAGGGCATATGAGTCAATTCATGAAACCCATACAAGTGAATGGGTCATTTAATGAGGCCACCAGCCATATATTTAAGTTTTATGTAAAAAATATTTCCATTTCATTCATGGGACTCTATGAATTAACCTTCTTTCTCTTTTTAAAAGCCTGCAATTTCACATAATTTGCATATGTTGCTTGAGTAAACTATTTTCTCTCAAAATAGGGTGATTCTGACTAGAAATGAGTGTAATTCAGTGTTTTAAGTATGGGTCTGTTCAGGAATTTGCAATAAAACCTAAGAAAGTTTCCTTTCCAAATAGCTTGGAAACCTTTAACACTTCACACGTGGCAAGTTATTCACACTTGAGTTTGAGTCTTGAGTTTGACTACAAGCAACTGCAGTTTAAAAAACAAAGTCAAATCAAATCAAACCAAAATGTTAAAGAAACTTCATGAAGTTTAAAATTAAAAAAACCCAAAACAACAAACAACAACAAAACACATGCACACACCAAAGGACTGTTTTGTGGAGATTTTTGTATGCTCCTAAGCATTTGTTGTTCATTCTACAAATGTTCCTTCTTGAGCCCTGTGTTCTACAGGGTTTTGCCCCAGATCTATCAGCTGCAGACCATTTTGGGTTTGGACCTTAAATCTATCCCTGAGCCTACCCATATATGGCATTTATTTAATAAACAGCTGGTAATTAAAGTTTCAATTTAACAGCAACAACAAGATGTTTAAGAAGTTGCCCATCACTGATAATGTATTGGCAGCTAAGTATTATTTTACTAAATTCTGCATTTACTGCTCAATGCACTGTTAGCTCTCCAAGAGCCAAAAAACAATCAAAAATTAATCACAAATTTTCCCTCAGAATTAAATCCTCCAATGAGTAATTGCTTAATTTCACTACCAATAGCATAAAGCATGTATTAGGCAAAGGAAGTGATCCCCTAAAGGGCCACTTAAAAAACAAATAGGCACAACTTGCATATACATGTGCAACAAAGAATGGATGTAACTTTAGGTAATATTTCAATTAAATGTTAGTTAAATAAATGCAGATGGCACTTAGCACACCCAGTATTTTCTGAGCCAAGCCCTGCATTTCTAATTTCTGATAAAATTACCTTAAAAATCTTGAAACTTTTTTCTGCATTGAGTTTCACACTGAAAACTGAAGATGCCTGTTGCAGACCACAAGCTGAGGGCTCTCAAAGTCCAAACCTTAATGCTTAGGCTTGAGGTCTCACAACTCTGCCTCTACTTTGTAACCCTCACAGGAAAAACAAACCAGCTACAGTGCACAGTACCACATTTCCACTGGGATGTCACTTGTAGCATGTGCAGTCTTTTACATATTAACTACATTTTAATACTTAATTCATGTAGCACTACTACACTTCTATAGGTATAACTGAAGGGTTATTTGCCATTCTCTGACCTCTAGGAATTTCTAGCTGAATGTCAGCTGTCACCTAAAGATTGAATGCAATAACAGTAATTTTAAAAACTCAACAATACCCAGGTTTGCAACATTCTCATTTGTGTTTTCAGTTAATTAAATCTGGGGATATTACAAGGATGAGGAGCTGCTCTTGCAAATAAATCCCTTCCCTTCTGCAAACATGGAGCCAAGAAAAAGATTTTTCCCATTAAACACATAGGAATGATGTGATACCAAACCCAGGATTATTTCCTTCCTTCTCTGCATCTAGAATATTATTTTCTGATCTAGAAGATAATGGGTTTGCAAACCACAGAGACATGCTGGGAAGATGTTCAAGGGACCTCACAGGAGGTTTGAAAGATCCTGACTGATGGATCTCAGCAGCAATTCTTCAGATGCCTTCTCTAACCCTCAGAACATGATCCATTAGATTTGGAATGTTCCCTCACAGGAGACAAACAGGTTTCCACTTCCCTTTTCATTTTTCTTTTCATGATGTGTTATTACAAAAGGCTAACACCTGGTCCCTCTGTGCAGGGCTTACTGACAGCAACCCAGTGCAGGGATGGACCTGTCATACCCATAAGTTTTCTCAGGGGGCTGCACTCCAAGGGAATGAGAAAGACAGAAGGTCCATTTCCCAGTACAAAGCACTCACTGGGAAGCTCTACAAGACACTGGCTTTGCTCAGCACAGCTTAAAGCAGTCCTGGAGTTCATGATTCTCTTCCAACTGATTTGCTGGGCCAGTCTTGCTGGAACACACCACTAGGTCTCTTTGCAGCTTTTCTATGGTAACTAAAAGGAGCTCAAAATCAGCTCCAGAAGTCTGATGTTCCTTGCTTTCTTGAAAGAGTAATGTAGACTATAAATTTGGGGTTCTAACTTAGTCATCAAAAAGTTTCTAAAAAAATCACCCCCTTACTAGGAGTAAAATAAAAAAGAAAACCCTACCAAACCAGTAATCTGGCTCTAGTTGTAAAACTAAATGTGGAAAATCAGGAGTCTTGCAAAAAAAGTTACTCTCATGCATGTTAAACTGGGCAAACAAACGGTGGAAGGATAAATGGAGAACAACCTCAGTATGAAATAAAAATGAGTCAGAGGAATTACATTCCACCATGGACAATGGCTCATCTTTTATGGCTTACAACACAATGATCTGATTACTGAATGATAGAAGAAAGATGCAGTTTTACTTAACAAAATTTTGTACCACAAACTAAATGCAGGTTTCAGGATAAAAAACCAAATGAATTTAATGAATTGTCTCTTTAAATGGATCCTCTCTTAAAGCAGATAAGTATTTGTATTAAACCATCCCACAACCCAAAGCATATTCACAGGGAAAAAAAGGATTGTTGACTTCTAGCTTTTCATCAAAGCATCATTCATTATGACACAGCATTAATGTCTGTAAATCACAAAGCAGAACATAACATAAAACCACTATTATGAACAAATATCTAAAATAGGTTTTGATAAAAACCTGTAAATCATTTATATCAGCAATGAAGTGGGCTGCCCACTGGAAAAAATGCATATTATCCTTTGAATAATCTCATCTTTGGCAGATGCTTAGCTGTAACAATTATGCTGTTTATGAATAAGGTGAGATGGATTACAAGCACACAGGCTTTTCTTTCAATTGACTATTTAATTATGTAGCCACATGAAGATTGATTTATGTATTTTTGAAATGTTCTAGAAGTTTGTCGTTTGGAATTCGAAAAACTGATATCATACACTTTCTCAAGTGCTCAGTGGGGAAATGCCCATTGTACTTAAGATGTTCTGTGGAAAGGGGGGTGGCAGGAGGGGGGTATTCCCTAAGCAGCATGGAAAAATAGGTATTCATTTATAAAAATGCAGGATCATACCTTCTGGCCAAGAAACAGGCTTTTGGTGGACAGGACTGTGAAACCATCTGCAGGAGTTCCCTCTGTTGTGCTGTCAGCACTGGCTGATTTGCTCACTTCTCCCTGTTTCTTCTTCCAAAAATATAGTTAATTAGTTAACTCAAGGCTCTGAGAAAAACAGTTTAATGACACTAAGATACATGACATGCACTAAATGCTTACCAGGCAATAAAATGCCTGTACAAACATTGGCATTGGGTTTTATCCTTTAGCCCAACCAAAGTGACTGATAACAGCTGAAGGGATCAATAGGAAAAACGAGCCCAACATCTGCCTTTTCCTGCCCATGACAGTGCACACCTCAGATGAAAGTTGGTTTAAATATTGCAGGAAAACATATAAACAGCCCCAAACTTTGAACAGCTCTCTAATGGCTTGTGTGGACAAAGATAATGTGTCTGTATGTGTGGGCAGACATTCATTCTGAGGTAAAAACTCACTTGTCAGAGAACAAATTCTCTCTCTGTGAAGGGAGGTGCTCCCAGATTTCACAAACTTATTTTTAGAAATGCTCCTTTGTAATGAGTCCTCAGAGGCAGAGTCAGAAGAATACAGCCACTTTCTACCTGCCTGCTAGCAGGAAATGGGCTGAACAATTTTCTGTTTTATTTAACACCATCATCTACTTTCATCTCCAGTGAAACTGTTGGGAGAAAAAGAGTTCCCCTCAACTGCCATTCCTTTATTCAGCTCTGCATTCACTGGAGGGGAATAACAGGTCTGAGGAATGAATTGATTTACTGAACAAAAACGAGAATTAGGAACATTTTGAAAAAAGGTGTTCCAGGAAGACAGTGAATTGGCTGCTGTGGTTATAAACTCAACTGGTGCCAAAAATAATTCCATATTTTCAATAAAATCACTACTTCTGATTTTGGATAAATATTTGGGGCCTCAGCAATGCCTATGCTGCAGCTAAAAAGCACATCTGGAATATTAAGTAAGCCACTGTTTCCCTATTGTCCCTTTGCAAAGTACATAAACTAAATCTGAGGCTGAGCAACTCCAATTACTTCAATGCAAGGGTATATTGGTGCTTTTAGAAGCTGTAACCATGCTTGGCTTTCCACAAATGTTTTGAAAATTAGAATTTCATGGGTCCTATTTCAATTCCCCAAGAGTTTGCTGTTAGCCAAATACCAATATAGTAAGCAGAAAATACAGTTTATTGTGTGGAAGAAAAACAGAACCCCACAACAGACTTCCTGCTTTTGTAATCAAGTAGGGGGGAAAATTCCAGATTTAGGGAAATTATTAGTGCATGGTTATTGGAAGCAATGCACTTGAAATGTCAACTGGTAGGTGTCCTGGGGGAGAAAACTAAATTCAACAGCTTGAAAACACCAAAAAATGAGAGAAGTGACCAAGTAAACAGTAACAGAGACACACGGAATGAATAAAGAAGTTTTGTTTGACCCAGAGGCAACTTTCACATTCCTTGCCCATTTCATGTGAAATTCCTGCACTTTTCTTCCTCCTTTCATAACTTATTGACAGAAGTTGTTTTTGCCAAAATAAAAACCACCCTTGGCTCCACGTGTACACATGAGAAAGATTCCCTACTCCTCCCTCTGAAACCTGGAAGGTGTGACCAGGACAGCCCCCAGACACCTCCTCTTCTGCCTCCACCCTGTGCCCACCTAAGAGTGTTTCTTAAGAACAGAGTCTTTATGGTTCATCTGCCTGTCCTGCAGAGTTGGGTGACTTCTGAGGGTTTCCACACTCCCTCCTCCTTGCCTATTGGGGCTGAAATCACTGTTGGTAGCAACACATGGAACAGAAAGCTGCCCTTGAGTGAAGCTCCCTGTAGCTACTGTTAGTGGAACTGGGTTTAAAATCAACACATGACTCTACCTTGGATTTCCTTGCTCCTTTCTTGCCACCTGTTTTCTTTGATACAGTTTTTTTCTGTGAGGGAGACTTTGCCTTCTTTGCTGGAGGTGGAGTGATGATGGCTTCCAGTTTGCCTTTTGAGCCTCGCTTCTTTGCCAACAGCTCTGGGTGAATGTTGGGTAACACTCCACCACTGGCTATGGTGACCCCTTTCAATAGCTAATAAAAAAGAAAGAAGTTGGAGATGACAAATTCCAGCATTTAATCCCCAAGAAATAGAAAATGGTATTTACTGCAAACTTTGTACATTGAGCCTTGAGCTTCTCAACACATTATCCTTGAAACAGAGATGTGAAATGGCTGAAATGAAGCTGACCACGTACTAGATTTTAACTATAAAGGGAATGTGAGCTCTTCTTGCAACATATGGTTGGCACTGTCAGCATCTCCAGGGCTCACACAAGGTCTGTTTCTCTGAAGTTGTGCCACCAAGACTGTTACCCAACTAGGGGGAAACAGGACAATCCCAGTAACACAGGAGGACCCTGTGAGAGAGAAATGGAACCCCAAAATCCAGGGTGTGAGTGCAATGGGTGCCACATTGACAGCCCAATCTATGTCCCAAGTGCTGAATTTTCCTGCAAATGGATTTTTAAAACAGATTTTTTTTCTTGGAAAAAGAAACTTCAAAATGGAAGGTAACATTATACAAATCTCTATACCTCAAAGTCTTTCTTAAAAAAAAAATAGTTTAAGACCAATATTCAAAAGTGTGCAATTCATTTAAGCCTTTAAAAGCAGAGGTGAAATATATGTTCTGTATTTAAAACCACTTTAACCTATTTTTAATACATCTAACTGGGACTAATTCACTACTGAGGAGGAAACAAAAGGTGACAAAGTCCCCCAGGTAGTCCCACCTTCTGATTCATGTTTACTGCTCCCCAGTCTCAAGTCATGGAGGCTCCAAGCTTACAAAGGGATGATGAGTGGAAAGTATTACCAAATTTCACACAGAGCCAGCAGGAAGGTGGTTTGGGGATATTATTTTTGATTTCTGATACATAAGTTTGGAGAAAGTATCTTTTCAGATGTGTTTTTACAGCACCTCACACAAAGGTACAGTAAGCCCAGCCACTGTCTCTGGGTGATGCCACAGCACTGTAATAATAACACCCCATTTTTTGGTGGCAATGGTAAAGGCATCTTGAAGTCTGCAAAGGACACAGACTTGCAAGAGTTCAGAGCTCTTCTGTGGTCACAGTAAGAGGACAGTCCCCAGCTGCAAGGGGGAAAACAAACCAAACCAAACCAACAAAAAGCATCTACAAGATTTTCTCAGTGTCCTTACAGAGTTTACCACAATGTCCCACTCCAACAGAAGTGGCTGTAATATTGTGAGCCAATGTCACATTGCATCTCCATGGCATTTTTACACATTTTAAGAGTGCTGAAACACAGAACTAAGATGAATACTGTAGTTACACAGGCAGCATGTGAGTGAGTGATGGAGCTGTTTCCTGGTGTGCTGCTCCATAAGCAGAGGTCTTGAGTTACAATTCAGCTGTATGGAAAGACAATTTAAAAAGCCCTAAAGGAAATCCTGGCCCTCACATGGCAGAGGTTTTCCTTACCTGATTTAATTCTTCATCATTTGCTACAGCCAACAGGATGTGTCTAGGAGTGACTCGACCCTTCTTGTTGTCCCTTGCTGCATTTCCAGCCAATTCCAGGATTTCCGCTGGGGAAAAAGTAAACCCCTTTTAATTACAATGTGATCATTAAGAAAAATCAATGGGTTATTTGGCATCCACGTAGAAAGATATGGGAATTGCATCATATTACCCCTAACTCCTGTAGATACCTTCAACAGACATCAAACTCTAAAATTACCACTTTCTTTTTCTGTGTTTAATCACTGAAGAACCAATGCACACTTGAAGTCCTGTGCTTTAAACTGGAATTGTTTTTCTGTTCTTTTGCAGCAGTTCCCTGAGATCCTTCACTTTTCAGTGTTCTTCTCAAGGCTACTGTGTGCTCATCTCTCAGGATCCCTCTCCTGTCAGGTGATAGTACACGATGTACAAATTTATAGGTTTCTTTCCTCAAACCAGTCAACTGTGAGTGCTGGTTTGCATCACCTCAACTTCTTTATTACTGGAAAAGATGCTGCTCACAATGTCTCATTTTTCACATTATGGAAGCTTGTAAGCACACATCCAAGTTAGGACACTAAAAATACAGACAGATTCTTTTTCTCTATCCTAGAAGAAGTTTCTAACCAGAAAAAGTAATTGACAAATCAGGTTTATTTGCTTCTAATAAATTATCTCCTTAGAAGGCATTTCCAGTCCTGACAAAATAACGTTTAACAGCTATGCACATGATGGCTTTTAATTAGGAAAGATTAATTTGCTCCCCGCAAGGATCTATGAAGTGAAAGGCTGGAGTGTTATCTGCTAACTTATCTGTTTTCTGCTCAACAAGCCCTGGGCAAGGATGTAATTAATTACATGAAAGTCTGGGGAACAATTAAAAAAATGACATAACATGTTTATCTGACTTTGCAATTATGTGTTACTGCTGTCACCTTTCATCTCCCCCTCTACAATCTGTGTTTCACTGTTGCTTTTTGCATATTTCCTTCTGCAAACCTGGTAACATTTGGAGAAAAAGAGGAAAACAAAGAAAATGAAAAAGTCTTTTTATTACATCTGTTACACACTAGTATTAAAATGTAACATTACTATAAGGCATGAGATTGATTTCACATTTAATAACTGACTATAGCATGAGAGCTCTCCCAGAAGATTGCTTTAGAGGCAAATAGATTTGAATTAAGACATTAATGTGGAAATTAAAAAGACTAAATTCAAAGCTCACATGCCTTTACCATAAGACAGTAAATCTTAAGCAATACTATACAGCCCAGACTATGGCTTCTCATTAGACTGAATTCAACATGATTGTCAAATTATTTTTCATCCTAATTCCCATACCAAGTAAGTCATGATGCTTACTTGAAAACTTACAGCTGCTTCTGGATGTTTTACAATTAAACTTCATTGAGGATTTCAGTAGGTTTTCACTATTTTTGAGTTCTTCAAAGTGTACAATTAACTTTATTACAGGGTGAGACAGAATATTAAGTCCAAGGCTGCAAAACTAACTCAACATTTCGTGCTGACAACAATTGCTTTAATTTATTTTTTAAGCAGGATTAGCAAGGTAAGGTCAACCTGCCTGTGCTTTCCACACCTTTAAATAAGTAAATTAAGCTGGCATAATCCTTTTCCTACACTTCTCAAAAGGCCCAGCTCAGACATGTGAGGTTTAGCTGCCTGTCATGACAAAGACCTGTGTCCCATCCTTTTGGATACCCCAGGCATCCCCAGGGACCCCGAGACTGTGTCACATCCCTGGGGATACCCCAGGCACCCCCTGAGACTGTGTCACTGAGGAGCACCAGCATCTCCACCTTTCAGGAGGAGCAATGGAGCTGTCTGGACTCAGACTTTAGTCCCAGCTGACAAGCCAGGCAAGGCTTTGCTGCAAACATCAGGCTGGGCTTGCCTTTGCCTGAACAGTCAGGCCGTGTTATCCCCTGCCCCTGAGCAGCACAGCTATGCAGCCAGGTCAGTTTGGAACTAAAGGCTCTAAGAAAGTGTTCTGCCTGTAAAGCACAGAGGAATGTTTTATTTGTTTCTCATAAAACTCCAATGTCTGCCTCGTACAGTGGAGAACTGTTCTTAGGAGTGCTAAGCCCTCTTCCTTGGACAGGAAACTCATTTTGAAGTTAGTTTTCTAATGGTCCTTTGGGGAAGTGGAGGTGCCCCACTTCCTCCTGAGGAACAGAACGCTTTGCACTGGCGTGGAGGACCACAAAAGAGGAGCTTGGGAGAGAGCAGGAGGAGGAGGGAATGGAGGGTGGAATTTCTCTTCTGGCCTTCTCAGCTCTCCAATAATAATCAAGTATTGCTTGTGCTTCTGAAGAGACCCACAGCACAGAAGAGCCAAACTCAGCCATGCACACCAGGCTGGCCAGAAGGGCACCCTGCTATGTGAAAACATGAAATCAGGAGGTATTCCAGCTGAGGCCAAGACAGGCTACAGCTTTTTGATTTAGCACTGACAGAGACAAACCTGATCCAAACCCAACAGATGAGAGCACTTGCAAATGCTAGAAATGAAGACTTTGTGCATGTGGACAGGATTCAGATTACTTGCAGCAAGCTTTATTTTCACATCTGTTTTATGCTACTTTAATTCTAAAGTTTTAAATGGTGTTTCACCCATGGTTTCAATTGATTTTAAATTAGATGAAAACTCTAGCTGTCTCTGTAAGGGAGCTGACTTAAAACTTCCAGAAGAATCACTCTGGGTTTAGCTGGAAAGAATAATAGGTGGGAAAAGGTATTTAAAACTGAGACTGGATCTGAATTCTTAGGTCAGACCCACCTTTAGAAGTACCAGGTTCAAAGGCTTGAGTCATTGATGAGTTCTGTTTCATTAAAGGTAACCTTCCCACAGTGGGAAAAAATAGACATTGAAAAATCAACTCCTGCAACTGAGCAGGGCCAAGAGAGAAGAATTTGCTTAGAAATGTTGAGGCAAAAGAAAGAGTTAAGAGCTTCCATGACATCAGGATTCACTCAGCTTGTATTTATCCAGCCAGAAGAGCAAAGCATTTCACAAACACGAGGCCTCACAAAAAGGATGGAAGTTGCATAATGTCTATTCCATTCGTTTCATATATTTACTCAAGGCATTTCCCCTCGAGAGAATAATTACATCACCACCACTCAGGCAACTGCAAGACACTTTACAGAACCACAGACCATGAAAAGCTCTGTGTTTTAAAAGATGAAGAAAATGTACAAGTTTTTCAACATTCTATGCTTTTGAAGGAATAATTCTTCAAATACTATGTACTGGAAGCTTAGCTTAATGTGAAGAAATACTCTATTTGCACAAATATTTCTGTGCTTTTGGATGCTTTCAAACAAAAAATGCAAACCAACATGCATTGCTTTAAGTGCAGATATAAAACAATCCAGTGAAAAAGCTGTGAGAAGTATATAATTAGGAAAGAAAAGTAATTAAGTAGGAATGCCATGTCAGCATGTGATATACTCATGTATGGACAGCTGTTAAGGAGCAAAAAAGGCATGATGCCTCAGAAATCTGACTATATCATGAAGATACCAATTGGATTTAAAAGACAGAGTTATGATTAACATTTTTCTTCTTTTCAGTCATTATCAAAATGGGAAGTGATTAAAAGTTAAGACATTTTCTCTTAAAATGTAACCCAAAGGTAGTTTTCATTTACACCAACTGAAAAACTCCTTTATAATATTTAGAAGTGGGATATGGGTAAGTGAAAACTGGTCTGAGCCTGTTCTCAGCACTTGAACCAAAACTGCTTTTCTTTAGCTGAGGTTTTTAAAAGTTCAGTTAAATATTTTTAAAGGAGAAAAGAAAAGTGGTTGTATATCTTCGTATTTAAGCCGGAGATAAGACCACAGGAAAAGCTGTTCTTAAGGCATTTCCTACTCAAACACAACCAAAAAGTGTCAGAAGTCTCCACAGAAACCTCATCCTGAAGTTTTCAGGGTGAGTTCCTCATCCTTTCCTTCAGTACCGTTGTGTGTTTCACAACACACTCAAATTTTGGAACCAGCAACACAAGGTTAAAATGAAATTAATTACTATTAGACCAAAACAAAACAGGCACTGTAGGAATTGCATTTATTTCCTGGATGGAAATAAAAGCAAATGCATTCTTCTCCCACTCCTGGGCAGTGCTCTCGTTCATTTATCCTCATTTTCAAACAAAATATTACTGACCAACACTCCTTTCAAACCTAAATGACAAGACCTTTAGCTTATCATGCATTCCAGACTGTAGTACTTTCTAAATGTAAATAGTCAATTCAATTGGTCTGAGTTCATCCCCAAAATGTTGGGTTTCTTTTTTTTTTTTTGGTTTACATCTCAAACTAAATCAGTGCTGTTGCATCGAATCCCCCTGCCCACCTTCTCTTCAGGGAGATGAAATCATAGCTTTGAAAATTAAACTCTTTAACAGCTAACAGGTGATGTCTTGACTCAAGGCCAAGTTCTGAACACCCAAATTCCAACAGGAACAAGTCAGAGGTTTCTAAAAGAATTGCGAAGCCTCTCCTCCAAAGAAAATTGGAAACAATACCCAGAAATCAAAGAAAAATGAATGTTGATACAATTCCACTGAGAAAAATATGTATTTGCTACAAAGCCACCTACATGACAAGGAGTCTGCTTATTGTACTTTAAATTAATCATCTTCCCATCAGCATTTTATTGACCTGAGAATCATTTTACACGATTCCGGAAGGTTTTAACCCAATCAGCCCCAATCAACCAAGACTGCTAAGAGTTTCCTGCATTCTTCTCTCCGTGTCTTCCACCCAATCCCCCTGGAATCTGCAGTTGCAAGAGGGAAGGTAGAATCATTTAACACCACTTTCCCTCTTATGCAGTCCAATAAAACAGTTCTCAGCCTCGGTTCAAAGTCGTGGAAATCTGATGCACTGAAAATCAATTCAAGCAATTTCACTGCTTTGAACAAGCCTGGATGAAACCTTAACTCTCAGCAGGCCAATCATTCTCTTAGGACGTGATAAAAAATCCAAACCTTTCAGTCTTGAGTGTCTGAGCTGCACCAAATCTAGGCCCCTTAAAGGAGAAACTGTTAACTTTGCCAAGTTATTAGAAGTTTTGCATTTCTGTGAGGCAGATGACAGACTGCTGTTTACATAAAACACAAGTTCAGGCCACAAAAGTCACTTACACATCTTTTCAGCTCTCTTCTACACTCCAATACCATCCCTTTTTTCTTCTTTTTTTTTGCTATGAGATCTACTGTTATTTAACTTATATTTTTTTTAGTTTCTTGGTTTACTACTGATCTGTAAAAGGTATGAGACTTCAATTTTCAGGGAAGCCTGAATTTCAGCTCAAATGTTCTTTATTACAGCAGCCATCTCCTGAGTACTAATTTAAAGAGACAGCCTAGTTCTTCTCCACTTACTTCAAGGATCCTGATCTAATTCAAATCAACCTTTATTCTTTTCCAGTGGAGTTTCCTCTACCTGGCAGAACACATTTGCTGTTACTCATAACAGCTTACATGTGTTTTAGAAAGGCACTCAAACATGATTAATGTAACTGCTGCCAGACATTACCTGTGGCACTTGGGGACATGGTTTAGTGGTGGCCTGGCAGTGCTGGGTTGGATTTGGTGATTGTGGAGGGCTTTTCCAACCTAAACGAGTCCATGTCAGCTTTGGTCTGGCTGTTAAAGGGCACAGGAGACTACTCATGTCTTACAGCTCAGTCCTCCCTTAGTCTGTAACCTTGTGGTTTCAAACAAAGAATTCAAGTGCTGTATGGACTCTCTGTAACTTCACTGGAGCAAAAGCCCCAAGTGGCCTGACATCCTGTCCTCAGCCAGTGCCCAAGAGCAGGTGATCTGGAGGATTAAAGAACAGGCAAACTTAGAATGCTGTTTTCCCAGAGCATTCCCTGTGATTTCAGCCATATGCAGCTGAAGTGGTTTCCCATCTCAGAAATGCATCTTTTTGTTTCGTTCCCCAATGGATTTTATTTCCATGGATGTGTCTAATTGTTTTCTGATCCCACTCAGTATAGTTTAGTATCCAGTTTTAGTATCCATAACATCTTGTGATAACAAGGCTCACTACGCCACAGATATTTTTGCAATTTGGAAGGAAAGTACCTCCTGTTTGTTTTAGAAATATCGTATTTCACTGTATATCCCCTAAATTTATTTTTCCCCAAAGAAGTTTATATTAAGGATAGAGCATTTTGTCTGACTGCACCAAAGAATCCACATAGAATTTCATTTCTAAATTTAATTCAGGGATAAATATACTGTGGAAAAAAGACTGAAGAGCAAAGACAGAACATTTATCCAAACTCAGGCATTCTAAATAATCCTCATGGAAAAATGGGGATAAAAAAAATCATGCTTACAATATTGATGGAAGAACTTCTGAAATGAGAGAATATCTGAGGAAAGCAACTGCTTGCTAAATACACTGTGCTGCTCTAGAGAGTCAGGATATCTTCCTGCTTTCCAATCATTTGTGCTATAACTGCATTTCCAAGAATAAAGAGCCAAAGAAGAAAAGACTTCAGCTTTAAAGTTTCCTTTACTCTTCTCAACAAGGGATTCAAGTTAAGACAAAGGTAAGGGTAGAAGAAAATGTGTAGCCAAATCAGCCATACTTGTTTTACACTTTACTTACACTCCATTCTTCAAAACAAAGGCTGATACCAATATTAAACTGAGCAGCAATATACAGTAGAAGTCATTATTCTGTTGCAACACAGTCAAATAAAAAGTCTCTGCTTGTGAGGATATTGCCATAAACAACTCTGCAGTACTTTAGGTCCAATATTAATCCATATTAAAACCACACTGGATATGAAGAGGTATCTTCATGCTTGCTCAGGTAAGGCACAGTCCTACAAGCCCCTCATTTATTTTAAACCTCCCTGGGACACGGTTTGTGGCACAACACCACAGAAGGGATTAGTGTTTCTAAAGCTGCCTGTTTAAATAGAAGAAATGTATCCTGGTAGCGAATACACATTTCAGTGCTACCAAGAAGACACTGTCAATTAATTATCTTCTTAAATTTCAGTACTCCCCAAGGACTGTCATTTACTGCAGTCTCAGAATGCCTGGAAATTGACCCTGCTAAAACCCAAGGGTTTCTTACTGTGGAGCCCTGAGCTCCCCTCTGCCTCCAGGCAGGAGCTCAGCACCACCTCTACTCTGACAAAGGGGGCAAATCATTGTGTTCCCCTGCGAGCCTGTACAGATTTTGGGCAGTGAGCAGAACATGAGAGAGGTGAACAGCAGTTCAAGGTGATCCTCTTGCACTTGGGAAAGGGAGCAGTGAAACTGCACTCAGGAAGGACTTCTCTTTTGCCAGTCAGCAGCTGGCTTAAGGAAGTCTTCCACATCAAAAATTAATCAAGATGAAAATGCAATGAACTGAGTTCCAGCACATGAACCTCCATTTGATTCTGGTGTCATCAGAAAGCCTGAAAACAAAAACTCAGGTCCCACAATGCCTCAGATGCAACTCTAACTGGGGGGTTCAAAAAGTGCTTATTTGACATTTTAACAAAATATATGATCAACAGTACACAGTGGGCAAAAAAAAACAGTTGAGAAAAGAAAAACTAATGGGGAAAACAGACATTTAACATTTTCTCCTACCTTCACTACGTACATAACAAATATAAATCAGAGTCTCATTTCTTCCGTATTCCTGTGCTCCTGCTGTTTTATAAACTTCTCCTTCTCCTCATTTGCTATGACATTTTGGCAAATGAAAATTATTTACAGTGCAGAACAGATGATGGGGGACAGGGGGAGCAGAAATTACTTGCAGGCCTGGTTCTTACTGCCTTTAAATACGCTCAAGAGACTTCTATTTTTCAAAAGCAAAGGAGTATCTTTTTCAATTCAGAAGAAAGTTTGGACTGTTCTGTAACTTGGGCAATCTCTACACCAGAAAGGACCATCCCTGATTAGATGTAAGGCTGGACCAGCTCTGACAATTACAAACCATCCAAGTTCATGTGAGTGGCTGCAATGCCCCAAATGAGGTCTCTTGACTGACCTAGTGTTCTTTTTTGACATAAACTGACACTGATGCACTGCTTTGCAGAGAAATTAAGGAGTGGATTGCAGTTTTCTGAAGCCCACATTAGGGAAGATATACAGGCAAGGAACCATTGCAAACCAAGGGATACAGCAAGGAAAGAAGACAAGAGGAATTACCAACACTGGGCTTGCCAACATAAAGGTGTTGATAATACTGATAATGCTTCAAATTTGTTCTGCAGCATAAGAAGAAATTAATCAAATATTCTGACTATTCTCTGCAAGGTAAGAAGCACTGCATGAACTGTTGCTGCAGAGAAGGACAAGACACAAGAACCATGCATTATAGTCCTTCAACATCCACACTATTCCTCCAGAGTAAAGAAAGGAACTGTATCCACCTGCTTCAATACTTCTCCTCAAAGGTACTTTCTGCACACTGACCCACAAAACACACACTTGCATCCTGTTTACATTATTTCCTTAGAGAGATAATAGGCAATAATAAGGAAGTTAGCTAAAGAAAGGAAACTGCATACACTAGGTGTGCTGATGAGAATTATTTGGTAATATTACTTCTAGCTAACAAGAGCCTTTAGTGCATAAGTAAGAGAAGAACACACTCACTGGGCAACCTGTTTATATGCCAAGTAAATTGAAATCTAAGGACACAAGAAATGATAGAAAGTGTACTTTTACTTTTTGATGAGCAGTCACACATACATGATAAAACTAAGTTACTTTCAAAGTGGATAAAGTCATAATTCCAGATGAATCCAGAACAGAACTCCAAGTCTAAACAGCTGGAAGCATTTCAAAAGTTCAGCTCTCAAACTGAACAAAAAATCCCAGATCTGAGCACATTATGAGATAATTTCAGACTGACATCAAAGTTAAACTTCAGCAAAGGCCAGCAAAATTTAGCAGCTCACCTTGTAAAGGATTGAAGTTGGTTCCATACTCTGCACCCTGATGAACCAGTCTGCAAACCTGGGTAGGTTCCTTTCTATTAGGTCACGTCTTTATCATTTCCCCTCCTATATTTTTCTGAAGTTTCTCTTTCCTACAACTGCTTTTGATATTTTACATTTCTTCTCTCCTTCCTGGATGCACAGCACTGCTTTTTTGATTTAGCCAATTTATTAGCATGCCACTTCACATGGTCTCCTTCCTATTATGTCACGTTCCTGCTTTTACTTTGAAATGGTTGAAATGCTTTGATTTAGTCTCAAACCATGTGCTGACATGATCATCTTTAAAAACTCTCCTGGAGAGAAGTCAGGATTTCTCCGGTTTTGTGAAGTAATAACTGCCAAGAGGTAAAAAGAACACAAACCAAAAACCTACGAGCATCCCATTTCAAGGGAGTGTTTCTGAATTACACTGAAAGAGATGAATGACCTCAAGTTCAGAAAACATACTGAGCACTAAAGACTGAAAAATTATACTACATACATTGGGAAAAATTAACAGAAAGAGAAGGGCAAAAAACCCCCACCAGACTGACACAGTCAAGGGACTACAAGAAAGCTGGAGAAGGACGTTTCACAAGGACTAGAAGTGCTGGGACAAGGGGGAATGGCTTCAAAATGAAACAGGATAAATTCCTATTAGATATAGGAGGGAAATTTCTCCCTGGGAGAGTGGTGAGGTCCTGGCACAGGTTGGGCAGAGAAGCTGTGGCTGCCCCATCCCTGAGAGTGTCCAAGGCCAGGTTGGACAGGGCTTGGAGCAACCTGGGCTAGTGGAAGGTGTCCCTGCCCATGGCAGGGGGGTTGGAGTGGGATGAGCTGAAAGGTCCCTTCCAATCCAAAAGATTCTGTGATAAAACCATGACTAACTCTGGAAAGACAAGAGTATCTGTGTTTTTGAGGTGCATCTATGTACAAGAACAAATGAAAACCCTGAGGGTGCTGGGATTATATACCTAGCCTTCAGAGGATACAAAAACCCACAACAAAACTGTTTAAAAATATTTAAAGTGAGAAAAAGAGAAGGTACTTTACCCTTTAGCTCCCTTTTCGCCCTCCCTTTTTTGTTTTTCCTAGAGCAATGTAGCTGTTCCTTGACTTTCTTTTGGTGTTGTTAATGTCCTCAGACAGCTTCCCAGGATGCACAGCAGTTAAACACCTTTATCTCCCCAGCCTATTCTCAGCTGCCTAAACCATCAGGGCCTCAGTAACCACTTTAAATCAAAGAGTTAACCAATAACATGTGCTGCTCATTAGCAGTGCCTTAAGCTCACCTGTATTGCTCTGTTCCTTTAAAAGGGCAGCATTCAAAGCACCCTTCACCCTAAGAAGCATTTTATTTGAGTTGTTATTGCTGTAAGCAGGAACCCAGCTGAAGGAAATGTTAATTTTTTTAAGGCCATCCATGAAGTTTAAAAGCATTCTTTCAAAGAAAAGGCCCAAATAAAGAAAACTGAACACGAGCAAGCAAAGGGAAAAAAAGGATATCTGATGAAAAAAGTGCTCTATTAATTATTTACAAATGTTTCCAATCTTCATCTTTAGGGGAAGAAAAAACTTCATAGAAAAGAAAATCAGCCTATTTCTGTTCTTCAATGTCACTATTCATTATGAAATGTATCTAAAACAGTCTTAAGTGTCAGGTTGATACAGTTTTAAATACAGCCAGCAAAGTTAAACCACACACTTAGTAACTTCAGTCAAAGAAAGAACAGTATCTCCTCCTCAGAGCCACCATTAGGCTCCTACCCCTTGAAACACTTGACCCTGCAGCAACCAGAACACTGACAGAAGCAAATGCACTGTAAAAAGAAACACTGCTATGAGAAATAAGATCCAATTCAAGCTTTTCCTTAGTCATGCTAATAGAATCTGTCTCCAAACAGCAATCCATCTGGCACTTGCACTTTTTGCTGCATCTCTAGACCACAGGTAAATGCTTAGAAGTCAAGCTGGCCAAACAAAGGTGACTGAACTGGTGGTTTACTCTTCTCTATTTTGAATATTTTTCTATTTCAAGTAAACCATTATTGCAAAAAGCCCATATGTTAATATTATTTTACAGCTGGGGTTTTCCATCACAGGACTGCTTTTGTAATGCTGTTCATGGGGTAAACTTGCAATGTCTTAGACCTCATCTGAGAGGAGAACTGCTATGTGAACATCTTTACTTGCATGTCTAGCTGTGAGTGTCTTTAGGCAAAGCATTTTCTTCCTTTGAAGCTTCTTTCTAAATGCAGGCAAACATAATACTTTTTGTCCTCCAAGTAGGTACTGGGAGGACAATCATTTAAGGTGTTCTCATTCTGATGTGATGAGAGGAACAGAGCAAGGACTACAGATGTAAACAAATAAGCCACGTAGATCCAGGGCAGGTGAACACTGTGCATTAATACACAGACTCTACCAAGCAAACAGCACATGCAGCCTCAAAAGAAATCTGTAAACTGAACAAAATGCTTAAACAAGACTGCATGCAATTTCAGCCCTGTGTAAACACTGGGAAGCTATTTAACATTAATGTATATGCTTAACAGACAATTATAACCCAAACAAAGTCATCAGGCACAAAACCAAAGCAAGGAGGACTGCAACAATGTAGGCTGAGCTCACACACACTGATGTTAATGGGAACCCCGACTGCCTGTGTGAAAGGAGAGTGTTTACAAAAGTGAAAGCAAATCCACTACTGAAATGACCAAAAGCCATCAAGGCTCTGAGGCAGAGTGAGGGGACCTTGATTTTGGCTTAGATGTGTGATCAGCAGAGCACACACTTAACTCTTTTAGTAATTCATAATCAGGGAATCTTCTCTGTGCAAATTCAGTTTGTGTTTTAATTGCTGCTATTTCACATTGTTCAGCAAAACCTACCAGTGAGATATTCCAGTACAGCAGCCATGTACACAGGAGCACCAACACCAATCCTGTATTTTGGGTGACCCTTCTTAATGTAACGGAGCATTCTTCCAACTGGGAATATGACCCCGGCCTTGGCGGAGCGGGAAGTCTTGGTTGACTTCTTCTTTCCACCCCTGCTGGACATCTTGTCTGTACTGGGGTTGAAACAGCACTCTGTAATTAGGAAGGGAAAGAAAAGATAAAAGGTTATTTAATAGGGACTGATGGTATAGTATCATATACTGAATTTCAACATAAATCAGTATTTTGGGGAAGAGTGCCTAAAACATACAGACAAGGTGCCTTTTTATAGTATATACAACAAGAACCTAAAATAGTTTTCCACAGAAGGTTTACTTGCCATTGTAATCTTGCTATAACTTTATACAGGAAATATATCAGACAAATTATTTCCTAGAAACCTACTTGTCTGAAATTCCTAACAGATTAAACACAATACCAGTAACGGAGCAAAAAGTGATGACTAACAATAAAAGAGACTCTCTGCATAGGAGGAGAGGATGCTTTCTGTAAAGAGACTGACACAACACTCAGCTCTCCACAAAAAACTCTTGATGGGGCATTTGAACAGCTGTGTTAGGACAGTTATACCCATAAACAACTACACTCCTAACTAGGAAAAACTGTGTCCACTATAGTTTTTCTGAAGTGTATTCACCTTCTTTAAAAAACTCAATTTTCAGGATGTGCGAATTGACGGAACAAAGACCTACAAATGGCAAAATACATCTAGTGTACACTAAATATTCTATTTTTAGGAAGATCTGAAATGACCCCATTGAGACTTGAATCTATTGAAACCCAGCTATCTCCACCTCAAAGACTGTGTTGCTTCAACATGCCCTCTAGGAATCTGAGGAACTTCCATCTGCCTCCTTTCCCTGAGAGCACAGTGGTCTGAACACCCAGCAGATATCTGACAACTGTATCTCAGTTTATCTCAGTGAGGAAACCTACTGCTGATACAGCTGTCAAACATATTCTCTTCTCTCTTTGATTTCTGCTCAAGCTGTAAATAGAAGCTGACAAATCCAAAGGGGTGGAGGGTTCACAGGCTATCAAGGTATCTTTGAAGGTTTAGGCAATTCACTGGGTTTTGAAATTACCCCAGAGGCAAGGAGACAGTCCTCCATCTCCCCCTCCCTCCTGAGCTCCAAGGAAACAAGTGGAATGCATCAGTGATACACATACCTCTGTGCATCCCAGTCCTCCCCTTGCTGCACAAATCCTACCTAATACAGAAGCAAACTCACTGCTGTGTTTATACACTCCACAATGAAACCCCTCTAAGCCTGCCTTCCCACCACAGCATTTCTCTGCTTCCCTTTCTAATTTTCTCTTGTTTATCCTGAATTCTCTCCTTGCCCTTACAAACCTCACTGCATTTGCCACACGTCTGAATCCACAACCGAGCGAGCTCAGAATTTGGCAAAACAGGTTCACCAACCCCACTTCCAAGTTTTGCAATCTCTGGTCTCTGCTGACACATCCTGCAGTCCTTTAAATCTCAATGAGTCACTGAGATTCAGACGACAGAACTGCCAAACGAAGACCACTCAGGAAGAACTGGAGAAACACAAGTATCAAACAATTCTTTTTCTTTCCACTTCCACGTTCCATCCAGCAGATTCTGTACCTGCACAGCACATTCAGTAAATGAAATGCAATGGGCTTCCTGCTTGTTAAAGGTAAACAAAATAACCCCGTGTTTGTAGCCCAGATGAAAGTCACACTACATTTAGGAAATTTATGTCAGAAACCAGACAGGAATCTTTGGAAAGGGGAAGTCATCAAAAGGGCTCCTTCTCCTTTCATCTGCTGTGGACTCGGCTCTGCAACAACTATTATTCTGAGAAGAAAAGGACAAAAGCCAATTTTCTTGCCTTGAGAAACTGCCTAACTGGAGTTCACCGATCATTTAAAAACTCATCCATTTAATTGCATTTTCTCATCTAGTTAGCGCTGTCTTTGTTAGCAGGAAGGCTGGGTGGGGCTCTGAGTTGGCTGTGGACCTTCTGCCAGAAATTATTTCCATTTCATAATCCATTTTCATCAATAGTACTGCAGATGTTTAATCTCACAAATATTAAGCAGTTCATTGACTTGCTCATCAGGAAAAGGGGCACGAGAAATACCTGTGCCCCACAACACCTTTGGCATGGAACTCAGAGGTGAATGATGAAAAATGTAAATTTTCTTGAGAAAACCTGCAAGCCTTAAGCAGTAAACTTCTATCAACTATTTAGCTGATGAGTTTATGGGATAGTCAAAATAGCTGGGAAAGAATATGGAAATCCTTACTTCCTGATGGTTTTCTTTGGCAGAGTGTCAGCCATCAGCTGCTGCAACATTTGGATCAAAGCATTACTGAAGTAGGCAGCAACACAGAATAACACCAGCCCATACAAAAAATGGTGCCTTTTTGCTTTCACAACCTTATTTTATTACCTCTGCAAATTTTACAGGTTATTTCTCCCTGTATTTTATACACTTGGTCACATTTCTTGCATTTAGGATATTTAGGATAACTGTGGACCTATCTTTACAATTAACCTGATCTCTTCATATAGAACATTAAAGACCATTCAGGCTGTAAGTTTATCTGTGAGGAAAGACTCCGAATCAGAAAGGTGGTGGTGAGGGTGGTTGCATATTGAAAAAAGCAAGAACTTCTGGAACTTTTAGTATTAAATGTGATAAAGAAGAGTTTAGAGCTTCCAACCTCAAAGATTCCTACACCTAGTGAGTCAGTGGATGTTTGGATGTTGGGTGTGAAGGAGGGAAACTTCAATCGGGTTTCAAGTACCACTTTTACTGTTGCTAACGATGTCATTTGGAAGGTGAAAGTGAGAGCCAGGCATGGCAAATCTCTTTCAGAGCTTAATTGCATATTCAGGATCATTCCTTTGCAGAACCTGTTTGTCCTGCCTTTGGGCTGAGGGATGGCCCAAGGAACTCATGACATCTCTACTCCTCATTCCCCACAGAAAAAGAGAACGGAAAGAGATTGCACTTGCAAAAGCCACAAGAAAATGTATTGAAATAAAATGTAAAGAGCACTGCAAGAGATCAAAACCCCAAGAAAGCCATGTGCCTTCCATGTCCCGAAAGGGTTTATCTCTGGAATGCTGCCAGCACTAATGAACCAGAGCTGTTTGCTGAGTCACCCGGAGCCCGCAGATCAGAGGCAACCAAAGCAACCTTATCACATGTGCCATAGTTCACTCAGGGTTTGAGCTGCATGAGAAAAATAAGTAAATATCTTTTTAAATGAATCACAGCCAATGACAGTCAATGGACCAAGACTTTTCTTTCTTTCTTTCTTCTCTTCTACCTTTGCAATGGAACTACAGAGAAACTTTACCAAATACATTGCAAATTCTCCAAAGATTTGACAATAAAATGATTCTGTTTCAGTGTGGCGGTTCACTAAATTATCACTGTGATAATCAGGGCCTATCACTGAGGAGTCAAATACCTAAGTTCACCTTTGACTGCAAATCAAATTTAAGACTATATTCTTCAGTGGCTCTTGCTGTGTTTGGACACAGATTGCCCTTGATTCAGATTTTAGCACCTGATTCACAGCCTTTTGAAAACCCCTTAAGGACTGTAACAAGATTCACACTGCTTTCTAAGATGTCCAAATACACAGAAACGAGATTTGATGGTATATTAATTGGGTCACAGCAAAGATTCAAGCCACAAGGCTCCTCTGCTGTCACGCCTTTGCAAGCCAGAAATACATTTTCTAAGAAAACGTTAAGGTGTAGCGATGAAATCAGCATAATTAACATTTTTCTGTTTGAAATTGGCTGTAGTAACTCGTTGGCCATATTTTTCTGTGTGAAGATACTCTGCTACACCACACTTCTAAATACCACCTTCCTAAAATGCACATAAGCATCTGTTTTTCTGAAAGGTTTAACATCACATAATTCTTCAAATACAGGCTGCACATCGTGCTAAAGTGACACCCAAATTCCAAATACCAGTTCTTTATTAGCTCGATCGATTTGATACTTTGATCAAACAGCAGTAATAAAATCACCCCGCTATTAATAGTTTTCAGGTACTGGTTCCTAATGACTAAACGAATTACTATGAATGCTCCTGCTGTCAGGCAGGGACTGTTCTGATCATGGGTTTACCCTGGTGTATTAACTGCACTCAGCAAAGAGATGATTAAATTTAGATCTACATCATCATATCAGGAAGTGTAGTGGAATCCAGGAGATCATTACTACAAGAGGAAAAACACTAAGATGTAGTAATTATTTTTCTCTTCTTTCAGTACAAAGACTAAGCTGGAAAGTTCATTTTTGTATCACAAAGGAGATTAACTGCAATGCTATTTTCTTTCCATTGTTTCAAAAGATTAACAACGTAAGTGCTGCCATTCCCTCTTAAATCTCTTTATGTACTATAATAATAACCACTCACTGAACTCTTTTTGAAAAGGTGCATTTGAATTTGCTTTGACAACTAACTTGCTCTGTTCTTGGCTAATCAGAAGCTAGTCTGGCATATTTATAAAATGCACTGCCTACAGTCAGTATAAAATGGTCTCTAAAAATGCCTGCCTAGCACAACAGTGGCTCAGCCTGGGACTGTGGATTTGAGGTACAGCAGCAATAAAAGGAGCTATCACTCAGTTATCACTTGATCTCGTGTGATTTCAAACTTTAGCTTCAGTTCTTCATCAAAGCAGTAACTCTTTGAGGTCTGACACGGACAGAGGAGTGAAACCAGTTGTGAAACAGCCATTCCAAAACTACATTAATTCATCATCTGAAAAGGTACCACCATACACACATTTACTTTCACCTGGAAAACACTCCTCATCAGGAATGCTCAATAGATGCTCTTTCTGTTGACAATTAAGAAGACCAAAATTCCCACAGCAATAACATAAAGGATGAGAAGAGGAATAACATTTTCACCAAATCTGTGTGCTAAACTGTTGCACAATTGTATTCAACTGGCAGAAGTCCCTCCCTCCCCCAGTACGTCTGAACCACCAAAACAAATACCCTTTAATGTGCAAACCTCCACTACAAACAGTGCTGGGAGCGTGACAAGAGTTTCAGCTGGGCATCCTGCCACCAATAGTCAGGAAAACGTAAATACAATTGTCTTCATTGACCACTGCTGGGAGAACTGGCCCAAAATAAGCCCATTTGTACATTATAGCTTTCTGTATACCAGATAAGAGGCATAAAAATTGATACAGGGCCTTAAATCACTGGACTGTGAATTCAGTGTTCAGAAAAACTGTTTTAAAGAACATTTTGAAAACTTCTTTGCCCCTTGACATTTTTGGAAGAAAACAAAACACCATAAAGAATTCATGTGGATACTTCCAAGGCAAAATCTGGATGCAGAATGAAATTTAAGATAGATGCTATACTGCTGAGGGAAGGGAATGCAAGAATTCGACCCAATGAGGAGGTCATGAATGGTGTGACTCTCACATCACTCCTGGAGCAAGGACCACAACTCCTGCCCATCCTGTCTTCTTGGGGTCTGGGTAGGAAATACAGCTTTTTCATGCATTTACAGCATCTTTCCCTAACATGCAAACCAGCCAGCCCTGCATTCTGTCCACAAGCACTGCACATTTCTAATTTTACCTCTTGAGTGGACAAAACCTAATGCTCATGGCACTGCCCACTGGGCCAATATTCCCCCTCCCAATGGAGGATCTATCTGGAGGCTCTTTTTTCCTCTTGTGACATCAGTTCCAGATTCCTGCTCCTCTATCCCTGCTTTATAACCTTGATAGGGCAGGACTGCCTTTTCTGTGAAACAGACAACAGGCCTTGATCCTACTTGGCAGAGTTGTTCAAAAATATTAGTGAACTTCTCTGAGAGCTCAGGTTCATGACTGTTCTTCCAGAGTGTTATTGCATCACCTTTCCCATCAAGAGCATATCTTGTATGAAAGCTCACTGCTGTGCATTGGCAGAACCAGGCAACTCCTAAGGGCAAATTTAAACATATGGATTTCTTTTAAGTCAAAACTTGCAGTGGTGGACTTCTCTTTTTGCTAATGTTGATCTACACACTAAACAGTGCTGTACTACTGTCATTAAGCCAAATTCTAGTCTCACTACCAGTTCTCAGATCAATTATGGCTCAATCTACACTGTCAACATTTGGCTTTGCTGGCAATCAGAAGGGTATACAGTACACAGAACAAAGCAGAGTTACTCTTCAGGGACCCAGAAGGCCTAGGAGATTTCAGTGTGAAAGGTTATAAAACATAATGCAGCAAAATAACCTGCAACTAAGTAAACAACAATCTAATGCCTTTCTTTCATAACACCTGGGGAAAAAAGCCTCCCAAACCCAAACACATTAGGTAGTTTTCTAGGGACCACCTGATACAAAATCTCTCATACTCAATTATATTAAAATATAGTTTTCAAAGCAATTTTAATTGCCTTGTTCCCACTTAAGTATTTCAACTCTGGGCTGTACCCAAGAACCCAGGTACTGTTTTTATTAATTGCCCTCTTGCTCCTTAGCTCATTTACTTCTGCTCTTCAGAATGGGGGAGGCAGATCTGCAAAGTTCCCTACAGACCTGTTGCTAAGTGACAGCTACACACACAGTCCTGGGGAAAAAAACTGGTTGTTCATTTGTACGGTCAAGAGATAAATAACAAGACTCATCCAAATACATTTCAACAAGAAGCCTGCTTCCACCCCGTTTTACACCACCCTGGCTTGCATAGGAGCTGGCTCCGACTGCTGGCTTCAGACGCAATTTCACGGGCCTTCTGCAACTTACTTTTAAAGATTACAGAGAAAACAAAAGGATTAGGGGAAGATGCAAGTTGCAGAGGCAGCCTGCTGCCCCTGCCGTCTCCTGCCCGCACACGCCCGGCCAGCTGCAGGTGCGGATGGCAGCGCCGTACCTGTGCAAGGCTGAGCACCTGCATCCCTCTGCGGTGTCCCCCGAGCATCCCCCCCGAGCATCCCCCGAAGATCCCCCCGAGCATCCCCCGCACCGGGCAGTCCCCACGGGCTCTCCGATCCTGCAGGCAGACATATTGCGGGCTCCACCACAAGTGACACTTCGGAGAGGAGAACAACGAGCCCAGCCCGCTTCCAACCCCAGC